>CM067168.1:144777415-144799915 GCA_034093135.1 Erigeron breviscapus
CATTAAGCCACAATTCAATGAATGCGTTCAATCTGCTAAGTACGATGAAGCCTGCCATCTCTGGCGGGTTGTGACCGTTTCCACAAACGGGTCAGGCCCGACTGAAACAGAGTACATTTGCCAAATGCTTGTAGTAGCAAGCGGAGAAAATGCCGAAGGAATAGTACCTGAAATCGATGGACTAAAAGAATTCTCCGGTGAAGTCATTCATGCAAAAGATTACAAGTCCGGTGAGAAATACAATGGAAAGAAAGTATTAGTCGTCGGATGTGGCAATTCCGGCATGGAAGTCTCTTTGGACCTCTCAAATCACAATGCTAAGCCATATATGGTTGTTAGAAGCTCGGTAAGTAATTTTGAAAATTATTTAAACCCCATAAAAAAAGATTGAATTTTTTTTCAAGAAAACAAATACCCATTATAATTAAGAATCTAATTAATCTGTTTTTCATTACAGGTTCATGTTTTACCTAGAGAAATTATGGGAAAATCTACATTTGATCTAGCCATGATGCTAATGAAATGGCTGCCACTATGGCTAGTTGACAAGCTTCTATTAGTCCTAGCATGGTTCATTCTTGGAAACACACAAACTTATGGAATCAAAAGACCATCTTTAGGCCCATTAACACTCAAAAACAAACATGGAAAGACCCCGGTTCTAGACATTGGTGCACTCGAAAGAATTCGGTCAGGAGAGATCAACGTAGTCCCCGGGGTCAAAAGATTCAACTCGAGCTCAGTCGAACTAGTCAATGGCGAAACACTTAATATAGATTCAGTTGTTTTGGCAACTGGGTATTCTAGCAATGTCCCATATTGGCTTCAGGTGAGAAAAAGTTTACATTTTTGTTATGTTTCATGTAATAAAGATTGAATCTTTCAGCTTGACTAATGGAATCTTGACTTTTTTTTGAATAACAGGAAACTGATTTCTTTGCTAAAAATGGATTCCCAAAGACCCCATTTCCCAATGGTTGGAAAGGAAAGTGTGGATTGTATGCATCAGGTTTTACAAGAAGAGGACTAGCTGGTGCATCTGCTGATGCTATTAAAATTTCTGAAGATATTGCAAAAGTATGGAACGAAGAATTAAATCAGAAAAAATTGAAAGTTCCTACACATAGAAGATGCATCTCTACTTACTAGTTTGAAAACTCACTTTTTTTGGGTGTAGGAAAATTAGTATTAACTTGTGGAGTGTAAAAATACATATGTATATGTAAAAACAAGAAGGGATGTAGAGATAGAATGGATGAGTAGCACTAATCACCATAAAGCCCAAAATTGTAAGGAAAAAATATAGAAAAAAATGTTTGGGCATTTTGTATACTTTAGGATGATTAGGCTAACTTTGTAATCTACTTTTTTGGATTGTTTTATAAATGGAAATATTGATTAATTATAATTAATATGACTTCTTATTCATATATATCGACTCTATCCTTTTCTTTTTCCCTTTGAGAAATTTCTTCAAAACCCAACGATCGCAATTCGCACACACTAGACATACTCATATCGTTACCTAAACCGTGCAATCTACAAAAATGAGATACATTAACTCAAATATAAGTAATAGCCACTCAATACAGCGAAACAAATAATCTATATATTTTCATAAATTTTTAGAATATTGGATGGTTTTTGATAATGGTTGTTAGCATAAAAAGATTAGAAGGATCATAAATATATTATAAAATAGCTATAATTCAATAAATAACTTTATAAAAAGTTAAATTATTATTAGCGAATAATATTATACTTTTATTAAATTTATATGTATCTTGAGTTTAAAAAAGTATTAAAAGTGTAATTAAATGTCTGATAGACTTATAAGAAGTGTATATTAATCATTTTAATATCTAAAATTTTATATGATTAGACAGGTAACTATAATTTTTATAAGATACAATAGACATAGTCAAAAAAAACAAAAAAAGAATTTCTCTTGTTAACTCATTCATTCGAATTGTTTCGCTTATAACTTACTCCGTAACAAATATCTCGAGAACGTTTTGCACAAGAGTTACGGATAACAAATTTTGTAGAAAGGGACATGTAGCGTTAACATCCTTGAATTAATTTTAACAAATTTTCTACCCCTAGAACCGCCCCCTCCATTCTCTTGATCAATTCTTGCGTGTTACGATCGTTTCTTGGTGATTTGATGAGGTTTTAATCCATAGTTTGCATCCCTTTGGTAATCTCCAGGTATTTGAGGTATTATTACATTGATTTCATGTCATTTCAATCCCTTGATTCAATTCATATCTGGTCTAAGTCATTAGAGGGTTGTTTGATGTCGAAATCATGCGTTTCAATCGATTCGGTAACCTAAAATGTTTGTTATTGTGATGCAAATCAATTGGGGATTAATCAAGGATTTCATTGCATCATTATGGTCTTAAAATGATGAATTTTGAGGTACAAAAGTTGTTCATAAGGTTTGGGGTCGTTTGGGGTGTGTTTGACTAAGTTTTGGAGGTTAAACAAAGTGATTTGTGCAGAAACGGGGCCTGCTGCGGCGCAGTCACTAGACTGCGACGCAGTGAGTGTGCAGGGACTTTAGTTGCGACGCAGCAAGACCACTGCGATGCAATTAGCGACTGAATTTGTAAATGACCATAACTTTTGAACCGTAACTCCGTTTTTGACAAATAAGCTATCCACGGAATCGTGAGAGAGTCTACTTTCTTATGGTAATGCTTTAGAAAGATGATTCTAATGTCAAATCACCTGAAGGGTTGATTTAGTGAGTGAAGGTCGAGTTCCGTCGAGTTTTATGAGCTCTAAAGTATTAATCGAACCTCCGATGCATCAAGCCTTGTCATGGGTCATATTTATAGGTATCTATACTTGAGTCATGACCATAAGTAAGTGGGTACTTGTTTAGCTCATTATGTCGTTTAATGATTATAGGTAGTCGGGAATACTTGCAAAGCTCGGTAACTTACGTATCATTTGTTGTGCGCTTCTACGAGGTAAGATACACAACTTTGACACGATGAGGGTTCAACAAAACATAGTTTTCATATAATAACTTCCCCAAATGTATCTTGTTTTGCTTATGGGTAATCGGGATTACACGGGAGGTGATATGGGCTATGTAGATGCATATTGAAGCCTCAAATGCTACCCCTATGATATGCAATGTTATGAGATGCGATGCGATATATGATATGTAATGTTATGAAATGCCTGCCATATATGGTTGTTAGAAGCTCGGTAAGTAATTTTGAAAATTATTTAAACCCCATAAAAAAAGATTGAATTTTTTTTCAAGAAAACAAATACCCATTATAATTAAGAATCTAATTAATCTGTTTTTCATTACAGGTTCATGTTTTACCTAGAGAAATTATGGGAAAATCTACATTTGATCTAGCCATGATGCTAATGAAATGGCTGCCACTATGGCTAGTTGACAAGCTTCTATTAGTCCTAGCATGGTTCATTCTTGGAAACACACAAACTTATGGAATCAAAAGACCATCTTTAGGCCCATTAACACTCAAAAACAAACATGGAAAGACCCCGGTTCTAGACATTGGTGCACTCGAAAGAATTCGGTCAGGAGAGATCAACGTAGTCCCCGGGGTCAAAAGATTCAACTCGAGCTCAGTCGAACTAGTCGATGGCGAAACACTTAATATAGATTCAGTTGTTTTGGCAACTGGGTATTGTAGCAATGTCCCATATTGGCTTCAGGTGAGAAAAAGTTTACACTTTTGTTATGTTTTATTTAATAAAGATTGAATCTTTCAGCTTGACTAATGGAATCTTGACTTTTTTTTTTGAAAAACAGGAAACTGATTTCTTTGCTAAAAATGGATTCCCAAAGACCCCATTTCCCAATGGTTGGAAAGGAAAGTGTGGATTGTATGCATCAGGTTTTACAAGAAGAGGACTAGCTGGTGCATCTGCTGATGCTATTAAAATTTCTGAAGATATTGCAAAAGTATGGAACGAAGAATTAAATCAGAAAAAATTGAAAGTTCCTACACATAGAAGATGCATCTCTACTTACTAGTTTGAAAACTCACTTTTTTTGGGTGTAGGAAAATTAGTATTAACTTGTGGAGTGTAAAAATACATATGTATATGTAAAAACAAGAAGGGATGTAGAGATAGAATGGATGAGTAGCACTAATCACCATAAAGCCCAAAATTGTAAGGAAAAAATATAGAAAAAAATGTTTGGGCATTTTGTATACTTTAGGATGATTAGGCTAACTTTGTAATCTACTTTTTTGGATTGTTTTATAAATGGAAATATTGATTAATTATAATTAATATGACTTCTTATTCATATCGACTCTCTATCCTTTTCTTTTTCCCTTGAGAAATTTCTTCAAAACCTAACGATCGCAATTTGCACACACTAGACATACTCATATCGTTACCTAAACCGTGCATTCTACAAAAATGAGATACATTAACTCAAAAATAAGTAATAGCCACTCAATACAGCGAAACAAATAATCTATATATTTTCATAAATTTTTAGAATATTGGATGGTTTTTGATAATGGTTGTTAGCATACAAAGATTAATTAGAAGGATCATAAATTTATTACTGTATAAAATAGCTATAATTCAATAAAGAACTTTATAAAAAGTTAAATTACTATTAGCGAATAATATTATACTTTTATTAAATTTATATGTATCTTGACTTCTTGAGTTTAAAAAAGTATTAAAAGTGTAATTAAATATCTTATAGACTTATAAGAAGTGTATATTAATCATTTTAATATTTATAGGATTAGACAAGGTCACTATAACTTTTATAAAATACGAGTACTATAGACATAGTAAAAAAAAAAAAATTCCTCTGGTTTACTCATTCATTCGAATTGTTTCGCTTAAAAAAGTATTAAAAGTGTAATTAAATATCTTATAGACTTATAAGAAGTGTATATTAATCATTTTAATATTTATAGGATTAGACAAGGTCACTATAACTTTTATAAAATACGAGTACTATAGACATAGTAAAAAAAAAAAAATTCCTCTGGTTTACTCATTCATTCGAATTGTTTCGCTTATAACTTACTCCGTAACATATATGAACCGTCGAGAACGTTTTGCACAAAAAGTTACGGATAACAAATTTTGTAGAAAGGGACATGTAGCGTTAACATCCTTGAATTAATTTTTCTAAATTGATTGATATAGAGACACCAATAAATGAAGGAACTTGAATACATACAAAATACTCTGTATTGTATAACATAGTATTGCACTTGGCAAAGAGCATATCGCTCCTGATCAATTGTCCCATCATCCTTCCACATCGATACAGTTTTCGCAAGTTCTGCGATGGCAACATGTGGATGTACAAAGAATGTACTCTTTGAAGCCAAAATAAGATAAACTCAAAATATATTTTAAAATTAAAGCTGTTAGAACTAGCTAGTTTCAAATGGCCTTTAATTCTTTTGACGTTTCAAATGATAAATCCTCCTAAAGATTAGTCTAAAAATTCTTCTAAAACTATAAGAAAGTGACATGTGTTATTCACTAATTCTCTTTCCTAGTCTTATCCCTTAATTTTTCCACATGTTATCATCTCATGGTTAGGAGGATTTTTTTCAATATGAAAAAGTTTTTTTTTATTAAATGTCCTTTCAAAAACATTTACAATTATTGAGGAAGTTTATGGTCAAAGATAACAACTTTATATAACTTTACAAGCAAAAGTACATACCAGATTTGGATCGGGTAATATGTTACACGCGTAAAGTTATTTCTCGTAACCAGTGTAAAGTTATTGTCTTCATTTTTCACTTATTAGGCGTCAGTTTTTCAGCCAGATAGAATTTCAGTTCTAGACTCCGTCACTAATTAAACAAGTCTTCTTAGTTCTTCCTTTCGTCTTTGACGTTCAAAAGAATGCTTCAGAAACATAAATCTGAAAAGTTATCAGATGTATATTGGACTCCTTTTTTAACAATATCTTCAATGGGGTGTCCTTAGGTGCCTTTAGTTGTCCATGAATATACTTTGCTAGCTATTGAAGTTTGTCCAAAACTAAAGATTTTTTCATCACACTTTATATCAATAATACAATCAGTACTTAATAACTAAGATGCAACATATCACTACATGCATCTAGGTTAACACTAACACCAATGTCGATAGGAAAAACATTAGGGTATCTCCAATACTATTTTTTTGTTTGTATATAGATGTAAGGATGTTTGTATGGTTGGAGGTAAAACTAAAGGATTTTAAGGATGTGTAAGGATTTTAAGGATTTGTAAGGATATGACGTGGCAGCTCAAAAACGCTTAAGAACGTCCTTAGCATTGGAGATAGCCTAAGTTGTATAAAGGGCCCGTGCTTTGTAATTTTATTTATGATTATGGCACTTTGATTGGTGTTTAAAATATCATTAATATGGATATAATGATATATATTGGGTTAATTGTTGATTATGATTTGAAGATACTACGATGCGAAGTGTCTTAAAATGCGAAATGTGCGAAGTACTAATACACAACTTAAGTATTAGTAACATGCAATGTCGATAGGAAAATATACAATTTTAACTATTGTTTTTCCTATCGATATTGGTGTCAGTGTTAACCTAGATGCATGTACGTAGTGATATGTTGCATCTTAGTTATTAAGTACTGATTGTATTATTGATATAAAGTGTAGATGAAAATCCTTAGTAATTATGATGCATGTTAGCTGTAAGTTGTAACTAATTAAGATAGCTTGTTTGATTTATATGCATGTAAGATCAAAGTCAACGAGGAAAAAGGGGGCGGTGTAGGTGCTATATACGTACGAGTACACAATTATACATTCACGTTAAAGTAGACGATTAAATATTTACAAAAATATCATCGATCTGCAGGTTGTATCATTTTAGACTAGTAGTAGCTAGCATTAGTATGTGTATTGGTCTCTTCCCGTGTTCTCTTATTTTTGGGACCTGTTTTCCATTACTCAATAATTGGCCATGAGTCGCAGACCTCACGTCGGCGGTCCAAAAGGTCCACAAAACCACATCTTTCATCACATGCAATCATCTTATTTCAAACAATTTCCTCTCCTCCCAGGGACCATTACCCTATAATTTGTACGTCTCGTAGAATGCAATTTGCCATTATTATTGGTTAGGGTTCAAATCCAAAGCGTTGTTATCGATCACATCATGATCTCTATAGTCTTATTGATCCTATATTGCCCTTAGTTCGTCATCTTTCTATCATGGTCTCGTTCCAGGCAACTTCATGTATATAATCAGTACGTTCAACTGTCTTTCCGACATGTGACAAATAATGTTTTGGTGAGCGAGTCATGATACAATTATATCAACAAAAATGAGGATGGCTATATGGTGTGGTTTTTTTTAGTGACATGCAAGTGTGGTCTCTGTGGCTGCTGTTTTTAGTCAAGTATGGCTAAATTTAAAGGTTGTGTTCATGGTTCTTAGTTAGAGGGTATATATTTTGTCCAAATTGGTTTCATGCTTATACACAACGACACATATGTATATGTATATGTGTCACAATATTGGCAAACTTATTGTATCACGTACTCAATCACATCTACAACCCTACCCTCAATTTTACAAAATCCCGGTTTTTGGCTTTGCTTAGACGTAAAGCTCTAAGATCATTTTTATTTTCTTTAGTACGTCCTTTACTCGTGCAGTTTAATAAATATAAAATAGATTAATTTTGTGATAAAAAATTCCAGACATTAATTTGTTAGGGATAGATTGTTAGGGAGCGTTCTTAGAGAGTCTTAAGTGGGTTCTGTTCCAGACATTCATATAATCTAGGTGTAGAACACTACAAATATTATTGCATTTGTCCACACTTTTAGTTAGCGTGAACAAATTAAAAAATTTGTCACGCTTTTATGTGTGTAAAAATATGAAGAACTAAAAGTGTGTAAAAATTAATTCACACTTAAAATTGTGGTATTTTAAAAGTTCACACTTTTTAGTGTGGACTTTTATATTTAATTTGTAACACCAATATGAAAGTTCACACTAAAAAGTGTGAACTTTTAGAATACCACACTTTTAAGTGTGGATTAATTTCTACACACTTTTAATTCTTCCATATTTTTACACACATAAAAGCGTGACAAATTTTTTAATTTGTTCACGCTAACTAAAAGTGTGAACAAATGCAACATTTTTTGTAGTGGAAGTAGATTAGTTTGCTTTAAAAAAACTCCCAAATTTGTATCAATCAAAAAACATTTTAGATGGTAAATAACTAAATATCAAATATTATTGGTGACCCAGGATAATAATCAAATTTTTATAAAAATGTGTAATTCTAGTTTATAGACAATGAATTGGGGCAGAAAAAGCATATATGTTAAGGTGGTTGTTAAAGATCCAAATTGATTGTGATTATTTACCAAGACAATAATAACTACGTACTAGTAATACGTTAGTTAGGTCGGCTTAATTTGTATGACCCAGCCTGATTATATAGTTTAGCTTGATCCCATATAAAGTGTACGTTGTAATCGATTGTCCGTTAATATAATTAATTGTCACCTCAATGGGATTATTATAACCAATGTATCATTAGAGTGATGTTTACTGTTGGCATTCTCTAATCGCAATTGACTTTATACATCGAAATAAATACGATTTCAGTTTATGTCAAAATCAGAATATTGCAATAGCTAGAAAATCGTGGATGATTTTTGACTGCTTGTAAATTGTATTGATACTGGCGGTTTTGGGTCACTGTTAACCAGCTGGTGGATGTAGTCCATGAACTGTTTTGGTCCACAACATATTACACAGCCCATGCAAAATCCAAACATAAGAAAACTTCTATATATAGTTCTATATTAAAGAAAAAAATAATAATAAATTCAATTTTGCTACCTTGCTGTCATGTAAGTTTGAGATAATGGTACTTAGTTATTGTAATTTAAAAAATCTCAATAATAGAATGTCAATTCAATAGTTTTTTTGGTCAGTTATATTAGTTTCATTCGATATTGAATTTATAATTACTAAAAAAATTTAAATTTCATTCCATTAGATTTCTATATATTGTTGAAACCAAAACAGCCCCTAGTCATTGTAAAAACTAAAAAGATATCAAAACTATAATTCAAGGCACAGGGTAACACCACCAGGAAAAGGTCAACCCGACCAAGGCATTAGCGGCGACGTCGCCGCTAATACTCTGACACTGACAGGGGGCCCGCTAATTTCTCTGCCAGATTTACCATTACAGACATGGGAACCCGCAGTATTAGCGACGACGTCGCCGCTAATACTCTCCCTGGTAGTGTTACACTTTTTGACCTGGTGGTGTTACACTCCTCGTTCATACTTGAAAATACTTCTTGCATTTAACTCTAAATAAAACTATATATGAATATGAATTCACATCTTATTAGAACTGTAAATAACTTAGTTGACTTAAAAAAAGATAGTAGAATGTACAAGTCAGCCAATGGGCCTAGTAGTTTATTAGTTTCTCGTCAAGTTAAGGGACGTTTGCTCAAATATGATGTACCTTGGTTTCCCTGCGTCGAAAATACCATATATTTTATATGATATTAAATAATGTGGTCACGTCGAAGTCAGTGGTCCATATCCCAACTCATTTCTTTCATCACTTTGAAACTCAAACATATGACTTTTTATACTACGCTGACACACCGAACTAATTAAATATCCTTCAAGTTGCACCATTTGAAGCTCTTCAACATACATTATTATTATTATTTTACATTTTATGTTAATTCAACGCCAACTATATACACTAGTAGGATGTTTGGATGTTTATATATATAATTTTTTTGGGAAATCATACGAAATACAGCGTTCGGAACCGAACTCAGCCCTCACATTCATGGGGTCTTGATTATTTATTTCATCACATGGAGAAAGTTCAAGAGGATGTGAGGTAGCAGTACTATATAGCTGCAGTTCATATTATTTTCTCATGGTTTAGTCTATTAACCTGTAATCCCGTACGTAAAGTTTTTAAAATCTTATATAATTCTTCTAATAACCAGATATTGGTTTAAAATAGATTGCTAGCATTTTTTTTGTATTAAAAATAAGTGTCTATTTTTTTTTAAGTAAAAAGGTTAAAATGTTACTTCAAAATAATTGGAGTTGGAGTTGACAGAGGTGAGTAAATGCAGCCCACTAGAGTATATGTATATTGAGCCAAAATCTCAAAGAAAGCCACATGAGAACCCATGCCTTTGACCATGTGACCCAACTCCCCCAAGTACCCAATCTCAATCTCAATCTCAATCTTAATCAATATATAACTATCATCAACCACAGCCTCAGGTTTACAAACTCAATGCAAATTTGTCCTTTACTCATCTTGGATTAATCTTACATTATCCAAATGTGGATATACGACAGATGTAAAGTAGGATTTTTATGTATCTTCATATACCACATTATCAAATGTTTTCACTATTAGATGGACCCTTACATGTGCACTTATATATAGTATAAGTGATGGCCATGAAAGCTATATGTATCTTAGTTCAGTTACTCAAATGTACCTACATGATATAGCTAGATTTGGTCTAATTGGTTTGTTTATGTTGTAGCTTTGGATCTAGCTAACTATTGTAGTGTATGTTATGTTGGAATATAACATGATTCAATTCGTAATAAACACGTACCAGTTGATCCTGAGGAACCTGTGAGGGCATTAAACATTGATGCCATTGATTCGGGTTCCCAAAATAAGATGATTGAATAAGGATGGAATGATGAATTCTGAATTTATGAATTCAATAGAGGGTTAAGGACGAATTGGGGTGATTAGGGAGGCTGTGATTATTTTTTGTGATTAACCTAAAATTAGGTTAATTACTCTCCATTTATATAAGGAGCATATTTTCACATTTAGTCCCTCTGGTGTTTAATTCGTGCCTCATTAGTCCTCTTAAGTCCAATCACCTAATGGGAAACCCTATAATACGTCTTTAAGAGTAAATACGTCATCGAATATTTACTAGACATAGGGATTTCAGTTATCGTCAATTATCATATCAGGAAGGATAGATGATCAGTGACGGTCACACTAACGTGGTTCCAACATGTTATTGAAGTAACGAGCATAATGAAAACTTATAAAGTAAAAAAAAAATAAAAATTCGTTACTAGAGCAAAAGTTTTTTTCAATGATTGGAACATTTGGTTGAGTTCAGTTTCAGATGACCTATTTGGCTATTTCAATTCAATACACTTTTTAAAGGTGTAGTTGCAAACATAGGTTCGAAGTGGACACTTTAGAGGGTCATGAGGCAATGAGGTTGGTTAGATAACGTGTTGAGACATGTTACTCCATCTATATCTAGACAGCTAAAAAGTACAAAGCTAAAAAGAATGTAATTATTAATGTTGTTTTTTAAAGTATAAAAGTAAATGATAATTCTATCTTTCATCATTCATACAATGTTTTAACGTATTTGGTAACAAATTAAGATTTCAACGAGGCCGTCTCCAATAGTTATACATTTTATCGTCATAGCATTTTCACCATAGTGTAGCATTAAACATAACACTAAAGCATTTTTTTTTTTATCTCCAACGGTTTAGTTTTATGATTCGGCGGTATCACCTCACTTTTTAATTGACAAAACACATTATATTAAATTGAAAAAAACGAATTTCATCAATAATAATAAAAAAGAATAGAGTAATAAAAAAATATTACATTTAGCTTCTTTAAAAAAAATATTAAATTGAAAAAAACGAATTTCATCAATAATAATAAAAAAGAATAGAGTAATAAAAAAATATTACATTTAGCTTCTTTAAAAAAAAAAAGAAAAAAAAAAAGAAGAATTCGTTATACAAATTAGCACCTTGACATTCCAAAAACTATCTACAATGCAAGGAAAATAATAAAGCCATATGTCAAACAACGGATTAAATTTTGGACATACTTCAGAAACCTATATAATTTTTTTCAACAAGAATTTCTACTTGAAAATTGAAATTGAAAACCAACAAAACCATACGCAGAAAGTCATTGGGCTTTAGTTAGAGGGCCGTTTAACACTTATTTTTTTTTTTTGGTGGGGGATGGGGTTGCTTATTACTCGTATTTTCTTTTTCAAAAAGTAAGCGTACGGGGCTAATGGGCTGTAGGCCCAAACTTAGGCATCTTTCTAATAAAAGTCGATCTGTCTATTACTCTATTGCATAATTGCATTCATTCGAACCGCATACATGAAGTTTTCATGTCATCAGTAGCGGAACTATGTGTTGATCAAAGGTGGTCATGGAAACCCCACTATTTCTATAAAACTCTATTTTTCTAGTACTATTTTTATGTATATTTTTAGTTTAAAAGTAATTAGCAACCCCCGACTGGTATAATTTAATTTTGTAGTTTAAATCTTGACTTCTTAGTATCATGAAAACTTGTTTGGCGACCACATGCTGAAAATTTTGGCTCCGCCACTGATGTTCATGTTATTCCCAGAAGCGACTTTTTTTTTTACTCTAGTATATGCGGTCTAAGTGTGTAACTGGGTTATCAATAGAGTTTTTGAATCCTTCACTAAAAATGCTAGCACGACTATTAGGCCATCTTGAAAGTGTTGGCATACATGGGCAGATGGGCTATGTGAAAAAATAAGATCACATGTAGTTAAGTAGTTATTTTTATTTTTATCTTTTTTCGGCATGCTTCATAACATTTGGAAATACATTGATAAATATATTGCGACATGCTCCCTGTTCATTACTGTGTATAATGTTTCTTTACAACTCAAACAAGTGAATAATATATCATGACATAATCATATAACTGATCATTAAGTTACAACTGGACACAATTACTAAATGAGATATATTGATTAAAATATGTTCTTTTGCACATCAATGCCAAAGGCCTGACTTCACTAGATAAACTGAACAGGATTCCTATCCCTCCTTTTGATGCACATAGGAGCTGTCTGTTTGCAGGTAATCTTTCAAACTTTAGCTGAGAGTTTTCAAAGAAGCATATAAGATGGGGTACTTATTGTTAGAATATGCGAACATAAATCATATAAATATCTCTATAAATATTCACATATAATCACGAGTATGCGCAACGGAAGAATCGAATATGCAATCACATTAATTAACAAAGAGAGAATCGAAACGTGTACCTTATGCAAAGCTTCCAATAAAATCAATAATAATAAGATTATTATTGTTGTAGGGTTTAAAGTAAAACCTCTCTACGATCGCACACTAGACACCCCTTATACCGTATGCTAGTACCCCGATCACGATCAAACAACCTTTGCTTGTACCCTCTAAAAGTCGAACCAAAGCAAACCCAAAACCCCTTGACTTGCTACCTACGGCCGAACCAAATAAGAGAGGAAAAGAGGAGAGAATTTTATGTGAAGGAATATCAAAACCCTTGGAATTAAGCCCCCTATATATAGGATATATCTAGGGTTTTTATCCTTGGTGGACAAGTAATCTCAAGGCTTTCCAAGCCTTGAAATTTTCGGCCCAACCCATTAGGAATTAGAGCCCAACTCTAATTTCCTAATTTCACATTTAACCTCCTTTTAATTAATTAAATAAAATTAACCCTTTAATTTGTGATCAAATTAATTAATATATTACTTTAATATAATAATTAATAGTATAGAGTTACCGTGTCATTTCGTGTGACCCCGTAGGCTTAAATTACTTCCGGACATGCGTTTATTATAACGTGATCACATACCAACAGCTCCTACTTGAGCATGTTATCATAAAGGCAATAACATTGGTTAGCGTCTAGCAACACGCCAATGCTCCCGGAAAAATTTAAGGATAGTTTCTTAAATTATCTTTTGAAATGATTTAGTCTTTAAAATATCCAACATAGTTTCTGCTCGTAGAATGCACATGCTTTACCATTTCTTTCACTAATACTATCAGATATAACTTAAGTTACATTACAGGTGAAAAGCGGAAGCCATGGAAATTAACCTTACCCGGGCTACAAAACGCAGAATTTATAACATTAGCAAGAATCTCTGTTTGAGAATCATTAATATAGTTTTTTGATGGGACTGAACTTCACTTGGGTTTGTATTTATAAGATATAAGAAGTGTATGTATGTATGATACTATCTAATTCACCAGCCAGCAAACATTTAGACAATTAAGACAGATAGAGAATATGATACAAATTCATTGATTGATAGAATAGGTAGCAGAAGATTTAAATGGGAAGAATTATACAACCACAACATCAACAACAGACTCTTCTAACATTCTTCGATTTCATCCAATGCGTAGTTGTTGGTTGAAACATTTGCGTAATTCACTTTGTTAAACCGCACCACCACTGGGTAGCGAGTCTTTGGGTCCTGCATATCATATTATACATATCATTTGATATGAATATATCAACATTATTTATATACTTTTGATAACATGCATGTACATTATTCATTACACAAATAGTTTGCTAATACCTGATCAACAGTCACAACTGATCCCACTCCTTTGAACCAATATGACTCCTTCCTGAGGATTCGCACCTGTGTGCAAAAGATCAAATGATTAGCAAGTTATTCCTTTGCGTGAGCGTGAGATTGAGATTGTTGCATCCTCGCGTGTATGGAATAATCGTCATATAATCAAGTCTAATAAACAATGCTTAATGAGATAATATCGTAATGTTTTTCTTTTTCTATATAGAGAGAGCAAGAGATAGTATTTGAGTGTTTTGCAAGTTCTGATTATATGAATAAACATACTCATGATCGACTCTAAATAATTTAATACTCCGAATTAAACTTGTTGCAGTGAGTTTCCTAAACTGGTTATTTGACCCCTAAATTATAAGTTAATCGCGATCACTTCACTATACCAAAACACTAGAAACTAATAATCTACAATTCCACATTCTGCAACTTAATAACGCAAGAATCACATAATTACTTCCAAAGCACAACACTAGACGCCTGCTAAATGTTCATGATAACTCATTAGTATTTCCAATTTCCTTAAGATGTAGATGCCAGAAAGTCATTAGTATCAATCATACACTACATCAGTCATCATGATGTGACATCTCATACTAAAGCCGATAAAGCCAGGGCTTTTATAAGACCCCAGTTTTATGTAACTATGTATAGATAACTGTTTGTTTTGTAAAATAAAATCTAAGTTTAGTTTAGAGTGTTCCCTCTTTTTTCTTTTTTCTCTGACGAATTCTAATCAAATAACCAAAAAACCAATTGTCTGCATACACTCTACTAGAGTAGTACTAATACTTAAAAATGTCCAATCGATAAGGCTCTAATTCAAAAGTTCGCTTTACACTCATGTAACTTAATTTCCGATGTAACTAATATAATTTTTGTAGTTTAATTTTACTTTTGTTACTATCATAAAAATTCTGGCTCAGCCACTGTGTATCTATATTCACACAGACAGACATGCAAAAGAATATATGTATACGTATATGTATGTATTTGTACATAAATATGCATATGTATATGTATTATATGTATGTAACTATGTACCTTGGATCCTCTCTTGGGTCCAATTGGTGGTGGCTTGGGCTTCTCTTCCTTGACTGGTTCAGCAACGGCAGCAGGTGCCGCCGGTTCACCACCGGCCTCTTCAGTAGACTTAACAACCAATCTTGAACCTCTGGTGCTTTGGAAAGCTGGCAACATACTAACCATATTGCACTTAACTGTGGTTGTGTTAACAGGGGTGACATTTGGCGTCACTAAAAAGCTAGAAGCAGCAGATGCCATACTTGCCATTTCTCTAATATTCACTGTTTTGATATTCAAGAAAAAGAACAAGTTGTTGAGATGATGAACAAGTTGGTACTTGAAGAATTTCAATGGATTTTGATGTAATGAAGGTGGTATCTTTTTCTTGAAAAAAATTGAGTGAATGGTGTTAGTCTCAATTTAGGTAGCCAGTTAAGTGTTGACACGTGTGTAGTCATATCCTTTTTTTCGGGATAATGTTTGTCCCACGATATTTGCTTTCTTTTAACTCAGCCCATTCACTGCCTATCCAAATCTCCATTGTGATCAATCCTAATGTAATCCCAATTTTGTTTTTACTCTTGGAGTTTTAAGTTATGTTCATTGTGATTTGTAATGCACATTTTCGTTTCTTTTTTTTTTGAAAAAAAAAACTATTTGAAATAAAACCTCATTATGATTTTAAAATATTCTAGTAGAACACCTTTCAATATGAGATGACTATCCATACAACACTGATTTTTAGCCGTATACCACCAAACATGTTTTAAGGTGTTATACGTGATAACAACTTTAATTATATTTAGTGATTTACGATTAAAAATTGGTGGTGTACGGATTCATTCGGTATACTACATTATCCTTCCTTTACAAAACATTATAAGATTTGATTTAGTATTTAAGTTAAATAATTAGTCGTTAATCAAAATATTTAAGAACAACTGTATGATTAAGAGATGCAATATAAGCTTCACAATATCAATTCGTAACACATTATGATTGATCTTTATCTTCCATATTTTTTCCGTGACATGAAGAGTCTCTAATGGAGAGGAAGACTGTTACCTTTGTTGTCTCTGGTTCTATCTCAAAGACAACTGGGCAACCGGTTTTTATCACCTGTGGATTTTTGGACAGGTGGATTTATCTTAAATCGATTTAAACCAGGACCGGGTCATTAAGTCAATGCAATTCAACCAAAAACCTAGACAGATTTTTGAAAATGGGCCAAATCTCAAAAACCAGATTTCATTAAACCGGTTACTTGATCAGTTTTAGGTTAATCTGGTTGAATTGGTTCTGGTTTTGTTTTTTTTTTTTTGAAAGGCGGTTGAATTGGTTCTGGTTGGGTTATCTTGTGTTTTAAAACACGTGAGAAAAAATATAATAAAATAAATGATAACCATCATCAGCCTCTCCCAAATTTGGCGCCTAAATTGGCCAAAACCCACATTAAAAAAAAATAGGGCTTCCGAATTGTTCCAGAATTTGAAAGTTTCAGGATGCGTGGTTATAAGAAATCCAAACCTAAACACACAAATCATAATAATAATAATCAAAGACACAACATCCGAAGCTCTTCTTCAATCAGAGATATCATCGGAGATCGTCGATTTAACGATCAATTTAGCCATCATGAAACCCTAGGTCTCATTTCCTCTCATATTTTACTTTTATTTTTTACATCTTTATTTTAATTTTTTATACTGTAATGATATATGTATATGTATGTATCACATTTCGTAATATTCAACTTGTATTGATTATAGCTACAAACAGGGTGAAAAGAACCAAAGTTTGTGCTCAGGTCCCTAATTCGTCGGCTCAATGTGAAGCCGCAGAGGATTCAAGAGGTACGCCGTCTTCTTCTGCACACATTTCGTTACCATTATTATTGATCAATGCATAGTTTTCATAAAACTTGCTATAAATGTATCCAACTTGTCGTATTTCGCTATAGGTGTGTATTATTTTTTAAAACCTTTTCAAGTGTACACCTAACCATTTTTATGTGTGTACCGATGTTTTGCTGACGTGACAACCATATAGTAAGTTGCCACATCATAAAAATTGGTAAATTAAACGATAGAAAGTGAAAGTTTGATAGATACAAAAGCACAGCGTAAAGTCGGATATGTTAAGAAACACCTGGCCATACTTTATTCTTCTGCCAATTCTCAAGAATATTTCAGTATGGGGCCGTGATATTCTATTGGTGACTGTTTGGCTCTAGGTAGATTTGAAGATTTTGCTGCAAAAACTTCAGAATATGCATTTTTCAAGAAATTGAAGAATGGTACTTGCAGTTATAATGTGAATGTAGATCGAAACAATCATGATAGCCGGTTGAAGAGTGATCGACAGAGTGATCATATCAACAGAGAAGGTTCATACTTTTTTTCATTTCTGTTATAAGGGGAAAGAGCATCTAGTGCACCCTGCAGATGTTCATTATCTTGTGCTGTTATGGCTTATATTAGTTACTTCCGATAATGTTGACAGTGAGTAAAATTTGTGTTTTGCAGAGATTTCTCATGTGCAGAAAGAGAGCATTCAATGTCCGGTATCTTCAGTGCAGATTCACCCTGTTGAAAAAGGACAAAATGATACCCGCTATGACTTTCTTTCAACCCCATCCCCGAGTTATGGAACAGAGAACTTTGGTGAGAAAATGTGGTTTATCATCTAGTTAAGCATTACAGTTGATTTCCAAAGCAAATTTATATTTTGATACTATGCAGGGGTAAAGAATGTATATGGAGCCAACACCGCAGATCTTCAACACAATAGACCTGGTGAATACAAGTGGATGTCTCCATCAATCGGCCGTGTTGCAGAGAAGGCAGGTAAACATTTACTGATTTACAGTATTAGGGAGTAAGATCAAGGAATTTTTAGATTGTACAGAGAGTGACAAATAGAAAATTTCTATACTCATTCAGTCATGTTTTCTTCAAGTTTGCTAGTCGTTAGTCAAAAGAGGAACGAATGTCCTTAATTTAAAGAATAATAGTTTACATGTCTTACTAATGTTGTTGATTTATTTTATAGAATTCAACTAAGTTTGACTGATCTTTCTCAATTAAAGGTTATTCAGCACTTGGGTATGACATAACCATTAAAAACAAGAATTGCATCAATTCACTTTACTTTATATTGTTGCTGCACTGACCATATTAAGGTAGAGAGTAGAGAGTTAATTTATAAACGTTTTTGCTAATTCAAGGAATGAATGAATACAAATACAGCTATGCTACATATGAATACCCGGACTACTAGATCTTACTTTTCTAGAGGATATTGAGCAAGTGAGCAGCTATAATAATCTCTTTCACAGTTTCAAATACTCTAATCATTGCTTTTTTGGTGATATATTCATTTCGTTTTGGGTTGGAGCTCTTTATGCTTAAGCAGTCAAGCATACTTGGATATGGCTCATTAATTCACACTTACACTATTACTTCACTTACCCTGTTGGCCTGTTGCACTAATTTTTAGGAAAAATACTAAAGCTAACATATTTATTTGTAGAGAATAAAGGAATATTTTCTGCAAAGCGGGAGAAGTTACGCCAATGGGTTGCAGAAAATTCATCTTATGATGTCAACGAGCTCTCTTCAAAAGGGTTGGATGCATCAACGATCTTCTTGTTCCTTATCTTAATTATTAGATAAACATCATTCATTAGTTATTTATTTTGTCAGGTCTGATTTGGTTTCTGCTCTAATTAGTCGGATACTGCCCGAGGATCAGAAGAATAGTGTATGACCCTTTAGCTTGTTATAGATGCTTATAACTTAATATGCTTTTTTAGATTGCGTGATTAAAACTTGGTATTTGGCAGTCTCGGAGAGCTCCCGTGCCATGTGAAGATGAAACTGATTTGCAATCCAAGCTGTCTTCTTTTTCTGAACAGGAAGATCCTGAATTTTACAAGAGAAGATTGATTGATTCTCGCCATTTATTGTACTTAAATGATGGTTTATCTAGATCGACAAAGAGATTTGTAGATATGGATCTCCTGGAATGGGATGCTACGGGTCAAGCTGCAAAATCTAGTATTCAAGATAATGGCTACCATACAGAAGGTTACAGTAAAAAATCCAGCTCTTTCCATATTTCATATATGGATGATCATTTTTCCAGATCAAAAGGGGAACACATGAATATGGATCCCCTGGAATGGGATTCCAAAAGGGAACTCATGGATATGGATCGCCTGGAGTGGAATCCTACGTGCTCAAAATTAAGTATTCAAAATAATCTCCGCCATTCAGAAGGCAGCTTTAAACTTCCAAACTTTGACATGGGGAGTATCTTATCTTTTGACGAGCCTCTTTATAGGTATGAATCTAAAACCCCCGAAAAGCTTGATAAATCATATTTGCATAATGGACCTAAACTCTTGGAACCACCACGCCCTCTCTTGTTGGGATGGGATCACGGCAGAGAAGAAAAATATCAACTTTCTCCACTGAATTCACACTCAGAAATCAACACAATCTCAACCTCACAAAATGATGACTACCAGATTTTCATGCCTAATTCGTTCATGTCTTCACCGCCCTCGTCTCCTTATATCCGTAGACACCTCAAAAAAGAACACTTTTTTGAATCATCAACTCTACCATACACACCAGAACATCTTATGCCGGTAGAAGATTATCCATGGCGCATGAACGAATTTTCAAATGAGAAAGAAAACCGTCGTTCAGATCCTTTTGTATATCTGACTCAATCCCCTGCCAATAATCTTTTAAGCTTTCTCAACACAGGCTTACATTCATTTGTTGTCAGTTATGAAAAGGAAGAGAACTTTTTGATTCCAGAACATCTATTCTCAGAAGGTAGAGTAAAAGCTTACGGTTCATCTAGATACATGGAAACACTTGAGGATAGACATCTTAACCACATCAAATACCCTTTGTTGCTTGATGATTCAAGCTTGAACGATGAATTGTAGCAACATGTATAATGCTGTAATTGTTGTCTGTAGATCATGTCAAATGTGTTTTAATATATTTTCCAGGTTTAGTTACACGTCTTCACACGTGTGGTTTCACTGACTACTGCAAACTATATCCTAGTCATGGTCATAAACAAAATTAGAGCAGTTTGTTTCTTAGTGAAGAGTGTTGTTAATATTGTTTTGGTAATATGGCTAGAGTTCGTTATAGTATGTGCAAATTTCGAGACAAGCCCGAAGCAGGAGACGACTGCAAGCAACTATTTGTCCAAAAAAATTAAACCAAACTGGGTTATTTTTCTTTCTAAATTATTCAAAAAATGAGCTTGAATCATTACGCAGTTACATGTCACACTATAAAACATCAGATTATTTAAAAAGATTTTAATTGTTTTTGAAAAATATATGTTGAGAGTGGGATTTGAACCCACGCCCTTTCGGACCAGAACCTTAATCTGGCGCCTTAGACCAACTCGGCCATCTCAACTTTTGCTTCTATTTTACTTCAAAATATATATGAAGTGGCACCGCATTACGTATTATTTGCTACAAAATTTATTTGTCATGGTACCTTAGCTTTTGACTACGATGTCTTATTTAAGTGTGTTATATGAATGACACCATATGATTTATATCGGTGCTACTAAGGAACATCATATTATATACTTAATTAATAAAATGATAGTGATGTAACTTGTTTTTATAAAATATCGCTTACACATTTTCTAGTTTATTTATATCACATTATATTTAAGTCAATTAAGAGTTTGCCGTTCTTGCCAAGATCGTCAAAATGGATAAATTTCAAGTTTGAGTTAATGGCGAGATCTTATTTTGTTCCAGGCTACACAAATATAATGTAGCAATAAGGTGACATAATGAAAAGTATCTAGCTGTCTTTAGATAATTAACTCATTTTATAGTTCAACTTCCTACATTTTAATTTCACTTTTTATTAATTTAACTTCATACTCTGTCCATACTAAGGAAATTTTTCAGTAATTTCCAACTAATTAAAACAAAGAGAATTTCTCATAAAATCAGAACATAAATATTTACCATGTCACATGCATCCTGTACTATACTGCTTCCCACAGGACCATCTTGGTTGTATAAATGTTGGCTTTTTACCTTGCTCCAAGAGTCCTAGACCACAAGGTTTTTAAGAAAAAGAATCTATCAGCTGTATATAGTCAAAGTTAGTAATTTTAGTAATTTAGTACTGTAAGAAAGTGACTTTAAACCAGGCTTGTTATGGAAACAAATAAAAGTATAGATTCGCCGCTATCATTAAAGTGATATAGTGGTTAAACGTCATGGTATTTGGTATCTTCACAAGAGTTTTTTCATTCAAAATTTTGTAGGTAAATATTACTACCAAATTATTTAGGTAAATAATCGTAACTTTTCAGTATTACACCAAGAATTGACAAACAAGCTATAATTTTTGAACCGAAAGTCTAAGAAAACCATAGTTAGGTCGTATACATCTGAACCGAAAACTTGTCCTCTCAAAATAATTTTTGAACGTGGAAAACCTGTTCCATTTACATGAAAGTAAATGATAGATTTTTGCAGGATAGTTATAAGAATGAAAATGAGATCAACTAGCTATCATGTAGTCTCAACCGGCGTCATCTCCCTTACTGAGTGATATGAAATCAATCAAAATCCTAATAGTAATAAATATATGTCAGGAAAAGTAACCTTAATTCTGCAGATTGTTCTTTAACTGGTCCTTTTTGTGTACATTGATGTGATTATTTAGGACATAATTAACAATACTTCTATTGTGATGCGCAACTGAAAAGACCATATGGCTTTATATGTTCCACATGATATACAAAGGTTATCAAAAACAAAGCTACTTCAAGATTGGATCACATGTACTAGCATTCCAAAATTTCCAAATACTTGAAGCTACAACAGGCGAAAATAGATATAGAGAGCTCCCTCATATTATGATCGTCTCATACTCATTGTATCCTATAATCATATCAATAATATAATTTATATATATAAGGGAAGCCTGAGCTCCA
>CM067168.1:144804915-144911563 GCA_034093135.1 Erigeron breviscapus
TTTTTTTTTTTTTTTTTTTTTTTTTTTTTTTTTTTTTTTTTTTTTTTTTTTTTTTTTTTTTTTTTTTTTTTTTTTTTTTTTTTTTTTTTTTTTTTTTTTTTTTTTTTTTTTTTTTTTTTTTTTTTTTTTTTTTTTTTTTTTTTTTTTTTTTTTTTTTTTTTTTTTTTTTTTTTTTTTTTTTTTTTTTTTTTTTTTTTTTTTTTTTTTTTTTTTTTTTTTTTTTTTTTTTTTTTTTTTTTTTTTTTTTTTTTTTTTTTTTTTTTTTTTTTTTTTTTTTTTTTTTTTTTTTTTTTTTTTTTTTTTTTTTTTTTTTTTTTTTTTTTTTTTTTTTTTTTTTTTTTTTTTTTTTTTTTTTTTTTTTTTTTTTTTTTTTTTTTTTTTTTTTTTTTTTTTTTTTTTTTTTTTTTTTTTTTTTTTTTTTTTTTTTTTTTTTTTTTTTTTTTTTTTTTTTTTTTTTTTTTTTTTTTTTTTTTTTTTTTTTTTTTTTTTTTTTTTTTTTTTTTTTTTTTTTTTTTTTTTTTTTTTTTTTTTTTTTTTTTTTTTTTTTTTTTTTTTTTTTTTTTTTTTTTTTTTTTTTTTTTTTTTTTTTTTTTTTTTTTTTTTTTTTTTTTTTTTTTTTTTTTTTTTTTTTTTTTTTTTTTTTTTTTTTTTTTTTTTTTTTTTTTTTTTTTTTTTTTTTTTTTTTTTTTTTTTTTTTTTTTTTTTTTTTTTTTTTTTTTTTTTTTTTTTTTTTTTTTTTTTTTTTTTTTTTTTTTTTTTTTTTTTTTTTTTTTTTTTTTTTTTTTTTTTTTTTTTTTTTTTTTTTTTTTTTTTTTTATACCAGGTGTGAATGTTATGGATCTAGCTCTTCACGAGCAGCAGAGCTAGACAAGCAAGCAACAAGGCTCTTTTCAGCCTTTCCTAGACAAGAGATCGCTCTTCCAGGTATAGCTGCTCCTGCCTTTATTAAAAAATGTTATTTGCTGGTCTTTTAGAGGGAAAAAGGACTGAATTCTTCGATACAGGGGAAGCAAGTCTGTTGTGCGTGGCTCTTTCACAGAAGATAAAGATGTTTGGTCCGGCGGGTAGGCTGGAGGGGGGCTCGTCAGGGGGAGCAAATCGAGAAGTCCTTCGAAAGATAGGGCTTCCCGGAGAATTTGGTGTCTTTCTATTTAGAAACAAAGGACCATAAGTATAATTAGAGATAGAAAAAGTAAGTAAATCAACTAATGTCGTCTTTTATGGGTTTTGGCTCCCAATATGTTAATAGTGTATAAGGGAGGTTAAGATATAGACAGTTTTGGCTCTACCACGACAGTGTTAAAAGGTTGCTTCCAGTAACATCCCAAACTTTTCTTTAAGATTTGACTAACGCTGTTAAGTCAACCTCATGTGTGTCGTTAAGTCTAGTGTGAATATATGCATATACGTAGTTAATGTGTGTTATGTGTGAGGTTTGAAAACCTAAATGTTAATGTAGTATAAATGTGTGAAATATGAAGAAATTATGTCTATGTAGTGACATTTAATGAAGGGTTAATGTTGTAAGAACAAACTATCTTCGTAAGAACAAACTATCTTCGTAAGAACAAACTATCTTCGTAAGAACAAACTATCTTCGTAAGAACAAACTATCTTCGTAAGAACAAACTATCTTCGTAAGAACAAACTATCTTCGTAAGAACAAACTATCTTCGTAAGAACAAACTATCTTCGTAAGAACAAACTATCTTCGTAAGAACAAACTATCTTCGTAAGAACAAACTATCTTCGTAAGAACAAACTATCTTCGTAAGAACAAACTATCTTCGTAAGAACAAACTATCTTCGTAAGAACAAACTATCTTCGTAAGAACAAACTATCTTCGTAAGAACAAACTATCTTCGTAAGAACAAACTATCTTCGTAAGAACAAACTATCTTCGTAAGAACAAACTATCTTCGTAAGAACAAACTATCTTCGTAAGAACAAACTATCTTCGTAAGAACAAACTATCTTCGTAAGAACAAACTATCTTCGTAAGAACAAACTATCTTCGTAAGAACAAACTATCTTCGTAAGAACAAACTATCTTCGTAAGAACAAACTATCTTCGTAAGAACAAACTATCTTCGTAAGAACAAACTATCTTCGTAAGAACAAACTATCTTCGTAAGAACAAACTATCTTCGTAAGAACAAACTATCTTCGTAAGAACAAACTATCTTCGTAAGAACAAACTATCTTCGTAAGAACAAACTATCTTCGTAAGAACAAACTATCTTCGTAAGAACAAACTATCTTCGTAAGAACAAACTATCTTCGTAAGAACAAACTATCTTCGTAAGAACAAACTATCTTCGTAAGAACAAACTATCTTCGTAAGAACAAACTATCTTCGTAAGAACAAACTATCTTCGTAAGAACAAACTATCTTCGTAAGAACAAACTATCTTCGTAAGAACAAACTATCTTCGTAAGAACAAACTATCTTCGTAAGAACAAACTATCTTCGTAAGAACAAACTATCTTCGTAAGAACAAACTATCTTCGTAAGAACAAACTATCTTCGTAAGAACAAACTATCTTCGTAAGAACAAACTATCTTCGTAAGAACAAACTATCTTCGTAAGAACAAACTATCTTCGTAAGAACAAACTATCTTCGTAAGAACAAACTATCTTCGTAAGAACAAACTATCTTCGTAAGAACAAACTATCTTCGTAAGAACAAACTATCTTCGTAAGAACAAACTATCTTCGTAAGAACAAACTATCTTCGTAAGAACAAACTATCTTCGTAAGAACAAACTATCTTCGTAAGAACAAACTATCTTCGTAAGAACAAACTATCTTCGTAAGAACAAACTATCTTCGTAAGAACAAACTATCTTCGTAAGAACAAACTATCTTCGTAAGAACAAACTATCTTCGTAAGAACAAACTATCTTCGTAAGAACAAACTATCTTCGTAAGAACAAACT
The DNA here is from genome assembly GCA_034093135.1 of Erigeron breviscapus. NCBI lineage: Eukaryota > Viridiplantae > Streptophyta > Magnoliopsida > Asterales > Asteraceae > Erigeron > Erigeron breviscapus. The sequence goes on from CM067168.1 coordinate 144,807,858, forward strand.
ATCTTCGTAAGAACAAACTATCTTCGTAAGAACAAACTATCTTCGTAAGAACAAACTATCTTCGTAAGAACAAACTATCTTCGTAAGAACAAACTATCTTCGTAAGAACAAACTATCTTCGTAAGAACAAACTATCTTCGTAAGAACAAACTATCTTCGTAAGAACAAACTATCTTCGTAAGAACAAACTATCTTCGTAAGAACAAACTATCTTCGTAAGAACAAACTATCTTCGTAAGAACAAACTATCTTCGTAAGAACAAACTATCTTCGTAAGAACAAACTATCTTCGTAAGAACAAACTATCTTCGTAAGAACAAACTATCTTCGTAAGAACAAACTATCTTCGTAAGAACAAACTATCTTCGTAAGAACAAACTATCTTCGTAAGAACAAACTATCTTCGTAAGAACAAACTATCTTCGTAAGAACAAACTATCTTCGTAAGAACAAACTATCTTCGTAAGAACAAACTATCTTCGTAAGAACAAACTATCTTCGTAAGAACAAACTATCTTCGTAAGAACAAACTATCTTCGTAAGAACTGTAGCTAAGTTCGTAAGAAGGATTTTCCAGACTAAGTTCGTGAGGTTTGTTAAGTTCGTTTGAGTCCCAAATGACTTATATTTCATATGTTAATGTACGATAGGTGTCGGGGATTACTGATAAGCACTATTAGCTATTTGTTTGCGCGCGTACACTACTACCAGGTAAGATACACTACTTTGACACGCTGGGGGATCAACTAAAAGCTGGTTTCAAATCGTAAACACTTCCATTCGGTATCTTTATATTGCATGTGGGCATATGGGTTACTTGGGAGGTATTATGGGTTATGCAGTTGACCATGAGACCTGAGATGCAGTCCCTATTGTAGTGTAATGTAGTATTGCTTAATGTAGTATGTAGCTATGCAGTTGATGTAGTTTGATGAAGTATCTTGATATATAGAAATGAAGTTGATGTGTGATATGCATGCTTGACTTGTACGCCTAGTTCACTAGACTTGCTAGGTTACTATGTCACTTGCACGTTTAAGGATCCAAACGTAATGAAGTTAAAGTGTGTGAATGTCTAGGAATGTGTGTTACCTAGACTATATGTGTGTGAATGTTTGGGAATGCAGGGACCCAATCTATATGTGTGAAATTGAGCTCATAAAACTAATGCAGGGAAAGTGTTAAGCTTAACCCGTACTTGTCTCAGCCGGATGAGTGCGTTGATGCAGTTGTTGCTTGGGTGGCTCCTCGCAACATGGTCTTTATAACGCAGGGCGAGTAATACGAGAGGTTTGACCAACCTCCACATACGGATTACTCTTGGATTGGCTTGCCACTCCTTAACGACGTAAGATGAGTAGTCTTTTGACTGATCATCCAGTCGGGTGTGATGCAGGGCACACTTATATGCAGTTAACAAAGATACGTGTGACAATGTGTGAACTAATGCAGGATAGGCACATTTAGGATGATTATCCTAATTAATATGAAGTCGAAATGTAGTATATGTGTGAACGTGCGATGTGTGTTGTGCCTAATAAAACTTGTCTAATAATGAAGATTGTTTTAATTGGTCAAATGCTTTTAATTAAGTGTTATCTTACTTAGCTATTCTTATAGCTAACACTTGCTTCTTTAATGTGGTTGTTCCCTCAGGTTTAGCTTGATGGAATTAGATGAAGGATGTGTGAGCTTGGGTAGATTCATTGAAGGAGCCTTAGTTATCCATAGACGATTCTTTGCTTAGACATTTATTTACATTTCGTACTTAATGTCGAATTTATGTTGTGACTTGTGAACGGTTGTTTTATGTTGGGCAACCGTTGGGTTTTCATTGAACTATTGTTTGATATGACAAGTAACACCAAATAAATGCAGAAACCGAAATGTTTTTATCGGTTTTGACTTTTAAGGTCCTTTCTTTTTTTTTTTTTTTTTTTTTTTTTTTTTTTTTTTTTTTTTTTTTTTTTTTTTTTTTTTTTTTTTTTTTTTTTTTTTTTTTTTTTTTTTTTTTTTTTTTTTTTTTTTTTTTTTTTTTTTTTTTTTTTTTTTTTTTTTTTTTTTTTTTTTTTTTTTTTTTTTTTTTTTTTTTTTTTTTTTTTTTTTTTTTTTTTTTTTTTTTTTTTTTTTTTTTTTTTTTTTTTTTTTTTTTTTTTTTTTTTTTTTTTTTTTTTTTTTTTTTTTTTTTTTTTTTTTTTTTTTTTTTTTTTTTTTTTTTTTTTTTTTTTTTTTTTTTTTTTTTTTTTTTTTTTTTTTTTTTTTTTTTTTTTTTTTTTTTTTTTTTTTTTTTTTTTTTTTTTTTTTTTTTTTTTTTTTTTTTTTTTTTTTTTTTTTTTTTTTTTTTTTTTTTTTTTTTTTTTTTTTTTTTTTTTTTTTTTTTTTTTTTTTTTTTTTTTTTTTTTTTTTTTTTTTTTTTTTTTTTTTTTTTTTTTTTTTTTTTTTTTTTTTTTTTTTTTTTTTTTTTTTTTTTTTTTTTTTTTTTTTTTTTTTTTTTTTTTTTTTTTTTTTTTTTTTTTTTTTTTTTTTTTTTTTTTTTTTTTTTTTTTTTTTTTTTTTTTTTTTTTTTTTTTTTTTTTTTTTTTTTTTTTTTTTTTTTTTTTTTTTTTTTTTTTTTTTTTTTTTTTTTTTTTTTTTTTTTTTTTTTTTTTTTTTTTTTTTTTTTTTTTTTTTTTTTTTTTTTTTTTTTTTTTTTTTTTTTTTTTTTTTTTTTTTTTTTTTTTTTTTTTTTTTTTTTTTTTTTTTTTTTTTTTTTTTTTTTTTTTTTTTTTTTTTTTTTTTTTTTTTTTTTTTTTTTTTTTTTTTTTTTTTTTTTTTTTTTTTTTTTTTTTTTTTTTTTTTTTTTTTTTTTTTTTTTTTTTTTTTTTTTTTTTTTTTTTTTTTTTTTTTTTTTTTTTTTTTTTTTTTTTTTTTTTTTTTTTTTTTTTTTTTTTTTTTTTTTTTTTTTTTTTTTTTTTTTTTTTTTTTTTTTTTTTTTTTTTTTTTTTTTTTTTTTTTTTTTTTTTTTTTTTTTTTTTTTTTTTTTTTTTTTTTTTTTTTTTTTTTTTTTTTTTTTTTTTTTTTTTTTTTTTTTTTTTTTTTTTTTTTTTTTTTTTTTTTTTTTTTTTTTTTTTTTTTTTTTTTTTTTTTTTTTTTTTTTTTTTTTTTTTTTTTTTTTTTTTTTTTTTTTTTTTTTTTTTTTTTTTTTTTTTTTTTTTTTTTTTTTTTTTTTTTTTTTTTTTTTTTTTTTTTTTTTTTTTTTTTTTTTTTTTTTTTTTTTTTTTTTTTTTTTTTTTTTTTTTTTTTTTTTTTTTTTTTTTTTTTTTTTTTTTTTTTTTTTTTTTTTTTTTTTTTTTTTTTTTTTTTTTTTTTTTTTTTTTTTTTTTTTTTTTTTTTTTTTTTTTTTTTTTTTTTTTTTTTTTTTTTTTTTTTTTTTTTTTTTTTTTTTTTTTTTTTTTTTTTTTTTTTTTTTTTTTTTTTTTTTTTTTTTTTTTTTTTTTTTTTTTTTTTTTTTTTTTTTTTTTTTTTTTTTTTTTTTTTTTTTTTTTTTTTTTTTTTTTTTTTTTTTTTTTTTTTTTTTTTTTTTTTTTTTTTTTTTTTTTTTTTTTTTTTTTTTTTTTTTTTTTTTTTTTTTTTTTTTTTTTTTTTTTTTTTTTTTTTTTTTTTTTTTTTTTTTTTTTTTTTTTTTTTTTTTTTTTTTTTTTTTTTTTTTTTTTTTTTTTTTTTTTTTTTTTTTTTTTTTTTTTTTTTTTTTTTTTTTTTTTTTTTTTTTTTTTTTTTTTTTTTTTTTTTTTTTTTTTTTTTTTTTTTTTTTTTTTTTTTTTTTTTTTTTTTTTTTTTTTTTTTTTTTTTTTTTTTTTTTTTTTTTTTTTTTTTTTTTTTTTTTTTTTTTTTTTTTTTTTTTTTTTTTTTTTTTTTTTTTTTTTTTTTTTTTTTTTTTTTTTTTTTTTTTTTTTTTTTTTTTTTTTTTTTTTTTTTTTTTTTTTTTTTTTTTTTTTTTTTTTTTTTTTTTTTTTTTTTTTTTTTTTTTTTTTTTTTTTTTTTTTTTTTTTTTTTTTTTTTTTTTTTTTTTTTTTTTTTTTTTTTTTTTTTTTTTTTTTTTTTTTTTTTTTTTTTTTTTTTTTTTTTTTTTTTTTTTTTTTTTTTTTTTTTTTTTTTTTTTTTTTTTTTTTTTTTTTTTTTTTTTTTTTTTTTTTTTTTTTTTTTTTTTTTTTTTTTTTTTTTTTTTTTTTTTTTTTTTTTTTTTTTTTTTTTTTTTTTTTTTTTTTTTTTTTTTTTTTTTTTTTTTTTTTTTTTTTTTTTTTTTTTTTTTTTTTTTTTTTTTTTTTTTTTTTTTTTTTTTTTTTTTTTTTTTTTTTTTTTTTTTTTTTTTTTTTTTTTTTTTTTTTTTTTTTTTTTTTTTTTTTTTTTTTTTTTTTTTTTTTTTTTTTTTTTTTTTTTTTTTTTTTTTTTTTTTTTTTTTTTTTTTTTTTTTTTTTTTTTTTTTTTTTTTTTTTTTTTTTTTTTTTTTTTTTTTTTTTTTTTTTTTTTTTTTTTTTTTTTTTTTTTTTTTTTTTTTTTTTTTTTTTTTTTTTTTTTTTTTTTTTTTTTTTTTTTTTTTTTTTTTTTTTTTTTTTTTTTTTTTTTTTTTTTTTTTTTTTTTTTTTTTTTTTTTTTTTTTTTTTTTTTTTTTTTTTTTTTTTTTTTTTTTTTTTTTTTTTTTTTTTGTTTTTTTTTTTTTTTTTTTTTTTTTTTTTTTCATCTTTTTTTTTTTTTTTACTTTCTATCTCTTATTTTAAGGCTTCTAACTTTTACCATCAAACTCTTGGTTTTGACCACCAATTTTTTAAGTTTCTACCCCTTATAGTAAACTTTAAGTGTCCAAACTTTTAGGTAATGTTGTATGTATATATGTTTGCATGACGCAACGTCGATCCCGGACAACGCCCTCCCGGGGCAACGCCCGGGGTCAAAAAACTTGTTATAAACAACGCCACGCGTACCCCGACCATGGAATAAAGGGTAACCGGACCAGAAACTTTCCGCGGCGATGTCGCCGCGGAAAGTCGGAAAAGACAAAAGTTTCCGCGGCGATATCGCCGCGGAAAGTGCGGGCCCCCATGTCATTAATGGCTAATCTGACAGAATTTTAGCGGGCCCCCCTCATTAGCGGCGAGGTCGCCGGGGAAAGTCCGGTCCGGTTACCCTTTTTTAGGTCGGACTACATGGCGCCATAAACAAAATAGTGGTTGCGCAGAAGTGGAGATGGGCTGGGTTGAGTTGTTGGGATAGTGGGTCCCTTGCATGGAAAAATTTGGGCAAGTGATACTTTACAAGGTCAACGTTACTGTCTCAACGGTTCTGATGATTTCATACACATATCTCTATTCTTTAATATTCGATCATTTTGCTATACTGTATGTAATACTGTCATACCTTTTTTGACAGCTTGTATACTAGTAAACGACGAAGGCCCCCACCCTATCCTGGCATACAATACACCACACTGACCAGTGACCACACCACAAAATACAGAAGTTTATTTAAGATAACTCCGTAATAAAACCAGTCGAGTAACGCTAAAAAAACACTTCCAAGTTACCCACATATAACGACAGTAACGTAAATACGAGTAGTTTGTTATGGCGTCAAAATCTTTGTGTGTATGTAAATGTGTTGTGTACACACATAGATAATGTTCCTTGGATGCATAAATTAATAAAGAAGTGATTTTGTTTGTTTTAGTGAATAAATTTATTATTAAACACTTACATAATGATAATTATTCATACTTAGTTTATGACTTATAATTTAATAACATGAAGTTTTTAAGTATTTTCACGTTGTTCTCACTTTAAGAGTGTTTTCATTGAAAAATCACCCTAAATATATTTATGAATAAGTACCTAAAGTAAATAGATCAATAATAAAAATATGCTATTGACTTAGTATTTATCATAATATAAAAAATTCTTATTTTTTAAAGATAATAAGATACTTATCTTGTGCTTATAAGGAAGCATACACGTATATGTTTATTAAAACCGTGCATCACATACAAATATATTTAATCTGTATATTACATGTATGGTTATCAAGAGTATTATAAACAAGGAGAGAGAAGGTCGAATCTTTGGTTTTTATATCTTCACACGTCTTTTTAAAGTGAATGAGTAATGATAAATCTAGAACAAATTTTCGTAATTAACGTACATATTATATTCCATAGTATATTCTTGTAATAAAATCAACAAACCTTAAAACTAATCGAACTAGAAAACCAAGAACAAGAAGATCCCCGGAAACTAGTATTGTTTATTAACCAAGTGATTTTCGGTTTATAATCAGATGATAAGGTGTCTCAAACCTCACCTCTCTTCCTTTTATAGAGGAGGGGGACATCCTAGAACTAATCCAAGTCTAATTATAATATGGAAACTTTTCAAAATTCCTATAGACCGTTTTAGCTTGCCTTGCACTTTAAGTCAAACAGTTTCCTAAGTCTAGTTTTATTACACTACCATATATTAATCTTAATTTACATTAATTATAAATTGACTAATATTTTTTATATGCATAATTGTATAAAATATGTATTGTTTTGACTAAAATTTGATGTAAATTTATGACTTTCAAAAATGAATATACGCCCATGGTAGAACTGTAGAAGAGAATAAGGGGTATGGGTAACAAATTTACTGTTTTTGTGTAATAATGATCTGAGTTCGCTTAAATTAATAGGGTTTTGTTAAACGAAGCCTTAAGAGCTTTCGTTAAGGCACATTATATAGTTGTACATTTACCATAAAATTCAGGAGTGACCTTTTAATATGGAAATATACAAACTCTTTATGCACGTTAAGGGAAGCCCTTAGTGTTTCATTTAGCATTTTCCAAATTAATAACAAGTAATCCTACCCTTTTTTCAGCATATATACTTTTTTTTTAGAACGGCAGCAATTTTATTAAATGAAAGACCAACTAGCAAGGTACTAGATGTCAAAATACAAAAAAAAAAAAAAAAAAAAAAAAAAAAAAAAAAAAAAAAAAAAAAAAAAAAAAAAAAAAAAAAAAAAAAAAAAAAAAAAAAAAAAAAAAAAAAAAAAAAAAAAAAAAAAAAAAAAAAAAAAAAAAAAAAAAAAAAAAAAAAAAAAAAAAAAAAAAAAAAAAAAAAAAAAAAAAAAAAAAAAAAAAAAAAAAAAAAAAAAAAAAAAAAAAAAAAAAAAAAAAAAAAAAAAAAAAAAAAAAAAAAAAAAAAAAAAAAAAAAAAAAAAAAAAAAAAAAAAAAAAAAAAAAAAAAAAAAAAAAAAAAAAAAAAAAAAAAAAAAAAAAAAAAAAAAAAAAAAAAAAAAAAAAAAAAAAAAAAAAAAAAAAAAAAAAAAAAAAAAAAAAAAAAAAAAAAAAAAAAAAAAAAAAAAAAAAAAAAAAAAAAAAAAAAAAAAAAAAAAAAAAAAAAAAAAAAAAAAAAAAAAAAAAAAAAAAAAAAAAAAAAAAAAAAAAAAAAAAAAAAAAAAAAAAAAAAAAAAAAAAAAAAAAAAAAAAAAAAAAAAAAAAAAAAAAAAAAAAAAAAAAAAAAAAAAAAAAAAAAAAAAAAAAAAAAAAAAAAAAAAAAAAAAAAAAAAAAAAAAAAAAAAAAAAAAAAAAAAAAAAAAAAAAAAAAAAAAAAAAAAAAAAAAAAAAAAAAAAAAAAAAAAAAAAAAAAAAAAAAAAAAAAAAAAAAAAAAAAAAAAAAAAAAAAAAAAAAAAAAAAAAAAAAAAAAAAAAAAAAAAAAAAAAAAAAAAAAAAAAAAAAAAAAAAAAAAAAAAAAAAAAAAAAAAAAAAAAAAAAAAAAAAAAAAAAAAAAAAAAAAAAAAAAAAAAAAAAAAAAAAAAAAAAAAAAAAAAAAAAAAAAAAAAAAAAAAAAAAAAAAAAAAAAAAAAAAAAAAAAAAAAAAAAAAAAAAAAAAAAAAAAAAAAAAAAAAAAAAAAAAAAAAAAAAAAAAAAAAAAAAAAAAAAAAAAAAAAAAAAAAAAAAAAAAAAAAAAAAAAAAAAAAAAAAAAAAAAAAAAAAAAAAAAAAAAAAAAAAAAAAAAAAAAAAAAAAAAAAAAAAAAAAAAAAAAAAAAAAAAAAAAAAAAAAAAAAAAAAAAAAAAAAAAAAAAAAAAAAAAAAAAAACTTGTGCCAATTACAGTGACCCGAGACACAAAAAAAAACCCATCAACGAAGGCCGAGCCACCGATTTTCACTTCGCGTTCAACATATTTACTTGGTACTTTGGAATACTGTACAATTATTGTACTTTGATTGTATCAAGTTTCAAATTTGCACCGGCAGCCCATTAACTTCATTCATTAGTAACTTCGGGCATAATTTTTTTGGCAATATATATCACAGCAATGCTTTGTTGGACCATTTTACATTTTTACCTACGCTTTTTGTTAGAACGTACTAGTATCTATTTTGTTCTTCTGATCTATGTTTCTTAAGGAACTTTATAGTTTTATGGAGAATGTTAAATGAAGATCTTAAGACCTCACCTAACGTGCATAAAAAGTTTGTATATTTTTATATTTAAAGTTCACCCTTTGAATTTTATGATAAATATACAACTATCTAATGCATCTTAATGAAAGCTTTTAGGACTTCGTTTAGCAAAACCCTAGTTTTATTATTGCCAAAATATAAAGATATTAAATCATCTTTTTAGTTGTATATAGTTTGATTATCAAATTAAATGAGACAATTACATAGTGGAGCTGGAAGGTAAAGCAACTTATGTAAGGACTAAAGTTTTGAAGACCTCAAATTGATGTTTTTTATACATTTAAATATTTTTCTCTTCATATTCATTCTAAAAATTTGCTACAAAAATTTATAAAAATTGACAAACTTTATCATTTGTTTCATATTGATCATCACATCTAATAAAAGTTTTGGAAATGTTACTATAGTTGGGCTTTTCTCCCTTTTAGTTATCTACATCTACATTATATATATAACAATGTCCTAAATTCTTAGTGGGGTTGAACACCTCCCACTGCGCCGCAGTGGGGTTGAACACCTCCCACTGCGCCGCAGTGGGGTTGAAACCTCCCACTGCGCCGCAGTGGGGTTGAACACCTCCCACTGCGCCGCAGTGGGGTTGAAACCTCCCACTGCGCCGCAGTGGGGTTGAACACCTCCCACTGCGCCGCAGTGGGGTTGAACCCTCCCACTGCGCCGCAGTGGGGTTGAAACCTCCCACTGCGCCGCAGTGGGGTTGAACACCTCCCACTGCGCCGCAGTGGGGTTGAACACCTCCCACTGCGCCGCAGTGGGGTTGAAACCTCCCACTGCGCCGCAGTGGGGTTGAACACCTCCCACTGCGCCGCAGTGGGGTTGAAACCTCCCACTGCGCCGCAGTGGGGTTGAAACCTCCCACTGCGCCGCAGTGGGGTTGAACACCTCCCACTGCGCCGCAGTGGGGTTGAACACCTCCCACTGCGCCGCAGTGGGGTTGAAACCTCCCACTGCGCCGCAGTGGGGTTGAACACCTCCCACTGCGCCGCAGTGGGGTTGAAACCTCCCACTGCGCCGCAGTGGGGTTGAAACCTCCCACTGCGCCGCAGTGGGGTTGAAACCTCCCACTGCGCCGCAGTGGGGTTGAAACCTCCCACTGCGCCGCAGTGGGGTTGAACACCTCCCACTGCGCCGCAGTGGGGTTGAAACCTCCCACTGCGCCGCAGTGGGGTTGAACACCTCCCACTGCGCCGCAGTGGGGTTGAACCTCCCACTGCGCCGCAGTGGGGTTGAAACCTCCCACTGCGCCGCAGTGGGGTTGAAACCTCCCACTGCGCCGCAGTGGGGTTGAAACCTCCCACTGCGCCGCAGTGGGGTTGAAACCTCCCACTGCGCCGCAGTGGGGTTGAAACCTCCCACTGCGCCGCAGTGGGGTTGAAACCTCCCACTGCGCCGCAGTGGGGTTGAACACCTCCCACTGCGCCGCAGTGGGGTTGAACACCTCCCACTGCGCCGCAGTGGGGTTGAAACCTCCCACTGCGCCGCAGTGGGGTTGAAACCTCCCACTGCGCCGCAGTGGGGTTGAAACCTCCCACTGCGCCGCAGTGGGGTTGAAACCTCCCACTGCGCCGCAGTGGGGTTGAAACCTCCCACTGCGCCGCAGTGGGGTTGAAACCTCCCACTGCGCCGCAGTGGGGTTGAACTCCCACTGCGCCGCAGTGGGGTTGAACACCTCCCACTGCGCCGCAGTGGGGTTGACCCTCCCACTGCGCCGCAGTGGGGTTGAAACCTCCCACTGCGCCGCAGTGGGGTTGAACACCTCCCACTGCGCCGCAGTGGGGTTGAAACCTCCCACTGCGCCGCAGTGGGGTTGAAACCTCCCACTGCGCCGCAGTGGGGTTGAAACCTCCCACTGCGCCGCAGTGGGGTTGAACACCTCCCACTGCGCCGCAGTGGGGTTGAAACCTCCCACTGCGCCGCAGTGGGGTTGAACACCTCCCACTGCGCCGCAGTGGGGTTGAAACCTCCCACTGCGCCGCAGTGGGGTTGAAACCTCCCACTGCGCCGCAGTGGGGTTGAAACCTCCCACTGCGCCGCAGTGGGGTTGAAACCTCCCACTGCGCCGCAGTGGGGTTGAAACTCCCACTGCGCCGCAGTGGGGTGAAAAGTCCCCCACTGCGCCGCAGTGGGGTTGAGACCCTCCCACTGCGCCGCAGTGGGATCCCACTGGTCTCAGACCTGTTCAAAATTCAGCAACTCCAAAAATGTTTGACACTTAGATCAACCTTCAAATCTTGCATAGTCATGACTAACATTTCAAAACATAACCAGAATATGTAACAAGTATACAAACACATTTTCAAACATAATTACCGCTTCATCTTGTCCAAGGTTACATAAACACCATTAATGGGTCATTTACCCGTTTTGACACCCTTTCATCCAAAATGCAACTATGCAATTTCTAAAAGACTTTACACTTGTTCAATTGCAGAATTTCAACAAAATATGACCTTTTATATATATATATATATATATATATATATATATATATATATATATATATATATATATATATATATATATATATATATATATATATATATATATATATATATATATATATATATATATATATATATATATATATATATATATATATATATATATATATATATATATATATATATATATATATATATATATATATATATATATATATATATATATATATATATATATATATATATATATATATATATATATATATATATATATATATATATATATATATATATATATATATATATATATATATATATATATATATATATATATATATATATATATATATATATATATATATATATATATATATATATATATATATATATATATATATATATATATATATATATATATATATATATATATATATATATATATATATATATATATATATATATATATATATATATATATATATATATATATATATATATATATATATATATATATATATATATATATATATATATATATATATATATATATATATATATATATATATATATATATATATATATATATATATATATATATATATATATATATATATATATATATATATATATATATATATATATATATATATATATATATATATATATATATATATATATATATATATATATATATATATATATATATATATATATATATATATATATATATATATATATATATATATATATATATATATATATATATATATATATATATATATATATATATATATATATATATATATATATATATATATATATATATATATATATATATATATATATATATATATATATATATATATATATATATATATATATATATATATATATATATATATATATATATATATATATATATATATATATATATATATATATATATATATATATATATATATATATATATATATATATATATATATATATATATATATATATATATATATATATATATATATATATATATATATATATATATATATATATATATATATATATATATATATATATATATATATATATATATATATATATATATATATATATATATATATATATATATATATATATATATATATATATATATATATATATATATATATATATATATATATATATATATATATATATATATATATATATATATATATATATATATATATATATATATATATATATATATATATATATATATATATATATATATATATATATATATATATATATATATATATATATATATATATATATATATATATATATATATATATATATATATATATATATATATATATATATATATATATATATATATATATATATATATATATATATATATATATATATATATATATATATATATATATATATATATATATATATATATATATATATATATATATATATATATATATATATATATATATATATATATATATATATATATATATATATATATATATATATATATATATATATATATATATATATATATATATATATATATATATATATTATTTTATTTTTACATAATATATATATATTATTATATATTATTATTATATATATATATTATATATATAACAAGGTCCTAAATTCTTTTATGAAGAAACAAAGACCGTTAGATGAGCTCAAACTTTTAATCACAACCCTTAGATCAAAATAATGATATCATTACCATATTGATTATTAGGTAAACACAACATTAGGTAGTTCATCCTACCATTTTCATCCACATTTCAATAACTAGCAAAAATTCATCTTTTCACATTAACTAAAATTTTCACATGAACTTATTCATTTCATAATCAAACTCATCATACAACTCAATGACAACTAGGTTAACTAAGGAATTGGGGAAAATTAACCATAATTCATTTTCTAGCAAAAAAAAAAAAAAAAAAAAAAAAAAAAAAAAAAAAAAAAAAAAAAAAAAAAAAAAAAAAAAAAAAAAAAAAAAAAAAAAAAAAAAAAAAAAAAAAAAAAAAAAAAAAAAAAAAAAAAAAAAAAAAAAAAAAAAAAAAAAAAAAAAAAAAAAAAAAAAAAAAAAAAAAAAAAAAAAAAAAAAAAAAAAAAAAAAAAAAAAAAAAAAAAAAAAAAAAAAAAAAAAAAAAAAAAAAAAAAAAAAAAAAAAAAAAAAAAAAAAAAAAAAAAAAAAAAAAAAAAAAAAAAAAAAAAAAAAAAAAAAAAAAAAAAAAAAAAAAAAAAAAAAAAAAAAAAAAAAAAAAAAAAAAAAAAAAAAAAAAAAAAAAAAAAAAAAAAAAAAAAAAAAAAAAAAAAAAAAAAAAAAAAAAAAAAAAAAAAAAAAAAAAAAAAAAAAAAAAAAAAAAAAAAAAAAAAAAAAAAAAAAAAAAAAAAAAAAAAAAAAAAAAAAAAAAAAAAAAAAAAAAAAAAAAAAAAAAAAAAAAAAAAAAAAAAAAAAAAAAAAAAAAAAAAAAAAAAAAAAAAAAAAAAAAAAAAAAAAAAAAAAAAAAAAAAAAAAAAAAAAAAAAAAAAAAAAAAAAAAAAAAAAAAAAAAAAAAAAAAAAAAAAAAAAAAAAAAAAAAAAAAAAAAAAAAAAAAAAAAAAAAAAAAAAAAAAAAAAAAAAAAAAAAAAAAAAAAAAAAAAAAAAAAAAAAAAAAAAAAAAAAAAAAAAAAAAAAAAAAAAAAAAAAAAAAAAAAAAAAAAAAAAAAAAAAAAAAAAAAAAAAAAAAAAAAAAAAAAAAAAAAAAAAAAAAAAAAAAAAAAAAAAAAAAAAAAAAAAAAAAAAAAAAAAAAAAAAAAAAAAAAAAAAAAAAAAAAAAAAAAAAAAAAAAAAAAAAAAAAAAAAAAAAAAAAAAAAAAAAAAAAAAAAAAAAAAAAAAAAAAAAAAAAAAAAAAAAAAAAAAAAAAAAAAAAAAAAAAAAAAAAAAAAAAAAAAAAAAAAAAAAAAAAAAAAAAAAAAAAAAAAAAAAAAAAAAAAAAAAAAAAAAAAAAAAAAAAAAAAAAAAAAAAAAAAAAAAAAAAAAAAAAAAAAAAAAAAAAAAAAAAAAAAAAAAAAAAAAAAAAAAAAAAAAAAAAAAAAAAAAAAAAAAAAAAAAAAAAAAAAAAAAAAAAAAAAAAAAAAAAAAAAAAAAAAAAAAAAAAAAAAAAAAAAAAAAAAAAAAAAAAAAAAAAAAAAAAAAAAAAAAAAAAAAAAAAAAAAAAAAAAAAAAAAAAAAAAAAAAAAAAAAAAAAAAAAAAAAAAAAAAAAAAAAAAAAAAAAAAAAAAAAAAAAAAAAAAAAAAAAAAAAAAAAAAAAAAAAAAAAAAAAAAAAAAAAAAAAAAAAAAAAAAAAAAAAAAAAAAAAAAAAAAAAAAAAAAAAAAAAAAAAAAAAAAAAAAAAAAAAAAAAAAAAAAAAAAAAAAAAAAAAAAAAAAAAAAAAAAAAAAAAAAAAAAAAAAAAAAAAAAAAAAAAAAAAAAAAAAAAAAAAAAAAAAAAAAAAAAAAAAAAAAAAAAAAAAAAAAAAAAAAAAAAAAAAAAAAAAAAAAAAAAAAAAAAAAAAAAAAAAAAAAAAAAAAAAAAAAAAAAAAAAAAAAAAAAAAAAAAAAAAAAAAAAAAAAAAAAAAAAAAAAAAAAAAAAAAAAAAAAAAAAAAAAAAAAAATATCAAGCTATTATCCAATATCTTAATCTTCAAATATGAAAACAAACATGTACACCAAATATTTCAGATCTGATCCAAAGTTTCTTTAAACAAAACAATACAATTCCCTTAAACAATTATTAAGGATAATCTTCATGACATCTTTCATATAGGGAAACAAACATATACACCAAATATTTCAGCTCTGATCCAATGATAATTTCCCTGCTTTGATTGTATATATAGAAAAAGTAGATCTTGTTGGGGAATAGGAGAAGTTTCAGAATGTTAGAAATCCAAAAATAGTGATAAATTGTAATAAAGATTAGAAGACATTCTTGTTGTTAAGTCATAGATAGATGATTACTAAGGTTGAGGGGCTAATTGTGATAATTGGCAAAGTTGTATTGTTAGACTATAAATAGCCCTCACACCTTAGAAATCATAACAAGAACAGAAAAATCATTTCATTCCTTACACAATTAATTCCAAGCTTTCAGTTATCTCGATCTTTCTCTCTCAAAAACACACACACACACACACCAAGAACACACACTAGAAAACCGCCATTGTTAGATCGAATTCAGAGCTTAAATCGTGTTATAACAAGTGGTATCAGAGAGAAACATCAATCTGATGACGATCCATAACTGAATTTGATCACAATTTCATCAAAATCAAGCTAAATCTCAAATTCTGTTCGAAATTTCTCACTTACTGGTTCTTCAAAATTCACACATCAAATCTCATAAAATCACAATTGTTTGTTCATCAATAGATTCGTGGCTATTGATAACATAATCCTGTCAATTTTCAAGTTCCAATTCAATCTAAATCTCGAGATTGAATTTTGAGTTTTGGCGCGTAATTTCAGGGATTTGAATCTGTTGTGTTTTAGGTTGAATTTTGTTCATAATCGTGTTGCGGACGTAAATTGAAACAGTTTGGAAGTGATTTCGTGATCTAACTCCTTGTAATTCATAAGAAATCGAAGTTTTAAAAAGTTGATAATGGAGTTTTTCTGGAAAGGTGTTCAGTTGAAGAAGATGATCAAGACGATCTGCCTAAGATCGTTTTAGTTCAGTGCTTTGTAGCTTGTTAAGACGATCCTAACAAGATCGTTTTAGCTAAGTGTTTTGTAGCTTGTTAAGACGATCCTAACAAGATCGTTTTAGTTCAGTGTTTTGTAGCTTGTTAAGACGATCCTAACAAGATCGTTTTAGTTCAGTGTTTTGTAGCTTGTTAAGACGATCCTAACAAGATCGTTTTAGTTCAGTGTTTTGTAGCTTGTTAAGACGATCCTAACAAGATCGTTTTAGTTCAGTGTTTTGTAGCTTGTTAAGACGATCCTAACAAGATCGTTTTAGTTCAGTGTTTTGTAGCTTGTTAAGACGATCCTAACAAGATCGTTTTAGTTCAGTGTTTTGTAGCTTGTTAAGACGATCCTAACAAGATCGTTTTAGTTCAGTGTTTTGTAGCTTGTTAAGACGATCCTAACAAGATCGTTTTAGTCAGTGTTTGTAGCTTGTTAAGACGATCCTAACAAGATCGTTTCAAGTTTTTGATTGATCAAGATCGTTTCAAGTTTCTTTGATTGATCAAGATCGTTTCAATTTCTTTGATTGATCAAGATCGTTTCAAGTTTCTTTGATTGATCAAGATCGTTTCAAGTTTCTTTGATTGATCAAGATCGTTTCAATTTCTTTGATTGATCAAGATCGTTTCAAGTTTACTTTGATTGATCAAGATCGTTTCAATTTCTTTGATTGATCAAGATCGTTTCAAGTTTCTTTGATTGATCAAGATCGTTTCAATTTCTTTGATTAAGCAAGATCGTTTCATATCTTAACCTTACCAAGATCGTTTCAGTTTCCAATTTTAAATTCAATTCAATTTTTCCAAATCAAATCAATCTCTAATGGCTTCTCGTGAAGCTTTGGCATTAGGTTCTGATACAAGACCTCCAGTTCTCTACCGTGGTTCTTACGGACTATGGAAGAAACGATTCATGGACTATGTGGAGAGTCAAACAAATGGTCATATGATGAAAGAATCCATTCTGAAAGGACTTGCTGTTCATCTCCATCCCACTACTGGTGCAGTTATTACAACTCATGAACTTTTGAATGCTGAACAAAAGGATCGAACAGCTGCAGATAACAGAGCAAGGTCATGTTTATACAGAGCCCTACCGGATGAAATCTATGGGTCTGTTGATTCCTATGATACAGCAAAAGAGATATGGGATGAGGTGGCAAGACAAATGGAAGGAGCTGACGTGACTTCAACAATCAGATTGACCAACATTTTGACTGAGTTTGATAACTTCTCCAAAATGCCAAATGAATCTCTTGAGGCAGTGTATTACAGATTCTGCAATGTTATTAATGAACTGAGGAAGAACAATGTCAAGAAGACTGAGATTGAGTTAAACATCAAGTTCATCAAAGCACTTGGTCAAGAATGGGAAGAATTTGGAACCCAAATCAAGCAACATCAAAACCTGACCAAGTTCACTATTCATACTCTATATGAATCCTTCAAGCTCAATGAAAACCAAGTCCTGAACAAAGCTTCATCGAACAAAATGCCGGAAGTTGTATCTTCTGATCCTTTGGCATTGATCGTTGAAAAGAAGATCTCTGAAGCTCTCAAAAGGCAAATGGTGGTTGTTTCTTCGTCAGATGAGGAGGGAGATGATGTGATGGCTACAAGAGATGGTGTATCAGACGAACTATATCAAGCTCTTGCCGCAGTAACTAAGCATTTCAAGAAGAGATATTTCAAAGCGAGGCCAACAACAACAATCTCCGCACTTCTTCAACAAGTGCATTTCCAAAGAAGGAACACTATCATCCAAGGAGCAATGATCAAAGTGAAGCTACTGGTTCAAGATATGGTGATAAGAAGGAAGCATATGAGAAACAAGCAGGTGAAAAGGGGAAGACATCAGACAAAAGGTGCTACAATTGTGGAATTCCTGGACATTTTGCTGTTGATTGCAAACAACCCAAGAAGCGGAACTATGAGTACTACAAACAGAAGATGCTATTAGCCAAACAGGTCGAAGCAGGACATGCATTGCTTGCCGAAGATGACAAATGGCTATTGCTCACTGATGATGAATACCCTGATGATGAGGTAAATCTCGACTCTACTTTTTCTTCAATTAAGGACAAAGAGTCTTGTAGATTAGCTTTATCTAAATTAACAAATCATATCAGTTCTTTAGCCAACAACAACAAAAAGTTGAAAAATAGTATTGCATTTTCAAAAAGTGAATTTTCAAATCTTCTTGAAGAACACTCAAAATTACTTTTTGAACATGATACTATAAAACAAGACTTTCAAGCATACAAAGACAAAATGTTGGTTAAAGAATGTGAAATGAATGTCACTCCTGATTCTAAATTATTACAAAGATGTCAAAACCTTGAGAAGACCATTCATGATCTTGAAAAAGCCAATCAAGATCTTGAAACTCAAAAGACCAATGAATGGCTTCGGGCAAATGCGAGACAAATGGACGTTGATATTCTCAATAAGAAGCTCCAAGAAGCTAAACCTAACAATGTTGAACTCGAAAGGAAGATTTCTGACTTAAATCATAATTGTTTTCTTAAAGGCATTGAAATTGAGAATCTTGAAAAACAAGTTGAGGAATTTAAAAAGAATATACTTTTCTATCAAGAAAAGTTATATAAAGTTGAACAAAATCCTCTCTTGAATTTCACTGCTTATTTCAACAAGTCAAAAATCGACAAAACAGAACTTCTTCACGGGTTGGGATTTGAGAATATCACACCATTGCAAAAAGCCAAAGACCAAATCGAACCCCTGTATGATGAAAAATTTCTTCGCCTTGGTATGATACAACAATTTATTCGTCCATTGGATGACGAATTTGAGACTGATGAAGTTGAGAGAATACCTAATCAAGATTTTTTGGTTAATTATGATGCAATCAATGATTCATACAAAACAAAACAATCTTCAATTTTCAAATTGGAAGAAATTGAATCAAATTTTCAAAACCAAGAATCTGTTGGTACTTCACCTAAATCAACTAAAATGTATTTTCCAACCACAATTTTGGAAAAGCAAATAGAAGATTTACAACAGAAGGTGAAATCTCAACAAACAGTGATCAATCATCTCAAGTCTCAAAGTCCGAATCTAGAGGATAAATGTATTGTTGTTAATACTAAGAAAGTTTGTGAGAATGTTTCTACTCAAACTGACCAAAGACCATCAGTAGAAAATTCTACCCAAACTACTTGTGATTCATCTACCAATACCCAGACCTTGACTGATTATCTTGAATGTACTTGTCAAAATACTGCTACTTTTATAGCTGATGATTGTGTGCAATCTGATCTTTCTGATGAAGAACTTGCACATAGTTTAGTTTTGATATGGTACTTCTATAGGTTTTTCACATGCAACGATGTTAATGAGTTAGTTGTTCACCCTAAGACTAGTGCTAGTATAGGTGTTGATACGTCTACTCAATTTTCTTGTGAGACCAAAGATGTGTCAGTTCAAGTTGACCTAATTTCTGAGACTACCCATAATGTGAAGTTGGACACAAAGATTCCTGATTTCTCAAAATTTTCAAACAAATCTAAAATTAATCAATCTCCATTGAAATTTTCTCTTTCAAAAGATTTCACGAAGGTTGATTTTGATAAATTCATGGAGGGAGAACATATTTTTGATTCAGAAACTGAGAAAAAGATTGAATCTACCAAAATCAAAATGGAATCTCAAAAACCATCGTCCAAAGCTCCAACTTCATATTACTCAAAGAAACGAGTTAAGACCAAACTCGTCAAGACTGAACCAAAGACCATTGCTACACCTGTGAAACATGTCAAAAAGGAACAAGCTGAAACCCCACACACAACAAAGTACACCAAAGTGAAACTTCCGAAAGACTATCCTAATGCTTCTAAATCTAGCTCTCAATCTAGCTTTAAACCTAAGGTGTCTAAGTCTAGCTCAAATTTGCTAACTAAGGATGCATCTAATGGTTCAACTAGATATAGGGATAGATATGGATGGTTTTCTCATGATAAACCAAAGAAATCTCCAAATTCTTTGGCACCTCTTCATTTGCTTCACATGGATCTTTGTGGGCCAATGAAAGTACAAAGCCGAAATGGGAAGAAATACATCCTGGTTATTGTTGATGATTATTCAAGATATACTTGGGTTAAGTTCCTAGCATCCAAAGATGAAACAACTCAGATGTTGATAGATTTCATCACCATTACTCAAGTAAATCTTCAACTTCCAGTTCGTTACATCCGTTCGGATAACGGTACTGAATTCAAGAATGCTGTTTTTGAAGAATTTTGTTGAAAGATTCATGGGAACTGTTCGCTTTGGAAACAACAATTTCGCTCCTATCTTAGGTTATGGGGACATTGAACGAAATGGGATAATAATCAAGAAAGTTCACTATGTTGAAGGTTTAAGTCACAACTTGTTCAGTGTTGGACAATTCTGTGATAACAATCTTCAAGTTCTTTTTCGAAAATCTCTTTGCAAAGTCCAAACCTTAGATGGAGTTGATATCCTTTGTGGCGATCGTGACGATAACCTTTTTACCGTCAATCTCGATGATAACCAACCAACCGATAATATTTGTCTCATTTCAAAGGCTACCTCGAAGAATTCTTGGTTATGGCATAGAAGGCTCTCTCATCTGAATTTCCAAACAATCAATACTTTAGTCAATAAGCATCTTGTTGAAGGCTTACCTGACTATAAGTATGAAAGTGAGCATGTCTGTCCTTCTTGTGCTGTTGGGAAAATTAAGAGAGTTTCTCATAAACCAAAGAAATCTCCAAATTCTTTGGCACCTCTTCATTTGCTTCACATGGATCTTTGTGGGCCAATGAAAGTACAAAGCCGAAATGGGAAGAAATACATCCTGGTTATTGTTGATGATTATTCAAGATATACTTGGGTTAAGTTCCTAGCATCCAAAGATGAAACAACTCAGATGTTGATAGATTTCATCACCATTACTCAAGTAAATCTTCAACTTCCAGTTCGTTACATCCGTTCGGATAACGGTACTGAATTCAAGAATGCTGTTTTTGATGAATTCTGCAAATCCAAAGGGATTACTCATCAATTCTCAGCAGTTCGAACCCCACAACAAAACGGTGTTGTTGAAAGGAGAAATCGATCGCTGGTGGAAGCAGCAAGGACAATGCTTGCTTATTCCAAATTGCCATCAAATATGTGGGCTGAAGCTGTTGACACTGCTTGTCACACTCAGAATCGGTCCATTATCAATCAGCGGTTCGAAAAGACTCCTTATGAGGTTGTTAACAAACGGAAACCCAACATCAACTACTTTCATATATTTGGGTGTGTTTGTTACACGTTGAATGATCGGGAGAATCTTGGAAAGTTCGAGAAGAAAGGTGATGAAGGATACTTTGTTGGTTATTCCAAAACATCAATTGCCTACCGAATCTACAATCGCCGAACAAACACAATTCAAGAAACAATGAATGTGTGGTTTGATGAGATGTCAGGCATGATTTTTGAGCAAGAAAGCTTGCTACCAACAAGTATGGATTCAAGTGCTTCAAGTCCTTCTACAAGGAATTCTACCTTAGCTTCTAAATTCAAGAAATTTCCAACTCCAACCAGTGATGAATTAGATATTCTTTTTGAAGAATTCTATAATTCAAAACCGGTTCATGATCAAGAACCTCAGATCATCGCTGGTGGAAGCAGCAAGGACAATGCTTGCTTATTCCAAATTGCCATCAAATATGTGGGCTGAAGCTGTTGACACTGCTTGTCACACTCAGAATCGGTCCATTATCAATCAGCGGTTCGAAAAGACTCCTTATGAGGTTGTTAACAAACGGAAACCCAACATCAACTACTTTCATATATTTGGGTGTGTTTGTTACACGTTGAATGATCGGGAGAATCTTGGAAAGTTCGAGAAGAAAGGTGATGAAGGATACTTTGTTGGTTATTCCAAAACATCTTATTCCAAATTGCCATCAAATATGTGGGCTGAAGCTGTTGACACTGCTTGTCACACTCAGAATCGGTCCATTATCAATCAGCGGTTCGAAAAGACTCCTTATGAGGTTGTTAACAAACGGAAACCCAACATCAACTACTTTCATATATTTGGGTGTGTTTGTTACACGTTGAATGATCGGGAGAATCTTGGAAAGTTCGAGAAGAAAGGTGATGAAGGATACTTTGTTGGTTATTCCAAAACATCAATTGCCTACCGAATCTACAATCGCCGAACAAACACAATTCAAGAAACAATGAATGTGTGGTTTGATGAGATGTCAGGCATGATTTTTGAGCAAGAAAGCTTGCTACCAACAAGTATGGATTCAAGTGCTTCAAGTCCTTCTACAAGGAATTCTACCTTAGCTTCTAAATTCAAGAAATTTCCAACTCCAACCAGTGATGAATTAGATATTCTTTTTGAAGAATTCTATAATTCAAAACCGGTTCATGATCAAGAACCTCAGATCATCGTTGATCCAATTCCAAACAATGAACCTATTCATAACCACGATCCAGTTCCTAACAACACTCATGAATCAGCATCAAGTTCTTCTGAGCAAAGATCATCTTCAAATAATTCTATTCCATCATCCTCTCCTGAGAATCCTTCTCAAGTGAATGTTCAAGAACAACCTTCTCAATTCACTCAGACAACCAATCCCCTGAACACTCCGAATGTGTATGTGCCACTTGACTTTGATCATCCAGCATTTGAGGAAAGAGTTATACCAAGTTATGACTCTATCTCTCAACAAAACTCAAGTTTCAATGATGATGATGTTGATCTTCCAAATCAAATATGTGGGCTGAAGCTGTTGACACTGCTTGTCACACTCAGAATCGGTCCATTATCAATCAGCGGTTCGAAAAGACTCCTTATGAGGTTGTTAACAAACGGAAACCCAACATCAACTACTTTCATATATTTGGGTGTGTTTGTTACACGTTGAATGATCGGGAGAATCTTGGAAAGTTCGAGAAGAAAGGTGATGAAGGATACTTTGTTGGTTATTCCAAAACATCAATTGCCTACCGAATCTACAATCGCCGAACAAACACAATTCAAGAAACAATGAATGTGTGGTTTGATGAGATGTCAGGCATGATTTTTGAGCAAGAAAGCTTGCTACCAACAAGTATGGATTCAAGTGCTTCAAGTCCTTCTACAAGGAATTCTACCTTAGCTTCTAAATTCAAGAAATTTCCAACTCCAACCAGTGATGAATTAGATATTCTTTTTGAAGAATTCTATAATTCAAAACCGGTTCATGATCAAGAACCTCAGATCATCGTTGATCCAATTCCAAACAATGAACCTATTCATAACCACGATCCAGTTCCTAACAACACTCATGAATCAGCATCAAGTTCTTCTGAGCAAAGATCATCTTCAAATAATTCTATTCCATCATCCTCTCCTGAGAATCCTTCTCAAGTGAATGTTCAAGAACAACCTTCTCAATTCACTCAGACAACCAATCCCCTGAACACTCCGAATGTGTATGTGCCACTTGACTTTGATCATCCAGCATATGAGGAAAGAGTTATACCAAGTTATGACTCTATCTCTCAACAAAACTCAAGTTTCAATGATGATGATGTTGATCTTCAAGAACAAGATCCACTTCCTCATGCTCACAAGTGGACACGTATGCAGAAAGACCATCCTACTGATCAGATAATTGGAGATCCACAAGCAGGAGTAACTACTCGTACTTCAGTGAATGAGTGTCTTGTTGCACTTTCTCTTAGCAATATTGAACCCAAAACGGTATCTGAAGCTCTTAAAGATCCAGAGTGGGTTAAGGCAATGCAAGATGAACTCGCTCAATTTGAAAGACTGAAGGTATGGAGGTTAGTTCCAAATCCTAGAAAAGCTGATCCAATCGGAACGAAGTGGATATTCAAAAACAAAAAGGATGAGAATGGAGTGGTAGTAAGGAATAAAGCTCGACTTGTTGCAAAGGGTTATTGCCAACAACCTGGTGTTGATTTCGACGAAACTTTTGCTCCAGTAGCAAGAATGGAGGCCATTCGAATTTTCTTAGCTTATGCCGCATTCCGAAACTTCACTGTGTTTCAAATGGATGTGAAAACTGCTTTTCTGAATGGTGACCTCAAAGAAGAAGTCTACGTTGATCAACCTGAAGGTTTTGTTGATCCTCAAAGACCAAACCATGTCTACAGGTTAGACAAGGCTCTCTATGGTCTTAAGCAAGCACCCCGAGCATGGTATGATTCCTTAACTACTTTCTTACTTAAAGGTGGATTTACCAAAGGTATAATTGACCCTACCCTGTTCATTCGCAAACAAGGTAAGCATGTTCTACTAGTTCAAATATATGTTGATGACATTATATTTGGGTCGACCAGTCAAACATTTTGCAGAAACTTTTCATCTCTAATGGTCAATCATTTTGAAATGAGCATGATTGGGGAAATGAATTACTTTTTGGGTCTTCAAATCAAACAATTACCAACTGGTATTTTTATATCACAAGGTAAATACATAAATGACATGTTGAAAAAGTTTGATATGACTTCATGTTCTTCAATTTCTACCCCAATGGCTGCTCGAACAACCATTAATACTGATACAAATGGGAAACCATTTGACCAAAAGAGATATAGAAGTATGATTGGTTCATTGTTGTACCTTACAGCATCTCGCCCAGATATAATGTATGCAACCCGTTCTTCAATGTTTTATTTAATTAGAGTGTAAAGGCTTGCATATACTATGTATGCAACCCGTTCTTCAATGTTTTATTTAATTAGAGTGTAATGGCTTGCATATACTATGTATGCAACCCGTTCTTCAATGTTTTATTTAATTAGAGTGTAATGGCTTGCATATACTATGTATGCAACCCGTTCTTCAATGTTTTATTTAATTAGAGTGTAATGGCTTGCATATACTATGTATGCAACCCGTTCTTCAATGTTTTATTTAATTAGAGTGTAATGGCTTGCATATACTATGTATGCAACCCGTTCTTCAATGTTTTATTTAATTAGAGTGTAATGGCTTGCATATACTATGTATGCAACCCGTTCTTCAATGTTTTATTTAATTAGAGTGTAATGGCTTGCATATACTATGTATGCAACCCGTTCTTCAATGTTTTATTTAATTAGAGTGTAATGGCTTGCATATACTATGTATGCAACCCGTTCTTCAATGTTTTATTTAATTAGAGTGTAATGGCTTGCATATACTATGTATGCAACCCGTTCTTCAATGTTTTATTTAATTAGAGTGTAATGGCTTGCATATACTATGTATGCAACCCGTTCTTCAATGTTTTATTTAATTAGAGTGTAATGGCTTGCATATACTATGTATGCAACCCGTTCTTCAATGTTTTATTTAATTAGAGTGTAATGGCTTGCATATACTATGTATGCAACCCGTTCTTCAATGTTTTATTTAATTAGAGTGTAATGGCTTGCATATACTATGTATGCAACCCGTTCTTCAATGTTTTATTTAATTAGAGTGTAATGGCTTGCATATACTATGTATGCAACCCGTTCTTCAATGTTTTATTTAATTAGAGTGTAATGGCTTGCATATACTATGTATGCAACCCGTTCTTCAATGTTTTATTTAATTAGAG
This sequence comes from Erigeron breviscapus, assembly GCA_034093135.1. Classification (NCBI taxonomy): domain Eukaryota; kingdom Viridiplantae; phylum Streptophyta; class Magnoliopsida; order Asterales; family Asteraceae; genus Erigeron; species Erigeron breviscapus. The sequence goes on from CM067168.1 coordinate 144,833,126, forward strand.
TGTAATGGCTTGCATATACTATGTATGCAACCCGTTCTTCAATGTTTTATTTAATTAGAGTGTAATGGCTTGCATATACTATGTATGCAACCCGTTCTTCAATGTTTTATTTAATTAGAGTGTAATGGCTTGCATATACTATGTATGCAACCCGTTCTTCAATGTTTTATTTAATTAGAGTGTAATGGCTTGCATATACTATGTATGCAACCCGTTCTTCAATGTTTTATTTAATTAGAGTGTAATGGCTTGCATATACTATGTATGCAACCCGTTCTTCAATGTTTTATTTAATTAGAGTGTAATGGCTTGCATATACTATGTATGCAACCCGTTCTTCAATGTTTTATTTAATTAGAGTGTAATGGCTTGCATATACTATGTATGCAACCCGTTCTTCAATGTTTTATTTAATTAGAGTGTAATGGCTTGCATATACTATGTATGCAACCCGTTCTTCAATGTTTTATTTAATTAGAGTGTAATGGCTTGCATATACTATGTATGCAACCCGTTCTTCAATGTTTTATTTAATTAGAGTGTAATGGCTTGCATATACTATGTATGCAACCCGTTCTTCAATGTTTTATTTAATTAGAGTGTAATGGCTTGCATATACTATGTATGCAACCCGTTCTTCAATGTTTTATTTAATTAGAGTGTAATGGCTTGCATATACTATGTATGCAACCCGTTCTTCAATGTTTTATTTAATTAGAGTGTAATGGCTTGCATATACTATGTATGCAACCCGTTCTTCAATGTTTTATTTAATTAGAGTGTAATGGCTTGCATATACTATGTATGCAACCCGTTCTTCAATGTTTTATTTAATTAGAGTGTAATGGCTTGCATATACTATGTATGCAACCCGTTCTTCAATGTTTTATTTAATTAGAGTGTAATGGCTTGCATATACTATGTATGCAACCCGTTCTTCAATGTTTTATTTAATTAGAGTGTAATGGCTTGCATATACTATGTATGCAACCCGTTCTTCAATGTTTTATTTAATTAGAGTGTAATGGCTTGCATATACTATGTATGCAACCCGTTCTTCAATGTTTTATTTAATTAGAGTGTAATGGCTTGCATATACTATGTATGCAACCCGTTCTTCAATGTTTTATTTAATTAGAGTGTAATGGCTTGCATATACTATGTATGCAACCCGTTCTTCAATGTTTTATTTAATTAGAGTGTAATGGCTTGCATATACTATGTATGCAACCCGTTCTTCAATGTTTTATTTAATTAGAGTGTAATGGCTTGCATATACTATGTATGCAACCCGTTCTTCAATGTTTTATTTAATTAGAGTGTAATGGCTTGCATATACTATGTATGCAACCCGTTCTTCAATGTTTTATTTAATTAGAGTGTAATGGCTTGCATATACTATGTATGCAACCCGTTCTTCAATGTTTTATTTAATTAGAGTGTAATGGCTTGCATATACTATGTATGCAACCCGTTCTTCAATGTTTTATTTAATTAGAGTGTAATGGCTTGCATATACTATGTATGCAACCCGTTCTTCAATGTTTTATTTAATTAGAGTGTAATGGCTTGCATATACTATGTATGCAACCCGTTCTTCAATGTTTTATTTAATTAGAGTGTAATGGCTTGCATATACTATGTATGCAACCCGTTCTTCAATGTTTTATTTAATTAGAGTGTAATGGCTTGCATATACTATGTATGCAACCCGTTCTTCAATGTTTTATTTAATTAGAGTGTAATGGCTTGCATATACTATGTATGCAACCCGTTCTTCAATGTTTTATTTAATTAGAGTGTAATGGCTTGCATATACTATGTATGTAACCCGTTCTTAAATGATATATTTATTGTTAAACGCATTGTTATTATACATATAAATTGATATAAGAAAACAAGGAATCGAACGCCTTTGTGTACTTCCAAGTATTCTTATATGAATATGTATGTGTAATAGCAATCAAGTTGTTTTCAAAACAAACTTTTCAAACTCTCAATTAGTGATATGGGAAACGAAGGATCGAACGCCTTTGTGTACTCCCTAGCTATCTTACTACCAACATTGTTGTTGAAGCAAAACTTTGTGTTTCTTTTTGATTTCGCAAAAACAATTTTTGCTCCACCTTTCTATGAAAACCATTTTTGATATATTCTTGCATAGATTAAGGGGGAGTTTGTGATTTCAAAAATTCTCAAACTTCAAATGTGTTTCAAACCTTTTCATTCACACATTTGATGTTTTTCCAATGATTTTTAATCAAATGGAGTTCGGTGATTAGTTTGCACAATGAGCGATAGGTATTTCTCAAAATTTACTCCATGAATTTCATCATCGCCGATGAGTTCTAACCCCGGAGTATTCACTTCTTTCATTAGATAGTGAGGGTATTTTGAGTGATGTTGATTTCGTGCAACTAGAATGGAGGGAGTAAAGTCGAAAAGTGAGAGGTTAAGGTGATTTGTTGTATGATGCGACGGATTGAACGCCTTTGTGTACTCCCTAGCTATCTTACTACCAACATTGTTGTTGAAGCAAAACTTTGTGTTTCTTTTTGATTTCGCAAAAACAATTTTTGCTCCACCTTTCTATGAAAACCATTTTTGATATATTCTTGCATAGATTAAGGGGGAGTTTGTGATTTCAAAAATTCTCAAACTTCAAATGTGTTTCAAACCTTTTCATTCACACATTTGATGTTTTTCCAATGATTTTTAATCAAATGGAGTTCGGTGATTAGTTTGCACAATGAGCGATAGGTATTTCTCAAAATTTACTCCATGAATTTCATCATCGCCGATGAGTTCTAACCCCGGAGTATTCACTTCTTTCATTAGATAGTGAGGGTATTTTGAGTGATGTTGATTTCGTGCAACTAGAATGGAGGGAGTAAAGTCGAAAAGTGAGAGGTTAAGGTGATTTGTTGTGAGAAAAGGGATAAAAGAAATGATACCCTTCCCAAAATTCTCAAAAGCCGGGTAAAACACGTTTCTATCAGATGTCATTTGTTGATATCTTGATATTGAAGAAGTCTTCATGGACCCAGTGAAGCAATGCACATCTCTACCTAACCACTCAAGTGTTTCTTATCAAATACTTGTTTTATTCTCACGGAGATTTTCACACTTCTATTGACTCTTCTTTTGGAAGATGTTGATATTGAAAAAGGGCGACATTCTGCTCCAGTCCCCGACTTCATTTGATCACATTGTGTCTAGAGCAAATTTAATTGATCATTAAATTGATCATCTTTCATTCTTTTAGGACACACTAGCGTCATATCTTTGTGATATAGCCGGAACATTCGTAGTGATATCTTTATTGATATTCCACGATGATCGAATGGAAATCCTACCAATGCTAACATCTTTTCCAACGTTGAACGTAGGTCTCATAATTACATTTATGTGATTATTGAGCTAACGAGAAGTCTAAGTGACCTCGGTTTTCCCTAAAAGTCTTTAAGGATAAAATTGTGGTTATCAAATGCTTCGGTAGTGTTAACCATGATTTATATTCTTTGAAGCAATCTAGTGGTTGAAAAGCCGCAGACCGAACTATGTTAGAGACTTGTTTTGTGCATATCTCAATGATACATAGGAAATCCGAAAAATGTTATACATTTCTATCGGTCATTTCATTAATCCTTTTGATTTTTGAACATGTAAACGGATCATTCTTATCCGGTTTCATTTCTCTTAACACAAACACAGAAACCACCAACACCATGATATATTGTTTGTCCCAACAACTTCAATCTTACATTTTAGTCACCCATAGGATCTCTTGGGTTGGGCTACTAGTTTAGGTTGATGTTTTGATGGTTGACATTTCTCCATGTCTTCTTATTCCTTGTGACACTTAATCAATCACATTTGTGCATAATGACATTGATTCCCAATTTTGTCATTATGAGGGGGAGAAAATATTATGATTGATTCATAGTCTTTGTCATCTGAGCTTTTGCTTCGGAAATGAATTTGGTATTGTCTTCAAATGATACCATCTTTCTATCCTTTTCAAGGCATAGTTAGTGATAGAAATGGAATGAGAGTCTATGTTGAGAAATTTTTGATTTGGGTGTTTTCAAATGGAAAAGGCTTATCAAAGTTTGTGTATAGGGAGAGAAAATTGTTCATGATAAGTCAATAGTTTCAGATTCTCACTAGACTTTAGTTGATTAAGATTTTGATTTCAAAAAGGGGAATCTAAATTGACTTTTGAGATAAGAATGAAACCGAAGATGAAAAGATTTTCACTCAAGACAATTCAACAATTCAAAGATGCTCCAAAAGATGTATACTCATGGATTGAGGGGGAGCATGATTAATTCATAAGAATTTCATCTTAAACTTCATTCAATTGCTAACTCTCCAAAGTGTTCGAGTTGATGTGACAAAGATCAAAGCTTCAAAAAGGTTGAAAGATTTGTGAGAAGATTCAAGTCAAAGAAGTAAAGCTTCAAACGAGTCTTCATCAAACACTCTTCATTCAAGATCTTCAAGTCATACAACAACATTTTATCAAGAAACTCCAATGCATAAATCAAGCCCCCCCCCCCCCCCCCCCCCCCCCCCCCCCCCCCCCCCCCCCCCCCCCCCCCCCCCCCCCCCCCCCCCCCCCCCCCCCCCCCCCCCCCCCCCCCCCCCCCCCCCCCCCCCCCCCCCCCCCCCCCCCCCCCCCCCCCCCCCCCCCCCCCCCCCCCCCCCCCCCCCCCCCCCCCCCCCCCCCCCCCCCCCCCCCCCCCCCCCCCCCCCCCCCCCCCCCCCCCCCCCCCCCCCCCCCCCCCCCCCCCCCCCCCCCCCCCCCCCCCCCCCCCCCCCCCCCCCCCCCCCCCCCCCCCCCCCCCCCCCCCCCCCCCCCCCCCCCCCCCCCCCCCCCCCCCCCCCCCCCCCCCCCCCCCCCCCCCCCCCCCCCCCCCCCCCCCCCCCCCCCCCCCCCCCCCCCCCCCCCCCCCCCCCCCCCCCCCCCCCCCCCCCCCCCCCCCCCCCCCCCCCCCCCCCCCCCCCCCCCCCCCCCCCCCCCCCCCCCCCCCCCCCCCCCCCCCCCCCCCCCCCCCCCCCCCCCCCCCCCCCCCCCCCCCCCCCCCCCCCCCCCCCCCCCCCCCCCCCCCCCCCCCCCCCCCCCCCCCCCCCCCCCCCCCCCCCCCCCCCCCCCCCCCCCCCCCCCCCCCCCCCCCCCCCCCCCCCCCCCCCCCCCCCCCCCCCCCCCCCCCCCCCCCCCCCCCCCCCCCCCCCCCCCCCCCCCCCCCCCCCCCCCCCCCCCCCCCCCCCCCCCCCCCCCCCCCCCCCCCCCCCCCCCCCCCCCCCCCCCCCCCCCCCCCCCCCCCCCCCCCCCCCCCCCCCCCCCCCCCCCCCCCCCCCCCCCCCCCCCCCCCCCCCCCCCCCCCCCCCCCCCCCCCCCCCCCCCCCCCCCCCCCCCCCCCCCCCCCCCCCCCCCCCCCCCCCCCCCCCCCCCCCCCCCCCCCCCCCCCCCCCCCCCCCCCCCCCCCCCCCCCCCCCCCCCCCCCCCCCCCCCCCCCCCCCCCCCCCCCCCCCCCCCCCCCCCCCCCCCCCCCCCCCCCCCCCCCCCCCCCCCCCCCCCCCCCCCCCCCCCCCCCCCCCCCCCCCCCCCCCCCCCCCCCCCCCCCCCCCCCCCCCCCCCCCCCCCCCCCCCCCCCCCCCCCCCCCCCCCCCCCCCCCCCCCCCCCCCCCCCCCCCCCCCCCCCCCCCCCCCCCCCCCCCCCCCCCCCCCCCCCCCCCCCCCCCCCCCCCCCCCCCCCCCCCCCCCCCCCCCCCCCCCCCCCCCCCCCCCCCCCCCCCCCCCCCCCCCCCCCCCCCCCCCCCCCCCCCCCCCCCCCCCCCCCCCCCCCCCCCCCCCCCCCCCCCCCCCCCCCCCCCCCCCCCCCCCCCCCCCCCCCCCCCCCCCCCCCCCCCCCCCCCCCCCCCCCCCCCCCCCCCCCCCCCCCCCCCCCCCCCCCCCCCCCCCCCCCCCCCCCCCCCCCCCCCCCCCCCCCCCCCCCCCCCCCCCCCCCCCCCCCCCCCCCCCCCCCCCCCCCCCCCCCCCCCCCCCCCCCCCCCCCCCCCCCCCCCCCCCCCCCCCCCCCCCCCCCCCCCCCCCCCCCCCCCCCCCCCCCCCCCCCCCCCCCCCCCCCCCCCCCCCCCCCCCCCCCCCCCCCCCCCCCCCCCCCCCCCCCCCCCCCCCCCCCCCCCCCCCCCCCCCCCCCCCCCCCCCCCCCCCCCCCCCCCCCCCCCCCCCCCCCCCCCCCCCCCCCCCCCCCCCCCCCCCCCCCCCCCCCCCCCCCCCCCCCCCCCCCCCCCCCCCCCCCCCCCCCCCCCCCCCCCCCCCCCCCCCCCCCCCCCCCCCTAATAATCCACTCCTGGTTGAACCCTGGTTGATTACCCAATGTTTAAACTACTACTTATTAGTGTTGGTTTCATAAAACATAATTTTATGATAAATATATTATTTTTTATTTAATTTAAAATAAAAATATTATGCATTTTCTAATATAGCTACTTAACATTATATACAAGTTGTTTTAAGCGAACTATTTTATTCATCTCTTTAATTTAGTTTGTTGTGCTATTCATTTTTTTAAAATAGTATTTTGTTTATCTAAATTTGAATTATCAGCACTAACCATGTATATTTGACATGTATTATTAGACATTATTATTCATTCAGTTAATATTTATGTATGTGGTCTTATATTTTGGTTGCACAACCATCGGGTGCAGCGGCATAAACTATAGCCACCCGTCATCATGAAAGGTTTTTATGTAACTTTTCTTTGATATGAGTTTGTTTATTTTGTAAATTAATTAGGGTTTAATTATGTTTTTAATGATGAAGGTGAATGAAACTATTCAGATGAATCAGAAGATGATACTATGTTTGATGATGATTATCCTGATAATGAATATGATTCCGATATATATGATAGGCCTTTCCCAAAGGATTAGTTTATTACGCATTACTTCTTCATCTTTTTGGCTTATTTGGATCGTTTAAAGTTTTAATTTATTTATTTGAATTTTATTTAGTTTTTATCTAACATACTTCGGGTTTTTTTAACACTTTGATTTATATATTTTGAGACTACCCGTCCAATGGACGGGCCTGAGCACTAGTATTATTATATATATTATATATTTGAACAATGAGTTAGTAGTTAGCAGTTAGCATTCGAGACACCAAGTGACATCAATTGGACAGTATGCGGAGCTCGAACCACGCATGCTGAGATGAAACCCAGGACTCTCGAACCCCCCCTAATAATCCACTCCTACAAATGTAGAAAGTGAGATTCCCAATGTTAGACCTTACCATGTGGTTTCATAAAACATAATTTTATGATAAATATATTATTTTTTATTTAATTTAAAATAAAAATATTATGCATTTTCTAATATAGCTACTTAACATTATATACAAGTTGTTTTAAGCGAACTATTTTTATTCAATTTGGTTTAATAAGTATTTATCCTTTTTAATCATTGGATATATTTTTTTTTTATCGTAAATCTGGTTTATAAATTAAGTTGGGTGAATTTTAAATATTTGGTTTTATTAGTAAACTTATTTCGATACAAATTTATATAACTTTTGGAGAATTAAGTGATAACCGTTAGATGATCAGTTTCAACCAACGAATTTTAACCTTTAAATTATTTGATGATGTCATAAATCAATTTTTTATTCCCTAAATATTGAAAGATTTTAGTTTTAATATCTTTAAAGTGGTTTATTATTAAGTTTTCTTATATCAATGTTGACAAAGAATTCTTGTCAAAAATGAATTGTCCATAACATATAATTTAAATTTTCTTACTATATAATTTTTCTCTTTAAGAAAAGGTCTTTTAATTTGTAATGCCTATCATGTATATTTCCTTTATATTCATTTTAAAAATGTATATATATTTTATTTATTATTTTTTTAATAACATCAAAGATTATTATAATTAATAAAAGCATAAAATGAAAATGAATAATAACATATATAGTCATTTATGATTTTTCAATTCATTGGTACCGTAAAGAGATTATTTCAAATATTTTTGTCAAAAAATTGGAAAATAATAAAGTATTACGAGTAATTTTAAAATAAATCAACATGGTATTCGTGTGGTTATAGGTGGACCTACTTACAGTGGTGTCGGGGATAACACTGACACTAAGACCATTCGTAACCGTTCACCCTTTTCACCTACACTTTTTCCTGCCACATCAGCATCACCTTCTCACCTCTTTCACCTTCTATTTTTCTCCTTAACCATTCACCTAATATTGAACCCCACTTCTATATAATCAAAAAACAATACATTTTAATGTTTTTTATATAAAAACATATTTCAGTTAATAGTTCAAATAAAGATAGAATTAAAAAAACCAAACTTATTAAAATTAATTTCTAACGACATTAATATCATAAAATTTAAAATAAACTGAAAATACTAAAATAATAATAATGGTAACAAAAAAAGAAAAAAAATAATAAAATAAAAAAATCATCATCTTCCATACCACATACATACATACATACTTCTATATCTATATCCCAACAGTATTATTCATCACCCCTTTTTCTTTATGAATGAATCCCGAAATTGAGTCTTCAAAGCCAGCGAATATGATGTATATCTTGATTTGGGTTTCTAAAAGTTTGCAAGAAAAACAGACCCATGACCCATCTATATCTTCCAATATATATCAACACAAAAGAACAAAAAAGATAATAATAAAAAACAATTACCTGATTCCCTTCATCTCGGTGAACTGCTTCACTGACTAGCCTTTCACCGACCTTTCACCTCCACCTCCTTAACCGTTCACCGATGCTATCAACTCCCTTCACCTAGGGTCTTGACCGACCTTTAAGAATGGTCTAATATACCATCAAAGAAGTTGAAAGAGACCAACGAACTTATGAGTGAGATTCGCAATAAATAAAAAAATGATTGTGTTTAAGGATCATATTGAAAATTATAATGAACGATTGTGATTATAATTAGTGTTTAAAAATATTTTGTAATGTAAGTTTGAAAAAGATTCTAATAATTCATATATGTTTTGAATGATAATAATGCGAGGGAGCTTAGTAAAATATAAGTTTGAATGATAATAATGCGAGGGAGCTTAGTAAAAACAATTGTTAACATGAAGGATTTAAGATGGACTTGACTTATATTTAAGTCAAAGACATTTTAGTTTAATGTTAAAATTCAAAGTGTTTATTTATAATAAATAGATAGCTAAATGTCGCGGGTTACAAATATCAGTTTGTATAATTATGTTCGTAATTCTTTTGTAATAAAGGGAATACAATGGTATTTATCTTTCCATCATTGATAACGGTATCTGAGCGATGCGGCGGTGTAATGCCGGCAGTGGTACGTAATGGGCGGCAGTAGCGGCGATTCGTAGTGGTGGCGGTGGCGACGGTGGTAGCGACATTGATTAGTGGTGGTGGCGGCAGAGAGTAGTTTAGCTTATTTGTCTAATGTGGTTTTGATTAATTGTTGAAACTTAAAATTCAATATTGAAAGTTGAAAATAAAATTTGCTTTATAATACAAGTATAGATATAGATATTTGTTTTGTCAAATAATTTTTTTTTAATACAATAAGTTGTTATTAAGTTATGACTCTATATATGATTTAATCATATAACATAATAAATTTTGGTCATAAATATTTAATTTTTCGTTGTTATGCTACATATATGGTGACTACAATAATAAAAAAATAAAAGAGTGTCTATGAGTTCATAGTCTATTGTTCAAAAAATAAAATAAAAAATAAAAAAGTAAAAATGATAATATCACCATTTTCAATAATTCATCTATCTATATTTGTTTACTCACGTATTATATGGTTTTGCCATTTATCATCTATCAAGAAAATGATATATTTGGTGTCATCGTCTTCTTGGAAACAAATTTTTTCACCAATATTCATAATTATAATAATAAATTAGTTACAAATTAACGACATTTATAATCTTAAATGTCTTAAAGTCCCTTCTATAATTTAAATATTTAGAAAGTATGATAATTTGCGTATTACAAGGGTCAATAATCTAGTTGGATAATATAAAAAACGATTTAACAAATCGATTTGATAACATGGATAATGTGATACAAATGAAAATGATTTGCATAGATATAGTATGGACATTTTCTATGAAATTCATTGTGGTTGATTAAACTACAAAATTTAAAAATTAATTAAAGGGAAAATTCGATAGCATATCTACTTATTTTTTCCTTTTGGCAATCGCATTATTATATTCTTTGTATGGAGATCAAGTTGAAGATAAGCTAATAACTGTGAAGATAAATGATTTAACATAATAGCGCTAAATGGGAAGCAATCGGAATTAAGAAAAGGAACTCAAAAATGATTGAAGATATATTCTCTAAGCTTTATATCTACATTTACTCTAATGATCGAGCTCCCTTAGGCCATTGCTTATAGCGTCCCTAGCCTTGCGTCTTTGGCGAGGAGGACGTCGGACGCTATGGACAGGGAGAGTCCAAAGCTTGCGTCTTTGCTGAAGAGTCCTCCGCAAGAAGATTGAAGACGCACGGGAGGTGGGGACCAAATGCAACGGATAGTTTTTGAAGTATTTTTTTTTTCTTTTTTTTTTCCAACGGCTAATTTTTTTTTTCTTTCTATTTAAACACTCAACTTATTCTCATTTTAACACACAAACATTTTATCACACACCATTTCATTCATCAAACACCACCAAAATTATGTCTACTTCATCATCAAGTGACGAATTCAATTTCCTAAACAACACCGTTACGCAAATGAACACACTATTTAATCCGGAGATCGTAGGCGCCGTTTTTGATCTTTGTAACGAAGACGAATCAAACGATGTCGAGTCAAGTTCACGGTTTCCTAGACCCATAAGGGTTTTATCACAAGATCATGCCGGAGCCGCGGCGCGTTTATGGAATGATTACTTTTCTGATGCACCAACTTTCCCGGCCGATTTTTTTCGAATAATATTTTGAATGCGCAAGCATATGTTTATCCGTATATGCCAAGATATACACAGCTTTAGAGCCATCGAACCCCTACCCAAACATTTTCAGTTTTTCCAAAAAAGTCAAACCGATTGCAGTGGTAGGCGTGGTTTCAACATTTTCCAAAAATGTACTTCCGCCATACGTCAATTGACGTATGCTGCTAATGCCGACCAATTAGATGAGTACTTACATATGGGTCGTGCGACTTCCGTTGATTGTTTAAATAACTTTTGCAAGTGTGTTTATTATTTATATCACACTGAGTACTTGAGAAGGCTGACAACTGAAGATGTCCAACGTTTGGTAAGTAAGCATGAACATATACATGGTTTTCCTGGTATGCTTGGTAGTATTGATTGTATGCATTGGGGTTGGAGAAACTGTCTGGTGGCTTGGCAAGGGCAGTACACACGAGGCGACAAAGGACATCCAACGATCATGCTTGAAGCAGTTGCTTCGTATGATTTGTGGATTTGGCATGCTTACTTTGGCCCTGCAGGTTCGAACAACGACATCAACGTCCTTAATGAATCAGATTTGTTCGATGATCTACTCCAAGATAGGGCCACTGCAATGCAATATACTATTAACGGCGAAGAGTTTACGAAGAGATATTATCTAGCTGACGGTATTTATCCTGAATGGGCCACACTAGTCAAGTCTTTTAAATTCCCGATGGACCCAAAGACTACAAAGTTCAAGCGCTACTAAGAGGCTGCAAGAAAGGATGTCGAACGAGCTTTCGGGGTGCTTCAAGGTCGTTGGGCAATCCTTAAACATAATGCCCGCCACATTCGGTGAACAAAATAAAACGTATTATGTATACTTGTGTCATTCTACACAACATAATTGTTCAAGACAACGGTAGCGCAATTTCCGATCTTGAGGAAGATTATTTGGCTGATCCAACTAATATGCCAACACGTACGTGGGATGAAAGGGTTGCAACGCAAATACGGGTCTTCGCGGAGTTACGTGATAGAAGGACGCACCATTGACTTCGCAATGCCCTAGTGGAACATGTTAGGAACCTTCCGGAAAATTACCGTCAACGTTGACAAGATTTTTTTATTATGTCTAGTTTCGTAATATTTATTTTCTATTATTAGGATCGTAACTTTTTTTAATAAGTGTTGTAATGTTTTATTAATAATAAAAGTATTTATTTGAATGGTGTTTTGTTAATAAAAAAAATATAAAAGAATTGATGATGTGGCGAAGAAGTTTCAAGAAGCTTGTCTTATAGACAGGGAGAGTCTTGAGGAGAGTCCTGAGTGATGTGATTCTGACGTGGCAGTGAAGAAGCTGGGAGTCTTATAAGCATGGCCTTATATGCTACTACCAACGGCCATTTATTAGTGCCAAACTATCATATGAGTGTTTTAATTATGAGAGTGATACAAGACTATGAGTGCATGTAAAATATACTTTGAGTGGCTTATAAATACGCAAGATATATACTTTGGAGGTTTTATTTTATTCTACTATAAGAATAACATTCACCCCTCACTCATCCAAATAATCCATATTCATTCATAAATGTAAAGAATAAGATTTGAAACATTAAAGTCAAAAATCATATCAATATGAATGTTAATATTATAAAAGGTAATGATTAGTACTCTTATAAGTTTAAAAATCATTTTAAATCATATATTGGTGACATGTGAAAAATCAAAAATTAAAATTAAAAAAAAAAATTAGGAAAGAAATTAGGTAGAAAATCAAAAGGTAAGATTAAGTTATCTTTAATTTTATATAAAACAAAATATGCCTCGCGTTTTTCAACATTCAGTTTTAAAAAATACTTAAACTATCATTTTTCTTTATTCATTAATTTAAATATCTTCACCTAATATATTCATAATACCTTAATGAGATTATTTACAACATAAATCTCTAACCCTTAAAACAACTACACAACCTTCATTTATATCAATTACTTTTACATTAATAACCACGCCGCACCTATCTTCACAGCCGCCACCACCGTAATTACCGCCGTTGCATTGCGCGGATACCTGTCTAGTAGAATAATAAATACAAAATATACAATAATAATGCATTCATGAGGAAAAACATAAAGTTAAAGGACCAAAGATCAAAAAAAGAAGGAAACAAGAACAATATCTGTAAAAATGTAGGGATGTGCATGGTCCGGTTTGGACGGTTTTAGCCAAAAATCTCAACCAAACCAATACATACGGTTTCACGATTTTTCAAACCAATCCGTCCAAATTGTTATGTCGAACCAAACCAACTAAAACCAATTAATCCGGTTTGGTTTGGACGGTTAAACGGTTTTTTATTTTTTTTTGAAATTAAATGTATAAAAGCATAAAATAATACGTAGCATTTAAGATTCGATATCATGACATAACAAAATATTCATAAGTCATATTAGACAAAACAAACATAACAATTTTAGATTCGATATCATGTTTACAACTTTGACAAATAATAAGTATATATAATTTACATTATTAACTATTAATATAAATATAAACTTACAATTATTATAACTAAATGGTCCGGTTTGGTTTTACCGGATTGTATAATATCTAAAACCAAAACCAAACCATACAAATGGTTTACGGAAAAAACAAACCGACGGTTCAAAATTTTGATTTAAAACCAACCAATCCGTCCAAATAACTTGGTTTAAATGGTTTAACCGGTTGCCCCATCCCTAGTAAAATGTATATCAGTTTCGCATATAATATAGTTTCTCTCATAATAATTAGAGTTAAATGCAAGAATGGTCCCCGTGGTTTGTCACTTTTTGCAACGGCAGTCCCTCTCTTGATTTTTTAGCAACCGTGGTCCCTGAAGATATGTTTCAGTTGCAACGGTGGTCCCTCACTAACGAATATCCGACTTTTGGATATTCGAATATCCGAAGTTTTCAAAAATCTTTACCTAAATCTAAATCCAAATCCGAACCGAAATTTGAATATCCGACATATCAAATAATATCGGATTAGATTTTTAAATAACATGTTTGGATACAAATACATTTGAACACCCCTATGTTTGTGTAGGTGGAAGGATATTAATACCCCTCATGTGCTACTCACATGGGAAACTTAACGACACTAATTAACGATTCTGTTAGTGAGGGACCGCCATTGCAACTGAAACATATCCTCAGGGACCACGGTTGCTAAAAAATCAAGAGATGGACTGCCGTTGAAAAAAGTGAGAAACAAGGGGACCATTCTTGTATTTAACTCTAACAATTATATGGTTTTATTCGCATCACTCATTTCTCTCTCTCACACACACAAATACGTCTGTCTGTTTGTGTAGTAGCGCGTAATCACAATCACTTTCACTATCACAAATCCATATATACATATACAAAATACAGACACAAATTTCAACTAGTGTGAACTCATCAAGCAAATCAATACCTACATTTTGCCACCGGAATATCTCAGATTCCGGTAACTCACTCACTCACTCATTTCATTTTATTCTTTTGATCTTATATATATACACACACACAACCTTTTTTGTATATTTCTTATGGTGTTAGCTTCTTTTTGGTTCTACACTCTGATTCAATCTCTTCCTTTCTATTTTAAGATAATCTGATTCTCTTTAAGTGTATTACTGAACTGAATTTAATTTATAAAAAAGTACTGTATTGTTTAGCTTGAATCTAGACTACTATTTGGAGAAAAAAATACTCTAATATATGGGTCGGTTTTGATTTGGCATCATCAAATATATATGTTTGTGTGAATGTTGATAAGTATGATGGTTTTGATGTATTATCATTAATTATTCTCAGTTTGGTAGTTTATGGTATTCGCTAATTAGTGATATATGCTGGAATCTTGATATTTAATCTTTTTATTCCTTTGATTATTCTTTCAGGTTTTTAATTATTCTATTACTTTTGTGTTTCTTTCAATATATTCTCATTATTATTATACAATACAATAATAATACATGAAATGAACATAATTATTGATTTATATCTTTTAATAATTAATAAATTATTACAAGTTGTGAAATATTTTGGCATTAGCAGGTTTTAAAATGAATAGGAATCCGAATCCCAGAAATAGAAATATGGATAGACCGATTCCGGGATGCTTAGGAAGAATGGTCAACCTTTTCGATTTCGATGCAAGGGTAGGAGGAAACATGATGCTTACAGACAAGCCACACTATGAAGGTAATTTTAGCTTTATGGGGATAATTTGAATTGCTTATTTTTAAGTGCTTATTTGCTGGAAATATAATCGGGTACTTACCTGCTTATTTAAAAGTGATTATTCCATATAATATAAGCAGATAAGCAGTTTTGAGATATTGTTTGTTATTGCTTATCTGCTTTAAAAATCAAGTACTTAGCTGATAAGCACGTAATAAGCAAACCCCCTTAGTCCCTTACTATGCTCTTTGATTACCCATCTGTCCTTTTTACTCGTGTACTTGTTTTGGACAAGATTAGCACGAGTTTATATATGACAATATGTTACATGGAACAGGTTCTCCGGTGTCTAGGAGTCAATCGGATGTGTCATGGACGCGTGTAGCTGATGATCAGATGAATGATAAAATGGTAATTGTGTTGGCTTCTTGTACCTAAGTGCGTTCTCTGTATGGTTGGTGTTGTAGGTTTTGGGGTTGTTATTGACACAATGTTATGATTTTCTGTTGTTGGCCAATGCAGATGATGTCTGAGTTAAGAAAATCTCCATCAAATAGGAAAGCAAATGGGACACCTATAAAGATGCTTATTGCACATGAAATGTCAAAGGAAGAATGTCCTAAGCAAAGCCCGCCCAATTTGGTTGCTAAGTTAATGGGGCTTGATGATCTTCCACAACGTTCGGCTTCATGCAGGAGCAATATAAGAGGATCGAGGAGCTATTCGGGGTCGTTGGACTTTATGCCAAAAGTGCATGATGAAGTTAGTCAGTACAAAGATGTTTTTGAAATATGGCAGCAGTCCTGCAATACATATGGTGATTCACCACAAAAGTTGAGATATAAAGATACCAAGATTGATAAAAACATGGCTCTAGTTCGTGAGAAGTTCATGGAAGCAAAACGTTTATCTACCGATGAAAAGCTTCGCCAGTCCAAGCAATTTCAAGATGCGCTGGAAGTTTTAAGTTCGAATAAAGACTTGTTCCTCAAGTTTTTGCAAGAACCTAATTCGTTATTCTCTCAACACCACAACTTACAGTCTGTACCTCCACCTCCAGACTCAAGACGGATAACAGTTCTTAGACCTTCGAAGTTGGTGGATGGTCATAAGTTAAGTGGTTCAGGAAAGAAAAGCGGAAAACAGATAAACAGAACCGTGCAACTTGGCGACTGTAATATGTGGGATAAATTTAATGGCAACATTACTCAGCCAACTCGCATTGTTGTACTGAAACCAACCTCTGGAAAGCCTCACGAAATGAATGCTGTTACTTCCCCTCCTTCATTGTTAAGGGTGTCAAATGATGATGGATTTTATGGAGATCTAGAAGATAATGAGGCACCAGAATCAAAAGAAGTACCCGAAGAGATGCCCCCAAGCCGCCACAGAAGAGACGAGACCCTGCCGTCTTCTGTTTTTTCCAATGGTTATATTGGAGACGAGAGTTCATTCAGTAAATCTGAAGTTTATTATGCAGCAGGGAATCTGAGTGATTCAGAAGTGATGTCACCGACCTCTCGACACTCGTGGGACTATGTTAACCGTTTTGGTAGCCCTTATTCATCCTCCTCATTCAGCCGTGCTTCTTATTCTCCAGAGTCATCTGTATGTAGGGAGGCCAAGAAACGTCTCTCTGAAAGATGGGCAATGATGGCATTAAATGGAACTGTTCAAGAACCAAGACATATAAGAAGAAGTTCCAGTACATTGGGCGAGATGCTTGCTCTTTCCGACCTAAGTAAATCGCTAGAGTCAGAGGAACAATGTAAAAATTCTGGTGAATTTAATAAGAGTCAAGATGCTGATAGTAGTCCTAAAAATCTTTTGAGGTCAAAATCGGTTCCGGTATCTTCTACAGCATCAGGTTCCAGACTTGGCGAAGTTTCAGAGATCTTGAAAGTTAAAAAAGATGATGCTAAGGAGTTGACCAAGGAAAAAAGTCTTAAATCATCTTCATTCAAGGGGAAAGTTTCGAGTTTATTTTTCTCCAAGAGTAGAAAGTCTAGCAAGCAAAAATCTCAAAAGTCCGAGGCAGAACAGAAATCTGCAAGAAGCATTGGTAATGATGAATCTCAATGCATTAATGACATAGTGGTTAAGGATGCAGCAGGACTACATGGTCCTGTTGATGCAGGGCTAGTAGGCAAACATTTACCCGAGGTATCTATTCTGCTCTAAATTAAACTATTAGTTTGTATGTATGATTACTATTTTTGGAACTTTAATTTCAAATATTGTTGCAATCATCTGAAGGTGCTTATAATTGGTATTCAACAGGGGGCACTTTCTGTCACAAAGATTGAAACTCTTGGAAATGCCGTCGAGAACCAGGACCAGCCAAGCCCTGTCTCGGTCTTGGACTTACAATTCGATGATGACGATCGTACATCAGGGTGTTCTCAAAATGCCAAGTTGAATGAGCATGGTAATCTTCATTAACAAATTATCTTATCTTCAAGTTCTTTGATTTCCCTTTCTCTAACATTCACATATTTTTAAAACTCAATGTTTAGATCCTATGAAGTACAATTTGATCGATAAATCTCCACCAATTGGATCTATTGCACGGACACTATCATGGGACGACTCTCAAGTGGGGGCTGTCACCCCCCTTTCAGTAAAAACCTTCACACCGGAGGAAGAAGAGCAAGAATGTTTATTGCATGTTCAAACACTACTATCAGCAGCTGAAATCGATGGTAGTGTTCAATCAAATTCATTTTTAACCAGACGGCATTCGCCCGAAAGCCCACTGGACCCATCTTTAAGGGACAAGTATATGAGCCTAACCGATAAAGAGCAACCGGTGCTTCACTCCAAACAAAGACACCAAAGATCATTTCAAAAGCTCGTGTTTGACTGTGTCAATGAGGCCTTAATAAACACTCCCCAGAAAGACAGAATGTTGGTGGACCACGTATGGGCTCAGATGAAGGAATGGATATCTGGGGAACAACGGTGCGTCTGGGATGGTGATGATGAAGATGGCTGCACCACCACTCTGGTTGTGGAGATGGTGGCGAGGAAAGAGGTTGTAAGCGAGGTTTGGGCAGAGCATTTGAGATTGCATGTTGATAATATACGGAAAGAAATAGAAGAGATTTTGTTGAAAGAACTTGTGGAAGAATCTGTGCTTGAGTTAACAGATAGAGTGATTTTGGCTTACACTCCCTAATCTGTCTCACAATTATTCGTATATTATTAACATTATTATGATATCTTTGCAAGTTTCATGGCCTTTTCCTGCTATTATCTGTTTAGTAATACAAAATAGAACGAAATGCATTTTTGGTCCCTGTATTATCACCTCATTTGCAAGAATCGTCCAAACTTATGCATAGTGGCGTTTTTGGTCACTGTGATATCAACTTAGTGGCAATCTCAGTCCAAACAGACGGATCCGTCTATTTTTAACTGTTAAGGACATCATGTGCCCCTCACGTGAGGGGCAATATTGTCTTTTCATATAAACGAGGACTATTCTTGCAACTAACCCAAATACATATATCATCATCAATAATAAATACTGTTTTTTCAGACTTTTAGCTCTAAAAACATCATCTCTCTCTTTCTCCTCCTTCAATCGTTACTCTTTTCTGCTCTTCTCCATATATATTTCGACAAATCCATACAATAATAAATATACATACATTCATATATTCTCAAATCTGTATGCATAAATCAAATTTTATTTACATCAAGATCTATAGAAAAAAAAATCACAAATCTATATACACAAATCTGAATACAGATCTATATCTATGTCAAATCAGAACTACAAGTCGCTCAAAATAAAACACAACACTACCGCCGCCAACAATTTCTACCAAAAAGAAGAAGAGAAAAATAATTAATTACAAAACCCTAAAAATTCTAAAATTCAAGAAGACAAAAGAAAAAACAAGTAGTTGTTTCTGCTGCGGCGGGTGGCGGTGGTTGCTTTCGGTTGTGAGTGTCGGTGGGATGTTTTCGTTTGTGGATGGCGGGGTTTGTTTCCGGTTGTGGCAGAGGTGGGTTGTTTCCGTCTAAGTGGGTGGTAGTGGTTGTAGCAAACGATGGCTTATTATCAACAATATGTTGATGAAGAAAAAAAAGATATTAAGGATATATTGGTTAGGTATGACAATTACTTGTTGCTAATCCAAGAAGATGTGAGACTAAGAAGTTTGGTGGGCGTGGTGCTCGTGCCAGGTTCCAGAAAGTAAGAAAAATAAGAAAGGAAAAATTGGATCTTTATGGGTTTGTTTATTTTTTTATGATTTAATGATGTTTTCTAATGTTGATTTTGGATTTTGTTTTAATTAAAAGCGTTGAAGACTAGGTGTATTCATTTATACCTACTTGTTTTTGGAATATGAAGAATTTGAGGAATTAGAAATATGATCTTGTGTGTTTATGTTTTACACAGATCTATATGATATATATATATTTATATATGTAAGTGATTTGAGGATGATGATATATGTATTTTTGTGAGTTGCAAGAATAGTCCTCGTTTATATGAAAAGACAATATTGTCCCTCACGTGAGGGGCACATGATGTCTTTAACAGTTGAAAATAGACGGATCCGTCTGTTTGGACTGAGATTGCCACTAAGTTGATATCACAGTGACCAAAAACGCCACTTTGCATAAGTTTGGACGATTCTTGCAAATGAGGTGATAACACAGGGACCAAAAATGCATTTCGTTCTACAAAATAAGTATCATGTCAGGCCAAATTCAGGGTTAATTCTGTACAGTTTTGTCACTTTGTGATCTAGTTCAAAGCATTTACAATGAAAAACAAATGTTTGTGTATCAATGTTTTTCCCTGCTTTTTTCTTACCTAGCAAATTGGTATACATGCATTCACCTGTCTTTATGCACATATCTCTATTTGGTCGTCGAAATTTGAAAAGCACCAAATCAGAATGCCAGAAGACGGACGACATTGAGTGTTACTTACTTTCACCAAATCAGAATGCCATTCAAAGAAGCCGTAATTCCCCATACTCCGTGAAGACGGTATTGAGACCCAAAACCCATGGAAGACGGCATTGGGGGTTACTTATTTTCACCAAATCAGAATGCCATTCAAAGAAGTCGTAATTCCCCGTACACGGTCGAAGACGGTATTGGAACCCAAAACTCGTGGAAGACAGCATCGGGGGTTACTTACCTTCAATGCCATTCAAAGAAGTCGTAATTTTTTTTATTGCAATATGTAAGCATCTTCTTGCATATTTTCGGACATTGATAATCAAACTAGAAATTGGACAATTTTTTGTTATTTTTATGTACAATGTTTTACTATGTATTAAGTATTTAAATATTTAATCATTGCTTTTCTGGGCTATGATTAGCAAAATCCAAAATTATAATGGAGTAGCTTTTCAAGGTAGTTGATCCAAATATGCACTACCAAGTACTCAAAAAAACTCTCCCATGTGAACCATTATCATTGCTCACCTTTCTACTCATTGACAAGCAAATAGAAACTTGATGGAAAAGACAAAATGATTAATTATTTTTAAATTTTCAGCTTCTGTTTGTATCATATGATTCTACCAAATAGTATTATTTAACAAACCCAACAAAGTTGATAAAAAAAAATTGACATGGACAACCGTAATTGGTGGCATCTTGTATTTATAAATTAGCAAGGTCTTGAGGATGATTTGTTTTATCCCAAAATGCAAAAAGAATCAATACATAAAGTGCCAAAATGGAAAATTAAAAGACAAGTTGAAGGTCACAATTGTTGAAAATAATAAGACACATGTGTGATCATGAAGGTGTATAAAAACATTATTAAAACTATAACTGTCATAAGTTTCCAAAAATAAAGGTAATTTGGTATGTAGTGTATTTGTGTTCTTTATCCATTACCAGCTGCTAATCCATTACCAGCTGCTAAATATTGAAAGAATAAATTACATTCAGAATCCGAAGCTAAAATGGTAGGTGGTGATGGATGTGAATTGGGCTTTTTCATCATCATCATTGATAGTGAAAGACTGGTTATTGTTAAAATTTAAAAAGTATCGAAATAACAAATAAGATAAGATTTTAACTATTAGATCATGATAAAACTGAACATGAAGATTCATAAATTAAAAATACAAACACTGATGCATAAATATTTTCATGATTCATAACACTTTTCAGATAATGAAAAATAATTATTTTATTTGTTTACTCTAATATTTGTTTTACTTGAACTAGAACTTTGATAATGTAGTTCTATTGTAGATGGATTCATATATGTTAAAATACAATACAATACAATAGAATAAACCGTTATAAGAGTAATTCGGCGTTGTCACATGAACCACACTGAAGAACTTGTTACGATACCACCGCAATGATGGCCAAAGTAAAACACTCTTTACCCTTAAATTGAAAAAACAACTAAAACACTTTTTAACCTTAAAAAGGACCACTACTCCACTAGTAGTTGATAGTTAAAAGAAAGGAGAAGAACACACACACACGTAGCCAACGTTCCACACCATGATGAAGACCACGATAGCCTCCACCACGGCGTGAGAACTACATCATTGCAAATTCCCATTAACCTTGTTAGTGAACTAAACCTACCATTTCAAACTTGAACCACATTGAACTTTCAAAGTTTTGAACCTACATTATTGACCCACCAAAGTTACTAAAAGTTGACATGGACAGGCCTAACGGCAGTATCTTCTATTTATTTAGAGGTAGGGTCTTAGACTCCTGAGAATGATTCTTCACAAATGCAAAAAGAATCAAGACAGAAAGTACCCAAATTTGAAAAACACAAGTTGGAGGGAACATTAGTTTATGATGAAATGCACATGTGTGATCATGAGGCAGTTTAAAACTTCATAAAGTTAAAACCTTTTCGAGTTCCAAACAGTAAATGGTATTTAGTGATTGTGTTCTTTATTCATTAGCAACATGCAAAATTTGAAATTTTTTTAAGTATGAAGTCAATTTTTTTTCCGGTAAAAGACCGTCATCCATGGTTAGATTTTATATATAATTGTAAAAATCAGGCAATCTAGTTGAATACTAAATTGACTTTACAAACATGCACAAACTTGCACCGTTTTGGTTGTGTTAAAGTGAATTGGGCTCAGTCTTTGTCAAATTTAAAAGTTAACAAAATATGGGTTCAGTAGTACAGTATCAAATAAACAATTAGAGTTAATTAAAATAACCGTCCTTGTCATGGATCTCCACTTGCAGCTTTCGTCCTTAAGTTTAATAAATTGCAGTTTTAGTCCAAATTTTTTTGCACCGTCAACACTTTTGGTCCTGACTAGTAACGTCCGTTTAAAACCCCATCACGTGTCAGCCACGTGATGAGTAATTTCGTCATTTCATTAATACAAGGATCAAAAGTGAAATTAACTCTAAACCCATATATTCATACAATATATCTGGATCTAGTTTCTATATCTATATGACTATATTTATACATACATCAAAGCAAATCCATTTCCACCTACAAAATTACACAAAATCATCACCAAAAATCACAATCTACATGAAATAGGTGATTCAAAAGAAACCCAAAAACAATAACCCATTAGCCACCAAGATCCGGCTACCCACCACCATGACAACCAAGATTTGACCACTACAACTACCACCGTGGCCACACCATTCTTATATTTTGATTGATTTGTGGATATATGTGTATGTATTATATTGATTTTTTTGTTAAGGTGATGGTGAGAGTTGTGGTTTGTGGTTGTGTTTGAATAAAAAAAATAAGATTTTTATGTTTGTAGTGGTTGTGTTTGAATAAAAAAATTTCAATAAAATGAAAATTTGAACTTGGAGTAACAAAAGAGTAGTAGAAGCTTTTTTTAGTGTTTATAATTTAGAATAAGGTTTTGATGGATTTTGTTTTAGTTGGTAATGTTGTAATTGATGTAGTTTAGATTATTGTTGTGGATTTGCAGATTAGATTTGTTGTAATGATTTCCAGATCTGGAAAAACATTTGCATGTGATGCAATTTACTTAAAAGATGAAATGATTTTTGCTACAATTTGATCTATTGACGAAGATGATGATACAAGGCTTGATTACACTTTTGGTCTTGTGGTAAGAAAAAATCCACTTTTTTGGTCCTGTGGTTAAGAAAAAAACCATTATACCCATCATATACAGGGCATGTGATGAGTTTTTGAGACATTACTATCCAAGACCAAAAGTGTTGACGGTGTAAAGTTTTTTGGACTAAAACTGTAATTTAAAAACTTAGTGACGAAAGCTGCAAGTAAAGGTCCACGACAGGGACGATTTCTGTAATTAGCTCAAACAATTATGATCCATGTATTTGGTACAAATGTACAAAAAAAAAAGAAAAAAAAAAGCATATTAACAGAATAACAGATAAATGGAATAGATGGCAAGAAACACAAGGATCTATTTTACACCATACAAGTCCATGTATGTATATGGTACACCACAGTATAGTTGTGTATGTAGATACAGATAGTAAAACAGCTTTCATTTCTATATGAAGCAAAAACACAAATATGATATGGAAACACTGTACCATAACACTTCTCAATCAAGTGGGTTAACGGGAAAAAAAATGAAGCTTGAATCTTGTCTATAGATATACACAAGAGCAGGATTTTGCTCTTATATTTTGCCGAGTCGATTGCTTAGTCTTTCCTGTCTACTTGACATTACTGCTGCTCAATCCATACTGCAATGCACAAACCAAAAACAAGCAGCAAGTGAGAGATAGCAGAAACAGGTTGCACCAATTTCTAAATACAAGCCATTACATGCCATTTGGTGGCAAAGTTAAGGTTGTTACAGTTTAGCCAAAGCCGGCTAAATTGAAGCAAGTCGGATGGTTTGGCCAAGCTGGATAAGTTATTAATGGCCAAATGGCTAGAGAAATTCCGAACTAATGTTTGATACGGTGGACTGGCCAAGCGTACTTTAATACCATATCCATACACGTTACTAGTTCAATAGGTAAATACTCAAGTTTTTAAGACATAGCCTCAAGTTTCAACCGGGTTGTCATTCCTTTCTTTTTACTTTTATTTGCCTAAAAAGGTTAATCCACAATTCACTTGGTCTTTTTATTGGTTTTTGAGTATTGCTACTGCTCTCAAACGTTTGTTTCAACTAAAACTAGAAAGTAGTGATAATTGCTTCAGAACCAAGTCTTCTAAGCCTCCTTATATTCAGGTGTAAGTCTCATATGTCTCAACGAAATCAGCAGATTTAGATGGTATGCCAGTTAATTGTTATAGTGCTCTGTCATGACTTGTATAAGTGCAGTTTCCTTTATGTCAATAAGTGCAACCGTTTCCATGTCATAAGTCATAATTAATGCCTCTGTTACTTGCTTGTGAACTGAATTGACCTTCGTACAGAGTTAGCTCAAACATCCAAATAGGTCAAACCAAACCTTTTCCAATCAGTTTGGCTGGTTTGGTTTGAAAAGTTGTCAAACAGACATTACCACTTCAGACACCTAATCTCCTCAAACTACATTCAAGATATAGAGGGTATAAGTATTGGTTAAGTACCTTTTCTCTCATTCGCGTACCCCACACATCAGAGCGAAAAGCTTTACCATCACCACTTACTGACACTAATGTTTGGTTCGTACTTGGGTTCAGCAAAGGCTCCCAAGTTTTGCCTCTTACGTCACATTCCTTCTCAATGTCATTCTCATCATCCTCCGGACTCATCATTGCTCGCAACACTATCGCAAGCAGCAGACACAGGACCTGAAAATTAGCCATCAACCTTGTATGTTAAAATGTCTAAATACATTTGTATAAGATTATAACACAAAAATGTACTTAATCAATGCATTGAAAAAAACTAACCTGAATTACAACAACCGTAATGCCAATCCAACTACAAAAATCTATATTTGATTCAACAAACTCTCGAAGTCTATCAATTTCTCCGGTTGGGTCTGAGGGCAGATCCTAATGAATAGCTGAAACTATTAATTAACTAAATCTTGTCGTGACATATACATAAACTTGTATGCATAATGATCTGAGTATCATACTCTTTCCCAATGACGATCAAGTGCAATGAACAAAACTAAAGCCACTTCCAACAAGATGAATACAGTTTCCAGAAGAGTATACTGCAATATTTAAGTTCAAGGAAAACACTCTTAGAATTAGCATACTAATTCGATCACAATTCACAAATATTTTCCATAGGCTAGTTCCTCCATTGTGCATATAATGGCACGAGATTTACTAAATTTTCAGAAAAAGAAAACGAATATATATGACACGAAAAGGATACAAAAGAAAGGCAACACCCATTAATAGATTCCGCTGCAATATGACCGGTGCAAGAGACGCAACACAATGTAATACCAAGTCCCATAAATGCATATATGAACCTGCCATGAAAATCGCAAACAGATGATCAGCATTTTAACATCTTACCAAAAAAAATGAATTTCACAAAAGAATCCTTTCTATTAGCTCTATTCCTTTATATCTTTTTTTAGAGAGGGTCCATGTTCAGGTTACTCGGGAAAGTTGTATACTTTTTTGGAGAGGATCCAAGTTTAGGTTACTCAGGGAAAGTCGAGCCTTTCGCTTTAAGTGAGGTTAGAACACGGTCTCTTTTGAGACCTTGAAGATGCCTTACCACTAAGCCATCTTGGAGAAGGTTTTTCAATTGGCTCTATAATTACATAAAACCTACCATTATTTTAATTTATATAAACTAACCCTTTCTTTAACAACTATCAAAATATATTTCATTTAGAAATGAATGCAAATATACCTTTTTAACTTAAAAAACTCTTCAAAACACAACTTAAGAAACCTTCAAAATACACTAATCACATTTTCGTCAAATTTTCTCATTGAACGAATTGCTTGAGGATATCAGTTCACAAAGTTATTCAAACGACATCACAGTATGTAACTTACACTACGCGTCTCCAGATGTCACTGGATGTATTGGTCGATAATATCATTACACATCAAACTAAAGTGAAAATCGTTTAACGTCATTATCTTATTCACCGCGCGTCAACTAAAATCTTGTTTGAAGTAAAACAAAATTCCCAATATAACTATTATCTTTTGAATAATTTGATCAAAAACCAAACTGATCAGGCCACTTAATGAGTCCATAATTTACTGTTGCTAACTAGGATAACAAAAATGCTAGACATATAATCCGAGCAAGTTTTTGTTAGATATAAAATTGTGGTGTTATATTGTAATTTAGTTAAGTATGGAGGGGTGTTCAATTGTAATGTAATTAAGTATGGAGGGGTTATTATTTAATTAAGGAAGGACCTTTGTGTAATTAACTTTCGGTTTAAATACCCCTCCATCCCATGGATTATGTAACCTTTAAACCTTTAATCATATTTTCCCTACTTTCCCACATTTTCTCTCTACTTTCTCTCTCACACACTTAAGCATTATAATCTTATATCACGATTTAGCCATTGTTTACAATTGGTATCAGAGCAAAATCACAACTTGTGTTAGATCCATGGCTTGATTTTGTTCCATTTTGTGCTAAATTGTGTTTTTCCCATTTTACCGAAAGTTCCAATCTTTACCCTCTAAACATGTTAAAGTTACTTCCTTTTTAGTTTCATTCCACTCATAATCTTCCTATAATCATCCTTGAAAAGTTTCAAATCCTAATTCTAAACCAAATGGCTTAAAATTGAATTTTTAGCTTTCTGTTCTGAAAACCGGTTTTCCTTCCGGTTTTCATTTTCCTTCGAATTTCTGTTGTAAAACCGGCTTTCCTTCCGGTTTTCATTTTCCTTCGAATTTCTGTTGTAAAACCGGCTTTCCTTCCGGTTTTCCTACCAGCTTTCCTTCCGGTTTTCCTACCAGCTTTCCTACCGGTTTTCATACCAGCTTTCGTATCTTTATTTCATAATACCTGGTTTACACCAAAACCGGTATTAGTGCTTAATTTCTTCATTTTCTAAGCCAAAACTCCGCCCAAATTTCTTCACGAAAACCGGTTTTTCAAAGGATTTCATGAAAACCTGATTTAGTGAAGAATTTCTTGAAAACCGGATTTAGTGAAGAATTTCTTGAAAACCGGATTTAGTGAAGAATTTCTTGAAAACCGGATTTAGTGAAGAATTTCTTGAAAACCTGATTTAGTGAAGAATTTCTTGAAAACCTGATTTAGTGAAGAATTTCTTGAAAACCTGATTTAGTGAAGAATTTCTGGAAAACCTGATTTAGTGAAGAATTTCTTGAAAACCTGATTTAGTGAAGAATTTCTTGAAAACCTGATTTAGTGAAGAATTTCTTGAAAACCTGATTTAGTGAAGAATTTCTTGAAAACCGGATTTAGTGAAGAATTTCTTGAAAACCTGATTTAGTGAAGAATTTCTTGAAAACCTGATTTAGTACATAATTTCTGAAAACCGGTTTTTGTACTAAATTTACCAAAACCTGTTTTAGTACTACAATTCGAAAACCTGTTTTAGTACTACATTTCTGAAACCCTGTTTTAGTACTAAATTTCTGAAACCCTGTTTTAGTACTAAATTTCTGAAACCCTGTTTTAGTACTACATTTCTGAAACCCTGTTTTAGTACTAAATTTCTGAAACCCTGTTTTAGTACTAAATTTCTGAAACCCTGTTTTAGTACTACATTTCTGAAACCCTGTTTTAGTACTACATTTCCGAAACCCTGTATTAGTACTATAATTCCGAAACCCTGTATTAGTACTATAATTCCGAAACCCTGTAAAATGTCAACTATTATACCGAATGAGTTTGTTGAGACGGTGTTAGATTTTTTAATGGGTGAACAACCAAGTTGGGAAGAAATACGTCGTCATGATAATCACATTTGTATGTGTTGTACCAGTTCGTTTCCATGTGGAGTGGTTATTTTTGAGGAAAAACAAGTCAATGTGGAAGTATTTAAGACAATTATGACACAACACAACAGTTTTCAACTTGAAATTAAGCAACTCAAATCTGAGAACAAAGAGCTCAAATCTGCTAATGATCTCATTTTGTCAAACATGGAAAGTCTTCAAAAAGACAATGATCATTTGCAGTCAAAGATTCTCAATTTAACCATTGAGTTGGATATTTCTCTCAAAGAGCTCATTGAAACCAACCTCGAAACCCAAGTTAAAGAACTTGTTTTGCAACAACAACTTTCGAAGCTCAATCGTGAATTACAAAACGAGTCCATTTCTTCGAGGAATAATGAGCAAACATGTTTCAAGTTAATCCAACAACTTAAAGCTCATTCCTTGTCATTGGAAACTCAACTTGCAACCAAGTCACACCCAGTGAATCCTCCTTCAACTCATGCTCCAGAATCACCTCTTCCCAACCAAACCACTCCATCTCCAACTAAAACAAAATCCATTCCTTCAAATGCCCAACCAAACCACAATCACCCAAAATTATCAACCAATACCAAGCAACACCCTTCCTCCAAAATCAAAACAAATCTTCATAACACCAAACCATCTCACCAAAACAATAAACAACCACAGCCATCTTCCAAACCAGCTCATACCACTCCCAAATTCTCAAAAGAACCTCACTTCACCAACACAAAAACTCTTCCACATAAACCTCATCCTACTCTCAAACAAATAAACCCATATTACACACCTCGCAAGACCAGACCTCCCCTCAAGCCTATAAACAGCCATTGCCAGACATTCAAGGATTCCACCACCGGAATCATTCGTTATAGAGATCAATATGGCTGGTTCTCTCATACTAAACCCAAACCAAAACCTAAATGCATTCCCATTAAATACTCTCTCTCTGAGTTGTTTAAGTTGGCACCACGAGTCATTCACCCTCGTATGCAAAAAGTGTTTTACTATGCACAACCTTCTACTTCTCTCTTCAAATATCCAGTTGGACCCACCCTTACATGGGTTCCAACGTCTGGATCCAAGTAGGTGGTTGTGATTTGGCTTGTACACATATCAGTGTACAACCCGTTCAAAACATGTGTAATTGAGACGTTACATCATAGTTATACCTTTCATTTACCGTTATTGTCATCAATCATTGTGCATGATGAACACGGTACATGTGTTCATCATGAGGGGGAGAAAAGCGTCAGAGATTGATTATCCTTTTGAGGGGGAGCACATTGCCTTGTCTAATTCTTTGCTGCAAAAATTATGCCCGGGTTGAGAGGGAGCTAAAAGGAAAATTAGTCTTGGATCTTTTAGTATGTTTTTATTGTATATTTTGAAAGGAGTGATTGAGTGAGGGGGGCAAGATTTAGAGAAGATTTCGCTCATACGACAAGTTGAGGGGGAGCTAAAGCGACAAACCATTTTCTGGATTAATTATCTGTTATTGAGAAACTTGTGTGTTTGAGGGGGAGCAAGAGACAGACAATCAACGACTGTAATGTAAGAACCAAGTCAAGTTCTACACTCAACACTAAGCCAAGCTTCCGCACTTCATTCCAAGCTTCCGCTTTCCATAAGAAACCCAAGTCTTTGACTTCTCATAAAGTTTAAGAATCTAAAAGTTCAAAGCTGCTTGAAGACGATGAAGACAGAGAGAAAGCTTCAAAGTCTACTCAACATCTAAGATTCTTAACAAAAAGGACCCGCCAAGATTTAAAGATCGAAGACGATGCAACATTTACAATTCAACACCAAGGGGAGATTGTTAGATATAAAATTGTGGTGTTAAATTGTAATTTAGTTAAGTATGGAGGGGTGTTCAATTGTAATGTAATTAAGTATGGAGGGGTTATTATTTAATTAAGGAAGGACCTTTGTGTAATTAACTTTCGGTATAAATACCCCTCCATCCCATGGATTATGTAACCTTTACACCTTTAATCATATTTTCCCTACTTTCCCACATTTTCTCTCTGCTTTCTCTCTCACACACTTAAGCTATATAATCTTATATCACGATTTAGCAGAGTTAACAGTTTTTAAAGTCAATTATCATAACTTGAATTCATACAGAAGTCAATGAAATAAAGTATAAGTACTTAAAACTAATAATAAAGGCATGCCATAAGTCCCAAAATTATGTGAAAAAATAACAGCAGTTTTATGAGTTACAACATATGCCATTATTTGGAAATAATGATATCTGACTTAATTATAAATACTATAAAGTAGTAATTATATTTACCCCTCTTAAGGAAACAAAGAACATAATATCATTTATTATTAATGTATATAAATATAAATTATACTTACAGTAAGAAGTAGTAATTTATAAGGTGAAAATAAAAGTTAGAAGTTACCATGGTGAATTATTACTACTGATTACCCCATCAGTAAAACTGAGATGATGAATAAATAGTTGATCAGAAACAACAGAAGAAGAATCTGGAAACTGGTGGTTGTTCCAGTGGTTTAGGATATAGACGGAGTAAAGAATGATGGAAACACCAAGAAATAATTGGAATAAATTCAGGAATTTGAGAATGAATGCAACCCATGTTTGGTAACGAGAGTTACAAGTTTTCATTTATTTAATAAAATACTCGTAATACTTTTCTAAAGATTTTTGATATTTGTTAGGCACAGTGGGAACTGGGAAGGAAAGTGGTAACCTGATGCTTTACACCAGTCATCAACCATATTTGACTTTTGTTTTAGTCAAAGTTAAGTCTTTTTATTCGCGGGTTTATATAAGGAGTTTTCTATTTAGATGTACATATACAACTTTATCAAACTACTTAACTTCCATTATTATCTTGTAAAAAATGTTTTTAATTTTTCGTTTTTAATTTTACAAAAATGGGAATGGGGATCTTTATATCTTGAATACAAATAAAAATTCTAAAAAACACATTCAAAAATAAAACATGTTATTTTAATCTTCATGTTAGAAATTTAAAAACGAGGAGTGTAACCCCACCAGGCAAAAAAATGTAATCCCACCAGAGAGATTATTAGCGGCGACGTCGCCGCTAATACTCTCTCTGGTGCAGTATTAGCGGCGACGTCGCCGCTAATACTGCGGGCCCCCTGTCTGTAATGGTAAATCTGGCAGAGAAATTAGCGAGGCCCCCTGTCAGTGTCAGAGTATTAGCGGCGACGTCGCCGCTAATGCCTGGTCGGGTTGACTTTTGCCTGGTGGTGTTACCCTGTGCCTTTAAAAAACATGTTCAAATATACTTGATGGAGACTATAGGGTGGGGGAAGGCATGGGACGAGGGTCGGGAAGCGCTGATGAGGGGGGCATGAGTGACGACAATAGGTAGAGGGGGTGAGAGGGCGAAGGTTTTGATAGAGGTGCAAAAACAGGTTAACCGGTTCCGGTTATTTATTTTAGTAACCGAAATCGGTTATTTTTTTTTAAAAAAAATAATCGATTACGGTTAACCTATATCGGTTAATAACCGGTTAGTGTATGAAAAAACCATAACCTGTGTAACCGATTATGGTTAAAAAAAACCGATTAACCGGAATAGGTTAACCTATTTTCGGTTAATATTAACTGAAGTAGAAAACTATACAGAACAGAATACAAAGATCGAATGGCAGCAAGCAAAAACCATTCTAAACCTAGCTAACAACAGAAACATTCAAGCTGAAACCATTCTAAACCTAGCAGTTTAGCAGAATTGCAGAAACATAGGCATAATTGCAGTTTATAACCTAGCAGAATTGCAGAAACATAAGTAGCAGAATTGCAGTTTATAACCTAGCAGAATTGCAGAAACATAACCTAGCAGAATTACAGAACCGAGCAGACTTGCAGAAACATAAAACAGATTTTAGCAGAATTGCAGAAACAGAACAGAACATAAATTTAAAACAGAACAGAATGAAACAGAATTGCAGAAACATAAAACAGAAGCAGACTTGCAGAAACATAAAACAGATTTTAGCAGAATTGCAGAAACAGAACAGAACATAAATTTAAAACAGAACAGAATGAAACAGAATTGCAGAAACATAAAACAGAACAGTAACATAAACCTAGCAGTAGCATAAATCGATTGAAAGGGTTTTTTGTGTAACTGGAAAAGGGAAAAGGGTCGATTGAAAGGGTAAGTTGTTGGTAAATGGAAATAAGTAATAAATAATAATATATATAATTAAATTAATATGGTTAACCGATTAACCGGTTTTTATAAAGGATTTATAACCGGTTAGTGATTAACCGGTTAATAATCGGTTGGTGATTTGAAAGTAGGAATCGGTTAGAAACCTACGGTTATTGTTAACCTATAATCGGTTTGTACGGACTCGGTTACTAACCGGTTAGGTTAACCGGTTTTACATCGGGTCGGTTAGGTTAACCGGTTTTTTAGTGCACCTCTAGGTTTTGAGGCTTGAAATTTGGAAAATGAAAAATAAAAAATGTTAGTAGAAAACTTGAATATATTGTTTTCTAATTTTAGTTTACAAGATAGAAAATGATGTTTTTCAATTTCTTAAAAACTTACAAAAGACTTTAGTTTCGTCACTATATATGGTGTGACTAATTAGTTGGAGAAGTATCTTGAGACAGAATAATATATAAAAGTAAATGGTTGTCCTTACAATTAAACATCTTCCTTCATATCATACGAATTCGATATCTTCAAATTAAGATTTTTATACGATCACAACCACATTTATTAGATCTCAACTAACTAAAAAGGACCTGCGTACGTCCACCCATGCACCCCCATAAACGTCTATATATAACACGATCATGAACCACCATTTCTCCTCGCATTCACCCCCCAAAAACATGTCTAAACACTCTTCTTCTATCACCGCCTTTTTGGCAATGTTAGTCACGGTCTTAGCATTGTTGCTACTTGTAGCCGTGCCAAAAGCTTATGGAGCTCGTGCTTTCTTCGTGTTTGGTGACTCGTTGGTTGACAATGGCAACAACAATTATCTTCTAACAAGTGCTCGAGCCGACGCCCCACCTTATGGCATAGATTACCCCACACATCGTCCCACTGGTCGCTTCTCAAATGGACTTAACCTTCCCGACCTTATTAGTAAGCTATTTTTCTAGTTATACCTTAATTATATATCACATTGTTCGTTTTTTGCATATACAATACATTTACTAACGTTATATGATACTCCATATGACTAGTGATAATAGATGTGACCAATTTAATTATAATATAATATAATTTCAAGTCCCATTTTTTAGTAAAGTATCTTCATACTACCGATACTAGATTCAAGGCACATTTGTAAGATTTTTAATAATAAAAAACAACAATTAATTGGTAGGTTGATCATATATATATATATATATACGTACGTTATTCATATTTATAACATGAAACATATATTGTTTGTCAGCTTAAAAGTGTATTAACTATAATATAATGTAACATGGTACAACATTTGTGTACATATATATATGAAGGTGAAAAGCTCGGGTCGGAGCCCACATTGCCGTACTTGAGCCCGGAGTTGAACGGAAACAAGCTACTGAACGGAGCAAATTTTGCTTCTGCCGGAATCGGTATACTAAACGACACCGGTCTTCAGTTTGTAAGTGGTGCATTATTTGTATATGCCTTTTTACATTGCATTTAATTGGGTGTTACTTAGTTTGTGTTCAATTCTAAGATCATGTGACCAGGATTCAATTATTTATACGATTATTAAAAAAGTGTAAACAATGCATGCAATAACTTCTTGTAGTACTGAACTACTGAATATATTTCCAAAGCACTACGTAACATATATATTCCACTTGATCAATGTTGCCTTGGTGGATTATTAGGGGCTACCCAATGCCCACCACTCATCCCCCAAGGACTAGTCCCTGTCAGCGCCACATCAGCAAAAAACACTCCAAGGACTAATCCCCCCAAAATGCACCCAATGCACTCATCCCTCAAAGACTAGTCTTGGACCCACTAATTTTTTTGTCTTCTTCTTTGTATATAGGATTAAAAAAAAAAAAAAAAAAAATTCCCAAACACTCGTCCCTGCAGGAACGAGCCACCCGGACGAGACCCCCGAACGAACCAGGGACGAGTCCCACCCAACGGTGTGGACTCGTCCCTGGAGGGCGGACGAGCAGCCACACGAGGGCGCTGGGTACGCTCTTACTGTCACTCACAGACTCACTCACCTGTACAAACTCATCAATATATGTTCTTGAAAACGTCATCCATATATGAAAGAAGACAATGGCAATAATTAAATGGGCCAAATAAACATGAATAATAATGATCCTATTCTTAAAACAAGTACAGTATTAAAGTAAAACAGATAAAACAATTTTTTTCAGTTGAAAATCGTTGTGCATCATGAAAATCTTAGTGCTGATCAGTGTATTTGTGCTCTATGAATCTTCGTGCATCAGTTTTATGGTGATCGAATAGTCAAGACTTCCTATCTCCGGATAACCCAACATTGAATAGCCCATTTGTTTGCCGGCCATTTAATGTTTAAGTAAAGTCTATAGGGAAATTGCTGCATCTTGCATACTAAACTGTACATACAAACTGCTTGCAATAATTCAAATACTTAAAAGTTGTACATTTGGTTTCAACCATTTGATCCATTTTGACTTTAAACTTTGACCACTTCGTTGGGTATGGCATGTGACCACAAAGGTTGGCTAGCGTCGTACGAAAATTTCATAGTTTCATCACTATAGAATGCCTCAAATAAATGAATAATTAAATGTTACCTAAAATAACATTTGACCCATTAAAAAGTTGCACCTAAAGCATATTAAGCTATGCACCGAAAATGAAAGAACCATTTTCTTACTTGTATTATGATAAAGTTTTATGGGGTAAGCCGTTCATACTTAATGATATGATGTCCTTTCTAACTGTTTTGGGCAGGCATCCATTATTAGGATATCTCAACAACTACAGAATTTTCGTGCGTACCAAGCTCGAGTAAGCGCATTGATTGGTCCAGACCAGGCCACACGGCTCGTGAATCAAGCTCTTGTTTTGATCACACTAGGAGGAAATGACTATGTCAACAACTACTTTTTAGCACCAGTTACGGCCAGAAGGCTACAATACACCATTCCTCAATTCACCAAATATATTATTGCAGAGTACTACAAAATCCTTATGGTAAATCCACTAACCGTTTTATGGATTTCTATATCGTATCGTATACAATAGTTATGCTCTTAAATAAGTAAAATGCACTGATGACATGATTTATGATAGGAATTATATAACTTGGGTGCTAGACGGATCCTAGTGACTGGATCCGGACCCTTAGGTTGTGTTCCATCCCAATTAGCCTCGAGGGGTGCAAATGGTCAATGTGCACGCGAACCTCAACAGGCGTCAGCTCTATTCAACCCCCAACTTGTGCAAATGATCCAAAGCCTCAACCAAGAGCTCGGATCTGACCATTTTGTGGCCGTCAATGCAATGGAAATGCATAATGACTTTATCAATAATCCTCGAGCCTTTGGTGAGTTTCAAATATATATTGAGACACATTATGTTACATCTTATTTTATTAATAATATTTTTTAATTAAACTTTGTTGTCATTTAAATATAGGTTTTATAACATCAAAAGTGGCATGTTGCGGACAAGGACCATACAACGGGGTTGGCATCTGTACTGCGGTATCAAATCTTTGCCCTAATCGAGATTTGTATGTATTTTGGGATCCCTTTCATCCAACCGAACGTGCTAACAAGCTCATCGTTCAAACCATCTACACCGGTTCGGAAAAGTACATGTACCCGATGAACTTAAGCACCATCATGGCATTGGATTCCATGACCTAGAATAACATCAAGCTTTATATCTAAAGATTGTGTGTCCTAATTATTATTACTTATATGTTTGGCATTGTAACAAAATGAAATTGTGAGTTTTATTAGTAATTACTAATGCAACTTCCTAGCTAGTGAGCAACATATCTTTCAATGAAGGAACATCTATCATTCTAAGAAAACTGTTGGGCATGTTATAGTGTAGACCTTGATTGCCAAATGCAAGGTATATAATATAATTGCCCCCACAAAAAGGTATACACAACATTACACTTTTCTTTTTTTGAACAAACACAACATATCACATGATATTTACTTTTGACATTGGATAAGGTAATTTTATTCAACTGCAAGGTGAAATGAAATAAAAGCAGATGATGATTAGCCTAAAAAGTTAGTTGAATGAAAGCAAGGGGCCAGAAAATCCAAGTAACATGGGATAGTAAATGCATGTTATTCATAAATGAATTGTGAGGGATCCAATCAAAATCAAATCAAATCAGAATGATCGTATATATGTTGCTTATACGGTTCTATTCGTTTATGTTTTGTTATCCTCGAATTTTCATATTTGTTACAAATTAAATTGTGTAATACAATACAATAAAATGGTCCAATACACATATCAAATCACAAGATTTACATTTCTGTTTGTTTAGATTCATTATACAGTATTTCATTTTTGTTTTGAGGGCTACTTTTGAATTCCTACATTCGATAGATGATGCTCACGATCTTCTCTTAGGGTGGTCATAGTAGGCAGTCATTCATGATATTGCAAACTAACTTGGTAGTGACATGACTATTAAATCATAGCAAAGACATGCCTGCCTTTATGTTCTTTTGTGTATATGCAAATCAACATTAATCATTTTCTAGTTTTGGTAGATTGAGGTTTAACGCACACATGCTTTGTATAGATATTCGCTATATATTTAGCGTGCCAATAATTATCATTATTTTGTCAAATTAACATATGTTTCATTTAGATTGAATTGAAGTCTTGAACAAAATCAACATCAAATAGCATGCTAAAGTGTAGAAGTGAAATAACATGGTTCATTATATATATACTTGTTTAATCAACACGTTACCTGAACATGGTAAAAATCAATAAAACTATTGCCGAATCTGAACATGTCAACATTCTCTTTCACACACATATATCTATATCTACATCTATTTTCCTTATTAAAAAGAATAGACCCCCGTTGAAAGTTACAGGGAGGGAAATGTCAGAAATACTCTTCATTAAAACAACACATTACACACCCTAAATACAATACACCCCCACCCTAAATGAAATAAATACACCATCAGTCCTTCAACTTACAAAATAAATATACTAACCATTATATTAATTACATTTACATCAATAGCCTACACTACTCGTCGTTACCACCATCAGTCGCCGCCGCCACCCGTCACCACCGCATTGCCGCCACTGCCGCCGCATGCTATTAAGTGGTTGTACTAGAACTTGATATTAAGGATGTCGGTTGCTTAAACCCTATGTTCAACACGTAGCAAAATATTGTGAAATAAATAATGAGTAACTGTTTATTAAAGACTGGAAAAACGTATATGCTTCTAGCTAGCAACACTTAACTTAGGTGTTACTAATACAAATTAATACTTCTGGTCGTTTATCTTTTTAAAACACATACACATAGTTTATTATGATTTAATATCTATTTTTTAAAGATTTAGCGTCATCATCTTTTATTTTTAATCAATAACATCCACCAATTATCAATAGATGGATTGATATTATAAAAAAAAAATTAAGACCTCATGGTTTTGGGTTCATAACCGGGTATGAGTAAAAATGTTTCCAGACTAGAGACAAGGGTTTTATGCAGATTATCAGGTTTCCTTTGAAATTGTAACTGACGAATAAATCAAATTTATTGTTAAAACTTAAAAAGGAAAAGCACTTAAATTATCAAAAACAACATCAGCGTACGATATTGTCAACGCCACATCCACTTATTTAAAAGCCGGTTTGGACTTCTGAAATGATAATTTAAATGGGCCTGGTATTGGGTCCAAGTCATGGGCTTCAGAAACTAACTTTTGTCTTGTTATCTTTTGGTCGGATATGAAACCCAAAAAAATTCACCTGAAGTCCTGATATTTTTGTTGTATACATTTTTGCAGTTTGCTGCTGCACATGAATCGGAAACAATGTCCGAAGCTCCGTCGTTAATCTCTTTATGCATAAAATCAATCAAAGATGCAATTCTTGACGGTAATTACTTTTAATTTTTCTGTTATTTTTCTTTTTTTGTAAAAACATTACACGTTAAAACTCCCATTTCATTGCCGCTTGATATTTTATTGGTTTAAAAACAGTTAATTGATCATTTTTTTTACTGCTTGATTGTGATTATGTGTGTGCAGAAAATGAGAATTTATCTTATGTGTATCAACTTCCACCGGAATTATTTGATCAGATTTTACCAAATTTACCTCCTCTCGCATTACAGTTTCTACAAGATGCAATGTTTGTTACTTTTATATCTCTGTATCTATCTATATATATACATACCTGTATCTATATCTCATATATGTGTTACAGTATCTGTGTAAATTGACATTATGTAGCTGAATTTTTTAATACTTTGCAGGCCATCTAGTAGTTCTAATGATGATGATTCCGTAAATCCATTAGGAAAACGTAAAAGGTTTCGTCTTTCTCGGTTTTTTGAAACTCCTTTTTTTAGTTTTTGTATGGTTTGAACTGGGAAAATAGTATTTACTAAGTTACTGCATAAATCTTTGCAGATTTGAGGGATTTGATGTAGCTTGGAAAATATTGTATAAATCAAGATGGCGAGAAGATGTTCAGAGGGACCATGAATCAAACATCGATTGGCAACAGCTTTACTGGGAAAAACATCTGCAGAAGTATGCAAACGCGTTAGACTTAACAGTTTTATTTTAATTTATGGAGTATTTGTGTGTTTGATCATTCAATTTGGTATTGGTAACAGTTGCCTTAATGCAACATTGGAATCGGTATCAATCACTTTATTTGGTAGATCTCTTGGTGAAGTCGATATCCCAGGTCATTTCTATTGCCTTTCATACGCACTTCCAGTTGATAATAGCGTGAAATTTGTAAGAGGCGTGTCTTTGTTTTGTTTTTTACTTTTTTTTTTTTTGCAGATACTTTGGTACAATATATTAGTCATGAAAGATGCGTAAACAGGTCAAACAGTTACTCAAAGTTAACGTATCACTGTGAGCATTTTGGTTTGTATGCCAGGTAAAACTCTTTGTTTCTTATGGCATGCTCATATATAAGCTTGTGTGTGCGGTTTTCATAGACATGTTTTTCTAAGCTTTTCTTATTTGGATGTTTAATTGCAGGTGTCTGAGACTTCAAAGTGTTCATTGTGCTGCAGAACTTGGTGTAAGATGAACTAAAGAATTATATGAAAATGTTTTATAGTATATGCTGATTGATGTTTACGTTTGTGTAACAGTATTTATTAAGGAATACTCGGTTGGAAAGTTTGGACGTGCATTGGCTCAAGTCAAAGCATCAAGTAATCATTGTTTCTCCATTTATTTGCGACTACTATTTAATTATGTGAACCTATGACGTGCCTTTATTTGTTACGTCATTTGGCTTACCCATGTATCGACTTCTGATATGGAAAGTAAGCTTTTGGGGAAATACCTTATACATACTATTTCATGAATCAATCACGTGGAGTAAAGCATATACTTTTTCCAGGTAGATGGACTCTGCAAACTTTTGGAGCAAAACAATGAAACTTTGAAATCGATTGAGTTCGTCAATTGCAAGCTTCTTGCAACTCTTGTGAGTGCGATCTGTGACTCACTTCATGTAAAGGGCTTCAAACCAAATGTGATTGAAAGTTTCTCAATTAAAAGATCAAGCTTTCTTGACAGCCAATCTGTTCCTTTACCTCTTGGTTTGGAATCATTTTTAATGGCAGCAAGGTGTGAGCTATCCATCCTGTAATGTTATTTTTTTTAACCCATAGTATGTGTACTTGCTTATGATGTGTCTCATACTTATCGACGCGTTAAAATTGCTTTTTGATAGCAGCAATTTAACATCATTGATACTCTCCGACAATCACATGTCGGGGAAAACTGCAAAAATGGTGTTTGATACCTTGCTTGATGCCAAATCTGGTTTGTTTGAGTTCTGGATCTCTCAAGAAACAATGTGAGTGCTTCTATACAACTATGTGAAACCTGCTGGTGATTTCTTTCATTATATTTAAGTTTGGATTTCATTTTCAAAATTTCAGATTTCTGGTTGGCTTTCACATGTTAAGTGGGTGTCTAAAGATCGACAAGCTAACAAATGCATGAAATCATTACGTGTGCTCAATTTGAGGTACTGCCTTCCCTTTTCTGGAGTGTTTTCGTTCTATTGGCTTCAGGCCATGCAGAATGATTATGTTTTGTTAGTATTCTGTTCTATTAAGTACTTATATAGTTTCTAGAGATTAAGTTAACGTATAGCGACGGTTGACTTTTTAACGTTAACTAACCTTTTTTTTATACTGTTTATTGTTTTTGTTCATTTCGATCGCAATCTCATAGGCGGTACTATCAAATTTTGACACATTCTTGTTTGTAGAAGCAACAACTTGCGAAAAGATGATGTGGACTGCCTTAAGTATGCCGCTATGATTTATATGCCAAACTTAGAAGTCTTGAATTTAAGTGATAATCCTCTACAGTCTAACGGGGTTAGGTCAGTACTTTTTACCTTTCTAGTAGATATTGACTCATAGATACCACGTGAACTCTAATCTGACATGTCATCTTATAATTGTAGTATCCTTGTTTCATATTTAATTGAAAAGTCAAACTCTGATACTCCCCTTGCTGAGTTACACTTGGAAAACTGCCAGCTATATTCGGGGGGTGAACTATTAGATGATCTTGCTGCATTAAATGTTCCACTAAAGTCCCTCTCAATTGGAGATAATCCCCTTTTCAGGTTTACTTCTCATAAATCATATGCTTCCTTCCGATATATCTGTGTTCTGGTGTTAGATGTTTCTGTCTTTGCACAGCTTTCCA
Source organism: Erigeron breviscapus (assembly GCA_034093135.1). NCBI lineage: Eukaryota > Viridiplantae > Streptophyta > Magnoliopsida > Asterales > Asteraceae > Erigeron > Erigeron breviscapus. The sequence continues at coordinate 144,874,072 of CM067168.1, forward strand.
CACAACCATTTGGGGGCACATCTGGGAAGATTCTTATGTTCGGGTATTCAAGCCATTGATATTAAGAGGGCCGGATTAGGTAAATCAGGCTTTTCGGATGCACAAAAAGAAATTACTAAAGAGCTGAATCTTGTCCATATCAATATAAGGTTCACTTTGTTACTAGGTCTTTCTTAAATTTCTTCCTTTAAGATAATATATCGATGCATGGAAAAGAACTCATGTCAATGAATCTTGCACAGTGGTAACGCAGGTTCAGTCAATGTCGTGGAGTTTTTGTCCAAGGTGATTTCACAGGCTCCAAATCTTATTTCAGTCGATGCAAGCTCAAACTGGATTCCCATGGAATCAGTACCTTCGATATGCTCCTTCCTTAAAGCTGCAGAGGGTAAGCAATTGAATTAATCTTTCACAAAATATACAATACTATTCTCACTGGTGTGCGGGGTATGAGGGAGCCCTGACGTAGATAGTCATGCCCCTACTCAAGGGTAGATAGACTGCTTTTAGAAAGAATCTGGCTTATAAAGTGTTATGCACAAAGATCGTGCATAAAAAGGGTGAGTTCTAATAAGTGCTTAGACAAAGTATAGGGAAGCGAAATATAAACGTGAAATTTAATTCATCTGTAAAGATGGTACTAGCAAGTAGCAACCGTTTTACTTATTAAAAATCAATTAGAGTTGTGTTTGATCTCAAAATAAGTTAAATCAGGAAGAATTTTTCATGCTAAAAGGGAAACTAGTTGAAAGTTACACAAAGTCTATTTTAAAGCCCGCAGCCTCCTAACTAGTTGCATTTTAAAGATAGGGAGGTGATATATACACACACAAAATTTCTCAATCCACAAAAGTTGCAATATATTATGCATGATGCATTAATGGGTACAAGTAGATGAGGCATGTACTTTTGCACATGGAGAATGTATTTTGTGCACATATCACCTCCCTTTTAGATATGCTGTAGATTTTTATTGTAATAATACTGTTTGTTCAATTATACTTTGATGCATTGCTATGTTTATTAAAAAGGGGATAAAAGAGTGTTCACAGTCTAACCCAACCCTCACTGAAAATTAGATTTAGCCATAACCCATTTTGACACATTATCCAACTCCTACCTTGCCATCTCTAATCACCAGTTTCAACGTTTTTAATTTGTTTAGGGAAACTTGAGCATTTAGACTTGCAGAATAATCCCTTGTGCAACAAACCCGACATTGCTTCCCTGCTGGCTGAATTTCAACTCGATGGAAAACCAAACATCTTAATTTCATCTCCCCAGGCTACTCACCATTATGACAATGATCCATAAGAGCAGAAGAAGTCAACAAGGATGTAAAGATGTAGAAGTTGTAGACGCCTATACGGCAATGTAGTTTATATATTATATGATGTTAGTAATCAATACTTTATAAAGTGTATGGTAATGTTATTTGTAAGGAATAAGTTATTGCAACCAGTCTTTTATAAGTACAGTTACATTCTTATTGTGTTTGTGTGTTTTTGTTGTTTCTTGAAGAATTATTTGTAGTTGTCACATCAACCTAATTAAATTTAGAAATGAAGGCACACAAAAGAAGATATGTAGTGCATCTCATCACAATATATACAGGCTTATACTATATTTTACCAAATATAATTTTTAGGTGTTTCGGTTTTGTGGGTTATTTATTAGTTCTCACATTAAGTAAACGTTACTAACAATTTCATCATAAGATCATGTCGTATTGATACAATTTTCAAATCAAAATGTTCAACGGTAGTGAGTAGCTTGCATTTTATAAGCTTACTACCTATAACGGAGAGGCAATTCGATGATGTGGAGCATATTCTAGGTTCTTTCATGCAGACCGGGAAATGACCTTATGTGTATTTTTTCAACATATACAAATACCTGAAATTGTTGCGTCTGCTCAATATAAGGTATTGTCTTCTCTTTTCTGGAGTATTTTAGGTCTATTTGGCTTCAGGCCATATAGAATGACTCTGGTTTTTTAGTATTTGTTTAGGTAACTATATAGTTTCTATTAGGTAAGTCAAAGATACAGACGGCTGATTTTTAAAATTTCGACTAACCTATTTTCTTCGTATATCTACTGTTTTTGTTCATTTTGGTCACGGTATCATATTCGGGTCCTATCAGATTCTAACACGTTGTTATTTGCAGAGGCAACAGTTTGCTAGAAGATGAGGTGATTGTGGACTGCGTAAAGGAGTAAAGTCTTTCATAGTTAATAGTTTATATTTCCAACCATCTATCTCGGCACCTCTAAGCTTCAGTTTTAACAATTTCCTATCTGTTTAGGGAAACTTGAGTAGACTTGCAGCTTAATCCCTTGTCCCAGAAACTCAACATTGCTTCCCTGTTAACCAAACATCTTACTTTCGTTACCCTCGCCTACCCTTCATGACTACAATGCATAAGACCAAAAGAAGTGAACGGGTACACGTAAGCTATAGACGTTGTAGATGCGTATAAAACAGTGTACTTTTTTTATATTATTGTGCTCATCTAGGTTGGCATGGGTGTTTCTTTTGAGAAAAAGTGGTTTCTATAAGTTTGATTTACCTTCAACTAGCCAAAGGAAGTAGTCATCCTCATTTGTTAATTACATATACAATAAAGAATGGGCTAAGTGCGCCGGAATGCAGTCAACTAATACCGAAAAGTTATTGTGTGCACGAACTTTGGGTCAGCTTTATTGTATTCATGAAACTTGAAGTTTTGGTTATAGTAACACTCAAAGTGGATTTTGCTTATGTGGAACCGGTTGCCCCTCCACGTCGGTATACACATCATATATACCCCAATAATTCCCTCCTTTTCCTCATTATTTTCTTTTCCCTCTTTTTTCCTTCTTTTTTTCCCACCCACACTCTCCCCTCCCTCTTCCCCTTTCCCGCTCTCACCTCCCACCATGGATGCTTCATCCTCGTCTTCATCTGCAACAAATAGGGGAAATCGATATGTGTTCTGCCACTGTGGAGAGAAGATGAAAGTTATGACTTCATGGACGAGTAGAAACCCGGGGAGGAGATTTGTTCGTTGCCCTCATGTAAGTTATCGATTTAGATTCAATTAGGGTTTATTCACACGGATTTTAATATTAATTAATTAGGGTTTTTTCATAATTTTCCCAGGTAAAAACCCGATTTTGTACCACCTTCAGATTCATCGACGATGAACTTCCAAATCAGTACTATAAAGATCTTCTCTTCGATCTGAACTCACAAATCAAAAACCAGAACAAGTTAGTGGTGGTGGATGAAGATGAAGTGTCGTCAAGAAAACCTAAATCCAATTGCTCTTTTCAGTGTGGTTATGTTGTCTTTGGATTTCTGGCAATTTATTCCATTTTCATCACTTTACTTTTGCTCAATTAATAAGTTGTAATGGGTATCACATGATGTTTTTGTTGTAAGTTTGACTGCATTGTAATGTTTTGTGTTTCTAGTAATGAAATATGTTGTTTTCTTGGCTAATATTTGCTGCATTGGAGCATTCGACTGTGGTAGACACATATAAACGAACTATCAAGTGGTCATATAATGCATGACAATATCAAATGGTCATATAATACAAGTATGCATGTTAGTCCCAAATAAAGATGATTAACTAAACCCGACTGGCAAGTACAACTGATCTTGATGGACAAGTTCAGTTTACGATCCAGATATGGATAACAAGAAACAATTGACTTAAGGTAAAATGCACGAACTAAATGGCAGAAACTATATAAAGATATATATAAGTATAATCAAGTATGTAGCATTGAGACACGTTGTTTTCTTTCTAATATATTTGATTTATTGATATATAAACAAATACAAGGATTGTTGCGGAACAAAGATAAACACCCAAGTGTAAGTATCTAAACAATCCCGAAAAATAAGTGATCTAAATAACTTGGAAATACTCGTAAGTTTACTTAGAGTATATCTCACAAGTTGCAATGCTAAAGTTTCAAGCACTTTGCAAGTTGTGAGAAGACTTTGTATTTATAGACCAAGTTCATGATGACATGGACAAGATCGTATAAAAGTGGTTGTGAGCATTTAAGGAATTAAACTTAATTCCTTACATACTTGTACTAGGAAGAGTATATAAGTCAGTTGATGTGACTTATAGTACTACGTTCCAAACCTATACTTTTACCTTGTACCTTTTATTAATAGATAAATCTATTAACTGGGTAAAGGTATGTAAAGTAAAAAGTCTTCCTCGTAATCAGTGTAAAGTGTTGTAAATACTTTACACTGAGATGCTTCAGTCTTCGATCTGGTAGAATCACTCTTTGCTCGCTTCTGAGATGATTCTCTTCTTCATACTTCAGTCTTTGACTTCAGAATGAATGCTTCAGATTTATCTTGATCTGATCTGAAGTGAAGCTTCAGTGAAGTAATTCTGATACGGCTCAGAATTCTGTACAAACGTTTTCAATGAACTTCAAGCTATTTCTGAACAAATTATTACTTGGTCGATTTCCGACCTAACAAATTCCCCCTATTTGTTCTGAAATAGTGCATGCATCTCAGACTTCTATCTATACATGTTTGTAAGTCTGAAATGCAAGTTTTGTTTAAGTTGTAAAAATTTTCTAAGTACATCTTATAGATCATTGATGTCTCAGAATTTTACTTGTGGTTTTTCTAACTTAAACTTACCATCTACTTATTGGTTACAATTTGCAACATATATATACAAACTGAAATGTTTGTTACAAATGTAAATATATTACAAGTACATGATAAACTGAAAAAGGAACTACTTCTTGGCAGGCCTTGAACCAGAAGGTGCTTCAGTAGGTTTCCTTTTCAGTGGAGAATGATCCTTCTTTCCAAACAATCTTCTTTCAATCTCTACCTTGGCTTGCATCTTTTGTTGTATTCGTGATAACCATGCACCAATTAGAGCAGACTTTGGCTTCTCCTTCAGAATCTGGATCATCTCCCTATGCTCTGAAATCCCAAACTCGTGAACTGAAACTTGATTATATTCTTCAGCTGCCCTACCTTCTCTTTTTACAATCAAATCAAACAACTTCAATCCATCAGCCTTTGTAACTTCTATATCAATGATTTTGGCCTGATGCGATCGATGATTCATGTAATGATCATACTGATCCTTCTCATGTTTTCTTTCAAGTTCAGCAGCATCATCAGATGGTTTAAGGGAAGTAAAGACAACATCACGAGAATTCTTTCTTGCAGACCTTGTTCCAGTTACTTTGGGCTTTGAGGTTGGTCTGAACAACTCTTTTTCAACCTTCAGAACTTCGGCCAGAATTTCCTTCCTTTTAATTTCCATTTCCTTTTCTCTATTTCTCTTCAAGTCTTCAATAGACAACTTGAAGGTTAGACTCTCTAGCTTTTGTTCCAGAGGTGAGTAATTCATCCCACATTCATACTCGAGCATATCAACAACAGTCTTTTGCACTCTTGGATCATTTTTGATTTTCAAATATCTTTCCAGTGATAAACCAAGAGCTGCAGCATCTATATGATCAAGAGTCCCCATCTTCAGATGTTGTTCCCTTTCTCTTTCTTTGTTTTCCCTCCACATAATGAATTGATTTGAGACCTGCTTCTGCAAAGCCTCCAATTTCTTACTATCAGCATCAAGATCGTGCAAGGGATAACCATGTTCATCCACATTATCACCAACAATAATCCCAGAACCCTTAGAACTTTTCTTTGGTTCTTCCACTGCTTGGGCCTTGCCCTTATCTTTCTTAGCAGGTTCAGTTTCAGATCTCTGAACTTGTTCCCGTGAACTGAGGCACTACCAGATGGCACCTCAGTTTGCTTCTTGGTTGCTTCAATGATTTCTTGTGTACTTGCAAGCAGACCAATAGGCACACCTTTTCCCCCTTTGGGGACCTCTGAAGGCAACTTAGCGAATTCTTCAATGGCCATTTGCATGCCCTTCAGTGGTTCCCAACTCTGTTGTTGTAGGCATTCAGAAATACCCTTAGAAAGCTGAGCAAACTGAGACCTTAATCTGAAATTGGAGTTCAGGTTCAGCGACTCTTTATTCATTATTTCTTTCAACTGCTTTCTATCTTCTTCAGTAAATGAAGCAGGGGGTGGAGGAGCAACAACACTTTCCTTCTTCAGAAGAGTTATAATTTCATCTAACTGTTTGGACTGATTCTGAACTGAACCTTCAAGTTTGGACACTGAATCTTTTACTTCATTCACAGCCTTGTCCACTTTGTCATATGTGTCTTTGGTTAGTTCAGCAATCATCACTCTAACCTTCTCACCAACTTTCTTAGAAACGGATTCTGAAATCTGAGTAACTAGATTCTGAGTTAGCTCAGACTTCAGATTATCCAAAATACCAACACTTATAGTAGCCCCAAGTTCTTTCTCATTTATACTTGGCTTCTGAACCAACTCATGTACTTCTCTTCCAACAGCCATAAAATCTTGCTTCAACAACTGAACACAAGATGTCAAGTTTGCAATCACCGAAGCTTGCACATCTCTTTTTGTTAGCTTGAAGGCTTCTCTGATTGCAGAGCTCACCTTGTTGCAAGTCATCACCAGCTCATTCAGCTTCCCAACTACTAGTCCTTCGTTTCCAGCAACCTTGGTTAATTCAGTTCCAAGAAACATCTGAGCTCCTTTCATTTCAGCCACAGAACTAGTATTGGCAGTTAGAGACTTGGTTAAATCCTCCACCCTAAGAATAAGGCTTTGGACTTCGGTTTGAGTCTTCTCTAACTGTGCTTCTACATTTAAAGGAGGTGGGGGCTGTGCAGAAGCAGGAGCAACAAATGGTAGATTACCAAGCCCTTTCAGAATATTGTTCAGTTGTAAATCAGTTGGACTCTCAGATTCTGTTTCAGAATCCAAGTCCATTTCTATTTGGGCATCATACTTAATAGGCGGTGGGAGTTGGTGAATTTGGGGGTGAAGAAATTGAAGTGAAGGATTAAAAGTACCGGCTGTAACATAGGCAGGATTAGTGCCCGGTGGAAAAATTGGATGTTGATGAGATGGAGGTGGTGGAACATAAGGATTAATATCTTGTTCTTGTTGTTCAGGTTGAATTTGGACTTCTGGTGGAGGAGGAGGGGCGTTTGCGAGGATGGTGGCTGGCTCAGAATCAGATTGATTCGCCTCCAATAATTCTTCGTCAAACTCAAAATCAGCAAGAGAATCGAGATTCTCCTGAGGTAGCTCATCGTCATCCCAGAAAGCATTCACTTTTACAATCTGGTCAGATATGCTCTGGTTTGGGTCACTAGTACCCGCACCAGTTTCTGGTTCAACATCTGCAGAAGCAGGTGCATCGTTACCAGATTCAATGATTGGCTCAACCGTAGTATCATCGCCAGGGACAGTAGATTCAGAGACTGGAACACGAATGATGTTCAGAAACTTATCTTTAGGTCGACTAACGGGTCCCACATTTTTTTGTGGCCCACTTAGTGACCTTTCTGAACCAGCTAGTGTGGCTGAAACAGTTTTATTAAATACCTGAAGCATAGCAGTGGATAGTTCAGGCTCATTTTCAGCAGTGGATGCCTTTGAGAAATCTCTGTTGTATTCAGGTACTGAAGCTTCAGGTCCAGCTTGATTATAAGCTTCACCAAGAATATCCATGAAACATAAGCTCAGAAATCTTGGAAAGGCAATATGCAGACTTCTCTTTCCTTTTAGTTTTGTAATTAGCTGAGAAAGAGAATCTCAGCAAAGTCTGCTTGTATCCCATTCCAAATATAATACCCCATCTCAACTTGGGGTAATGAAAGTTGGTCCAACCCTCCATGGTTGCCACCAAGACTTTCCACAATCTGGGTCCAGAAGAACCTCCAGCTATTGCCAAATCCAGACATAAATATGTGTCCGGAGGTCTTCAGATTACCATCAGCATCCTCCATATCGCCATGACCGGTGGCGACTAGAACCTCCCTGAAATTGACTCCTTTGAGTCGTTTAGCAAATACCTGGGAAGGTTTGAGGTAGTTCAGATGAAGGTAATTTCTGAACCCCTCAAGAGTGATGACACACTGCTTGGTGCCCTCATTGAGAGTGAAGGAGATGGATTGTTCATCTTTGCTCACCACAGCAGTATACCAAAATTCAAGCAAGTATCGATGATACAATGCCTGAGGATTAGCGGTCAGAGCATAATGGAAAGGGGATTGCTCCCAAAAATTATTAATTCTTCCCATTAGAGTTTTGGATTTCACATTTAATTGAGCCAAGAAATTGCTCATGTTAAATCGGATTTGAGAAGGAGTGAAATTCTTTGGCCATGTGGCAGATGTTTTCACAACATCAGATGGAGTATATTCGAAGTTGATGAGCGATTTGTGTTGTGAAGAAGATGATGATTTAGACATTTTTACGAATTGAAAGTTGAAAGTGAAAGGAATATGAAGAGTTAAGGAATTTTAGAGTAAATATGAGAGAGATTGATGATTGGGAAATAAATGAAAAACGAAGTAAATGAAAGAATGAAAAAGAATTTGAATTTAAGATGGAATACAAAGTGATTTTCCAATTAAAAACAATTTCTGGGGTCAAGTCCGCATTAAATGCAGAGACGTTTGAGTGACCCCACCCTGCAACGCTTTTTCAGAAAAAGTACTCATTTCTTTCCCTTTTACGGCGCAACTTGTGTGACACATAAGCATGACCAACGTAAGTTAAAAACATAATATGCAGTAGGCCACGTGTACACACAATTGACCAAGTATCAAAAAATATTTTGAAAGGATTGTTGTCTTTCAGTGATGACAAAATAAATTCTGAGCATGGTCAGTTCCAAAGAGATCTGAACCATCTCAGTTAATAAAATTCAACTGAAATAATTTTGATTTTCTGAAGTGCTTCAGTTAAATACGTTTTTCTGAGTAAAAGGTTCCCCCTCAAAAATGAAGGTTTATTTTAAAGTTTGAAAAATATTTAACATTCCCCCTGAAGTGATGATCCATGAATTAATAAGTGCCAAGATAGTATCACAAAGGCGTTCGATAGCTAGGCGAGCAAAAATTACATGGATCGCTCAGACTGGTGAACCAGATCAGTGTCACTGAGGCGTTCATAACAAGATTACCAGTCTAAGGATTTAACATACCCAACTCACTGACCAGATGTTTAAAGGTTTTGACATCTAAAGGTTTTGTAAAAACATCAGCGAGTTGCTTATCAGTGGGAATAAAGTGCAATTCAATATCTCCTTTCAGAATATGATCACGAATGAAATGATACCTGAGATCGATGTGCTTGGTTTTCGAGTGCATCACAGGATTGTGAGATATGGCAATGGCACTAGTGTTATCACAAAAGATTGGAGTCTTTGTGTAAGTAACACCATAATCAGTCAGCTGGTTTTTCATCCATAGAATCTGAGCACAACAACTTGCTGCAGAAATGTACTCAGCTTCTGCAGTGGATAGTGATACTGCAGTCTGCTTCTTACTGGTCCAGCTTACTAATTTGCCACCAAGGAAATGACACCCACCTGTGGTACTTTTCCTGTCTATCTTACAACCTGCATGATCAGAATCTGAATAACCCATTAGATCTAGACTGGAGCCTTTGGGATACCAAAGACCCAATCTGGGGACACCTTTAAGGTATCTGAAGATCCTTTTAACAGCATTTGCATGTGCTTCTCTGGGATCAGACTGAAATCTAGCACAAAGGCATGTTGCAAACATTATGTCTGATCTACTTGCAGTTAAATACATCGGTGAACCAACCATACCACGATATTTTGTATGGTCCACTGGTTTTCCATGTGGATCAGAATCCAAAGATAATGGAACAGAAATAGGAGTATCTTTTGATGAGACTGAATCAAATTGATATTTCTTTAATAAATCTCTGACATATTTTTCCTGGTTTATGAAAATACCATCTTCAGTTTGTTTTACTTGAAGTCCCAGAAAATATGTCAGTTCACCCATCATACTCATTTCATACTCAGAAGACATGATTTTAGAAAAATTTTCACACATCTTCTCATTTGTAGAACCAAACACAATATCATCAACATAAATTTGTACTAAAAGGATATCACTTTTATCATGCAATATGAACAAAGTGTTATCAATTGCACCACGTTTAAAACCATTTTTAAGATGTTTAGTAAGAGTATCATACCAGGCTCTGGGTGCTTGTCTCAGACCATATAAGGCTTTGTTCAGTCTGTACACCCAATGTGGTTTTTCTTCATTGATGAATCCTGGTGGTTGATACACATAAACGACTTCTTCTAGTTCTCCATTCAGGAATGCACTTTTGACATCCATTTGATAGACTTTAAACTGATGATGAGCTGCAAAAGCTAAGAATATTCTGATAGCTTCAAGTCTAGCAACTGGTGCAAAAGTTTCATCAAAATCTATTCCCTCTTCTTGTGCATATCCTTTTGCAACAAGTCTTGCTTTGTTTCTGATGATATGACCATCTTCATCCATCTTGTTTCTGAAGACCCATCTTGTCCCAATTGGTTCCTTCTTCAGGTTACTGGGATAAGGAACGAGTTCCCATACATCATTTCTTTTAAACTGGTTGAGCTCATCTTGCATGGCTTCAACCCAGCTTGGGTCTTGCATAGCCTCGTCAATCTTCTTGGGTTCAATTAGAGATAGGAAGCTGACATTTAAGCATTGATCGCTTGTGGCTCTTCTGGTCTGAACCCCTCTACTGGACTCTCCAATAATTTGCTCAATTGGATGTGCTTTTGTCCATTTAGAGTATTGACCAGGATGAACAATGATATCAGTGCAAGAACTTCTCTGAGTACCTTCAGGAGGAGCTTCAGAGAATACATTTTCAGCTTCTTCTTCTTCCTGCAGATCATGACTAGCATCATGAAATTCTTCAGATTGAGGTTGCTCAGTGGAGCCTGATATCAGAGGAGAAGCATCATGTACATCTGATCCAATAGTCAGTTCAGAAGGTAGTTTGAAACTGACTGGAGGATAAAATGGAATGTTGCTAGGCTTGTTTACTACTGGTTCTGAACGGAGATGTTCAGAAGTAGGTTCAGGTGACTGATCAGTTTCAGCAATAGGATCAGAATCACCAAAACTTATTGGACTTTCTGAGGGTGGTATAGGAATGGAATTTTTAAAGATTGCAGAATTGGATTCATCAAAGGTAACGTGAATTGACTCATCAACCGTTTCAAGTCTCTTGTTAAAGACTCTAAAGGCTTTGCGATTTGATGAATATCCTAGGAAGTATCCTTCATCAGCTTTTGCATCAAATTTTCCAAGCTGATTTGAATCATTCAGAATGTATACTGGACACCCAAATACATGGAAGTATCCAATATTAGGCTTTCTATTTCTGAGTACTTCATAGAAGGTCTTCTTGTGTCTTTTGACATAAACAGATCTGTTCTGAGTGTAGCAGGCAGTTGCAATAGCTTCAGCCCAGAAATTCTTGGGAAGACCAGATTCATTCAACATACTTCTAGCAGCTTCAATCAGCGTACGATTCTTTCTTTCTACAACACCATTCTGCTCTGGTGTGTGAGCTGAGGAGAAGTTCTGAGATATGCCAGTTTCAGTGCAGAAGGACTCCAGAGTAGCATTTCTGAATTCAGTGCCATTGTCACTTCTGAGCTGACAAACTTTTCGCTTGTGCTTGAGCTCAATTTGTTTGATGAGAGCAATGATTTCAGCAGCAGCTTCACTTTTGGACCTGAGGAAAATCACCCAGCAGTATCTTGAATATTCATCAACGATAACAAGGGTGTACTTCTTTCCTGCTCTGGTCTGAACATTTACTGGTCCAAAAAGGTCTATGTGAAGCATATGAAGAGGTTCAGTTATACTGAAGCTTTGTTTTATCTTGAATGAAGCTCTTTTCTGCTTACCCATTTCACAACCTGGACATGGCTTGTCTTTGTTAAAAGATATTGAGGGTATCCCATCAACAAGTTGTTTTCTAGACAACTTATTAATATTTTTGAAGTTCAGATGGGATAATCTCTTGTGCCACAGCCAGTTTGTGTCTTCATCTACCTTTGAGTAGAAACATTGTTCAGTGGTAGAAAGATTCATATCAATGACATAAATGTTTCCCTTCCTTGGTGCAATCAGTACCACCTTTCCATCTCTGTTGAATATGGTGCCTTGTGAAATATCAAATAAAACCTTGAAGCCATCATCACACAGTTGACTGACACTAATCAGGTTATATTTCAAACCGTTCACATATGCAACACGTGTAAATTTGACTTGACCATTATTCACCACACCATATCCCTCAGTTTTTCCATTACCATCATTTCCAAAAACTATTGAGGGCCCCTCTTGCACCCTATATTCCTCTAGCAGGGTCTGATAACCAGTCATGGTTCGGCCATCAGCACTGTCCAGAAACCATATATTCTTCTTTCGGTCTCCCTGCACACAAACAAAGATTAGTTCCTTTTGGGAACCCATCTCTGGATGGGTTCACTAGACTCTCCCTTAGCAGTCTCAGATTTCTTTGGTTCATAAGGAACAAAAGGATCAAAGGGGATTTCAGTCATTATTTCAGATGACAGAAAAATAGTTGGTTTGATGGGGTTTTCAACCTTTTTCTTTTCAGATTTCTGCTTGATTTGCTTAGAAAAAGGTTTTGTATTTTGTTTAGGTTGAAGAGGAGGAGTTTCAACATTAAACGTGCATTACAACTCTGCACTTGTCTAGCCAATAGTTGAAATTGACTTTCTAACCTTAACAAAATTGATTCTTCATTAGACACCTGAGCCTTACCTGAATCTGAGGTAGATGGCTCAGTGGGGGAGATATTTTTCTTCTTCTTTAGGTCTTTAGGAACCTTAGATGAAGTCTGAGGGGATGGCTTTTTGGATTTAGCCTTCCTTTCTGAAACAGTTGTCTGAGCTGTTTCAGATTTACCCTCAGATTGTTCCTGGGCTTTATTAGTTACAGTTTTCTGCTTGCCAACTTTAGGAAAAAAGATTTCAGGCTTCATTTCCTTTGGAAGTGCATCTAAATCAGTGATTATGGATGCCAAATGAAGATCACCAGACTCATATGCTGCTCTTTGTGATGCAAAAGTATTTTTAATTGCAGCATCTGGCCTTGGTGCTTTCATCCAAGATTTAATAATTGCTTGTTCTTTTTCAAGGATAGATTTTAATTCTTCCTTTTCCAATTCTAAAGTTGCAACCATAGACTGATAACTTTTTAGAGCCAAATGAACATCTTTCAGTTCTTTCAGTCTGGCATGACTGGCGTTTAGTTCAGAAGCATTATTTTCAAACATTTTTAGGCTTTCTGAACGCACTGTCTCAACAAATGAGATGTCAGCCTCTAAAAGAACCAAAAGGTCCAGTTTGTGTTCCTCATTCTTTTCAAAGCCAAAATTACTGACCTTTTTCATTACAATATCCACCCAGCGACCAGATTCAACATCGGATTTGACCAGATGACCTTGATCTTCTTGTGCCATGAAACACATGTCCCTAACTTCTTCTTCATCATCAGATGATTCATCAGATTCTTCCCATTTTTCAGTTTTGGCAATCATACAACTGTTGCTTGAGTTGTCTTGTGCCAGAAGAGCCATATGTGCCTTTAACTTCTTGTATTTGGCCTTATAGCTGTCATCAGATTTCTGAAAAATAGAATGGTTAGGAGCAGATTGTGATGATGATGGTTGACTAGATCTGCATTCCTTCATGAAATGTCCTTTCTTGCCACATTTAAAGCATTCAAGATTAGACTTGTCAATAGAAACGCTGGAAGCAAAAGGTTTGCCAGCTCGATTTGATTTGGCCTTAAAACGATTGAATGTTTTAGCCAGCATGGCAACCAGATCATCATTGTCATCCTCATTACAATCATGAGTAACATTACCAGAGACACCAGTTTTTAACATTTCAGAAAACATCTTCTTCATCGAGTCAGAAATGTCACTCTCAGAAGATAGTAGAGCAGTACTATGTGGTTCAGAATACTGAACCATACCAGAACTGGTAGAAACATGATTCTTGGCATCCTGCTCAGCCAAAGCTCTCTCAGCTTTGTTCTCTTCAGTATATCTGAAGGCTCCATAAAGGGAAGCAAGAGTGTGACTGTGCAAAGTTTTGCCTTGTCTCAAGACCAAGATTAAATTTTCTCATTTAGAAGGTAAAATGTCACAAAATTTTTCCAACAGAATTTCTTTATCTTTGGTAACACCCAGGGCTTTCAGTTGATTTACCAGATTTGTAAATCTGATGTAAGTTTGAGTTAAAGTTTCCCCAGGGACAGCAAAGAAAGACTCATATCTTTTTAGGCTTTCTAAACGCACTGTCTCAACAAATGAGATGTCAGCCTCTAAAAGAACCAAAAGGTCCAGTTTGTGTTCCTCATTCTTTTCAAAGCCAAAATTACTGACCTTTTTCATTACAATATCCACCCAGCGACCAGATTCAACATCGGATTTGACCAGATGACCTTGATCTTCTTGTGCCATGAAACACATGTCCCTAACTTCTTCTTCATCATCAGATGATTCATCAGATTCTTCCCATTTTTCAGTTTTGGCAATCATACAACTGTTGCTTGAGTTGTCTTGTGCCAGAAGAGCCATATGTGCCTTTAACTTCTTGTATTTGGCCTTAAAACGATTGAATGTTTTAGCCAGCATGGCAACCAGATCATCATTGTCATCCTCATTACAATCATGAGTAACATTACCAGAGACACCAGTTTTTAACATTTCAGAAATCATCTTCTTCATCGAGTCAGAAATGTCACTCTCAGAAGATAGTAGAGCAGTACTATGTGGTTCAGAATACTGAACCATACCAGAACTGGTAGAAACATGATTCTTGGCATCCTGCTCAGCCAAAGCTCTCTCAGCTTTGTTCTCTTCAGTATATCTGAAGGCTCCATAAAGGGAAGCAAGAGTGTGACTGTGCAAAGTTTTGCCTTGTCTCAAGACCAAGATTAAATTTTCTCATTTAGAAGGTAAAATGTCACAAAATTTTTCCAACAGAATTTCTTTATCTTTGGTAACACCCAGGGCTTTCAGTTGATTTACCAGATTTGTAAATCTGATGTAAGTTTGAGTTAAAGTTTCCCCAGGGACAGCAAAGAAAGACTCATATCTTTTGTTTAAAGCAACTTTTCTTATGACAATTGTCTCATTTGTGCCTTCAAACTGTGTCATTAGTTCCTCCCACATTAATTTGGAATTTTCAAGTAAAACAAGAGTGGGCATAAGGGTTTCAGGAACTGCATATAAAATCATATTTTGTAACTTAGTGTCAAGGTCTACAAGTCTATGATCTTCCTCAGACCAATGATCCTTCTCCTTAGGTGACTGCCTAGGAGTCCCATCGGTATTTCTGACAACAGTAGAAGCATTCATGGGGACAAAGGGTCCTTCTTTTAAGATATCGGGTAAGTATCTTTCAACACCAGCAATATACTTTAGCATGCATGCTTTCCATGTTTGAAAGTTTTCACTGTTCCCATCAAACTTGGGAACAGGATTATTTGGAAAGTGTACGTGTATATTATGCGATGGTATATTGTTGTTGATGATAGGGGGTGTAGGTGGTGTAGTGTTATTAGGGTTAGGACGTTCTTATTGAAAGTCAGCCATCTATGCAGATCAAAGGTTGGAGAATTGATATAATTCAACCTTGCTGCTCTGATACCAATTGTTAGTCCCAAATAAAGATGATTAACTAAACCCGACTGGCAAGTACAACTGATCTTGATGGACAAGTTCAGTTTACGATCCAGATATGGATAACAAGAAACAATTGACTTAAGGTAAAATGCACGAACTAAATGGCAGAAACTATATAAAGATATATATAAGTATAATCAAGTATGTAGCATTGAGACACGTTGTTTTCTTTCTAATATATTTGATTTATTGATATATAAACAAATACAAGGATTGTTGCGGAACAAAGATAAACACCCAAGTGTAAGTATCTAAACAATCCCGAAAAACAAGTGATCTAAATAACTTGGAAATACTCGTAAGTTTACTTAGAGTATATCTCACAAGTTGCAATGCTAAAGTTTCAAGCACTTTGCAAGTTGTGAGAAGACTTTGTATTTATAGACCAAGTTCATGATGACATGGACAAGATCGTATAAAAGTGGTTGTGAGCATTTAAGGAATTAAACTTAATTCCTTACATGCTTGTACTAGGAAGAGTATATAAGTCAGTTGATGTGACTTATAGTACTACGTTCCAAACCTATACTTTTACCTTGTACCTTTTATTAATAGATAAATCTATTAACTGGGTAAAGGTATGTAAAGTAAAAAGTCTTCCTCGTAATCAGTGTAAAGTGTTGTAAATACTTTACACTGAGATGCTTCAGTCTTCGATCTGGTAGAATCACTCTTTGCTCGCTTCTGAGATGATTCTCTTCTTCATACTTCAGTCTTTGACTTCAGAATGAATGCTTCAGATTTATCTTGATCTGATCTGAAGTGAAGCTTCAGTGAAGTAATTCTGATACGGCTCAGAATTCTGTACAAATGTTTTCACTGAACTTCAAGCTATTTCTGAACAAATTATACTTGGTCGATTTCCGACCTAACAATACAAGACATAAGTTTTGATACTTTCATATTACCATGTCATAAACTGACCACATCATTGTTTACCCACAATACTCAAAAGAGGATTACATACCAAGGCTCATTGTTAAGCCAACCTAGATAAGAAGTTTGTTAAAGTTAAGGTACATCAACCATTGTTACATACATACCAAATGCCACTCTGTGACCTCCCTTTGGTATACCCAATGACCCCTTGCCCTTATAAGTGGGAGGTTTTGTGTCACACCCGCCCTAGATGGGGTATGACGTACATGGATTCACAACACAAGATATACTGAACGACACAGAACGTTGTCGTTTTTAAAATACATTTATATAAAAACATTGTTCACAATTTATATTACAATTTATGAAAGATATTATTCTTGAAAACATTTATTTAATATTAAACAATATTAAACAGTAGACAGAGACTTTAGCAAATTGACTTGTCTTTACTAGAGTCTGAGGGTAGGCCATGGTCCAGTATGTTGTATGCAGCGGAAAAATGTCCCATGTATAGAGTATCGTCTAGTTACCTGAGAATACATGCTAAAATACGTCAACATAAAGTTGGTGAGTTCCATAAGTTTTTCATATAGAATTATAGTTTCTCAAAATACCGGAGTTCAGTGTGATCATTGTCTTACCGCAATGTCAAGTAGTTATGATACAATATAAAGCAAAGAGTATCATAGATTTTTAATAAAAATATAGAGTATGAACCACAAGATTTAAAGTAACTATTTGATCACACAATGGATCAAATAGAATATAGGAGTAGATACTGTATACATCAAGTTCTAAGCTCATGAACCGAAACTAGACAAGTGTGTGTTTATTTGCCTCCAGAGTAGGTACCTTGTTCAGGGTACCCTAAGCTTTCCAAATATAATGCATCCGTATCCAGTTGGTATGACCAACACGGATGGGGGTGCCTACCCCAATAGTACTATTCAATATACCCACGTTTATGTTTCCATAATTAATCGTTCATGATAGAGAGGTCTTTAATTGAACAGAGCAACTTAGAATCAACCATATATACATTTCTGAAAATACTTGTGTTCATCATAACAGTAAAGAGTTTGTATTTTACCCCGAAGGTAAAATAAATAAAGCAGAGTTACAAAATATATATAATATATAACTTTGTAAATATGCATATAAGTATATTATATTATAATATTATAATATTGATATTCAGTCATATTTATTCACTATTCATATAATACAATTATCTAGATATTTACGTTCACTATTCATAAATACAATTTCTAGATACGATTACTATTCATAAATACAATTTCTAGATACGATTACTATTCATAAATACAATTTCTATATACGATTACTATTCATAAATACAATTTCTAGATACGATTACTATTCATAAATACAATTTCTAGATACGATTACTATTCATAAATACAATTTCTAGATACGATTACTATTCATAAATACAATTTCTAGATACGATTACTATTCATAAATACAATTTCTAGATACGATTACTATTCATAAATACAATTTCTAGATACGATTACTATTCATAAATACAATTTCTAGATACGATTACTATTCATAAATACAATTTCTAGATACGATTACTATTCATAAATACAATTTCTAGATACGATTACTATTCATAAATACAATTTCTAGATACGATTACTATTCATAAATACAATTTCTAGATACGATTACTATTCATAAATACAATTTCTAGATACGATTACTATTCATAAATACAATTTCTAGATACGATTACTATTCATAAATACAATTTCTAGATACGATTACTATTCATAAATACAATTTCTAGATACGATTACTATTCATAAATACAATTTCTAGATACGATTACTATTCATAAATACAATTTCTAGATACGATTACTATTCATAAATACAATTTCTAGATACGATTACTATTCATAAATACAATTTCTAGATACGATTACTATTCATAAATACAATTTCTAGATACGATTACTATTCATAAATACAATTTCTAGATACGATTACTATTCATAAATACAATTTCTAGATACGATTACTATTCATAAATACAATTTCTAGATACGATTACTATTCATAAATACAATTTCTAGATACGATTACTATTCATAAATACAATTTCTAGATACGATTACTATTCATAAATACAATTTCTAGATACGATTACTATTCATAAATACAATTTCTAGATACGATTACTATT
This sequence comes from Erigeron breviscapus, assembly GCA_034093135.1. Lineage (NCBI taxonomy): Eukaryota > Viridiplantae > Streptophyta > Magnoliopsida > Asterales > Asteraceae > Erigeron > Erigeron breviscapus. The sequence continues at coordinate 144,892,842 of CM067168.1, forward strand.
CATAAATACAATTTCTAGATACGATTACTATTCATAAATACAATTTCTAGATACGATTACTATTCATAAATACAATTTCTAGATACGATTACTATTCATAAATACAATTTCTAGATACGATTACTATTCATAAATACAATTTCTAGATACGATTACTATTCATAAATACAATTTCTAGATACGATTACTATTCATAAATACAATTTCTAGATACGATTACTATTCATAAATACAATTTCTAGATACGATTACTATTCATAAATACAATTTCTAGATACGATTACTATTCATAAATACAATTTCTAGATACGATTACTATTCATAAATACAATTTCTAGATACGATTACTATTCATAAATACAATTTCTAGATACGATTACTATTCATAAATACAATTTCTAGATACGATTACTATTCATAAATACAATTTCTAGATACGATTACTATTCATAAATACAATTTCTAGATACGATTACTATTCATAAATACAATTTCTAGATACGATTACTATTCATAAATACAATTTCTAGATACGATTACTATTCATAAATACAATTTCTAGATACGATTACTATTCATAAATACAATTTCTAGATACGATTACTATTCATAAATACAATTTCTAGATACGATTACTATTCATAAATACAATTTCTAGATACGATTACTATTCATAAATACAATTTCTAGATACGATTACTATTCATAAATACAATTTCTAGATACGATTACTATTCATAAATACAATTTCTAGATACGATTACTATTCATAAATACAATTTCTAGATACGATTACTATTCATAAATACAATTTCTAGATACGATTACTATTCATAAATACAATTTCTAGATACGATTACTATTCATAAATACAATTTCTAGATACGATTACTATTCATAAATACAATTTCTAGATACGATTACTATTCATAAATACAATTTCTAGATACGATTACTATTCATAAATACAATTTCTAGATACGATTACTATTCATAAATACAATTTCTAGATACGATTACTATTCATAAATACAATTTCTAGATACGATTACTATTCATAAATACAATTTCTAGATACGATTACTATTCATAAATACAATTTCTAGATACGATTACTATTCATAAATACAATTTCTAGATACGATTACTATTCATAAATACAATTTCTAGATACGATTACTATTCATAAATACAATTTCTAGATACGATTACTATTCATAAATACAATTTCTAGATACGATTACTATTCATAAATACAATTTCTAGATACGATTACTATTCATAAATACAATTTCTAGATACGATTACTATTCATAAATACAATTTCTAGATACGATTACTATTCATAAATACAATTTCTAGATACGATTACTATTCATAAATACAATTTCTAGATACGATTACTATTCATAAATACAATTTCTAGATACGATTACTATTCATAAATACAATTTCTAGATACGATTACTATTCATAAATACAATTTCTAGATACGATTACTATTCATAAATACAATTTCTAGATACGATTACTATTCATAAATACAATTTCTAGATACGATTACTATTCATAAATACAATTTCTAGATACGATTACTATTCATAAATACAATTTCTAGATACGATTACTATTCATAAATACAATTTCTAGATACGATTACTATTCATAAATACAATTTCTAGATACGATTACTATTCATAAATACAATTTCTAGATACGATTACTATTCATAAATACAATTTCTATATACGATTACTATTCACGTTTACTATTCATAAATACAATTTCTAGATACGATTACTATTCATAAATACAATTTCTAGATACGATTACTATTCATAAATACAATTTCTAGATACGATTACTATTCACGGATACGGTACTATTCATATATACGTTGATAGTATACGTTACTATTCATGAATACGATACGGTACTATTCATAAATACAGTTATTGATAGTATAAGTATAAAAAAATTATTTACAAGCAACTCTCAAATAACTATTTGAGTTCTTGGCAATAGTTATCCATAATTTATCAAAAAAAATATTTGTTCAGTTTATTATGCCATAAAATGTTTGTTCATATTGTTTGATCAATAAAAATTTAAATAGTACACGTAATAGTAAATTAATCAACCTGAAATTTTGGCGGTTGTCACATTCTCCCCCAGTTATTTAAATTTCGTCCCGAAATTTAGCGCGTGTGGTCGGAATGTAGGGCTTTTTCGAACAAGTGAGGATACTTTTGTTTCATTTGATCCTCACGTTCCCAGGTAAATCAGGACCTCGCTTTGAATTCCATCGGACTTTGACAATAGGAATTCGACTCTGTTTCAACTGCTTGGCGTCTCTATCCATAATCTCTACTGGTTCTTCAACAAAGTGCAGCTTGTCATCCATTCGAAGTTCTTCCAGTGGAATAATTTGTGTTTCGTCAGACAAACACTTTTTCAAGTTTGAGACGTGAAACACATCGTGTATACGGCTAAGTTCTTGTGGTAGTCTAAGCCTATAAGTTACTGGACCAATTCTTTCTAGTATTTCGAAAGGTCCAATAAACCTAGGATTTAGCTTACCTCGTTTTCCAAATCGGATGGCTCCTTTCCAAGGAGATACTTTCAGCATAACCTTGTCTCCTACTTGAAATTCCAAAGGCTTTCTTCTTACATCAGCATAGTTCTTTTGACGATCTCGTGCTGCCTTTAATCGGTTTTGTATCTGTACGATCTTCTCATTAGTCTCATGAATGAGTTCAGGACCTGTAATTGAACTGTTTTTCTTTACTGGAATTTTGTCACCTAATTCAACCCAACAGATGGGTGAACGACATTTTCTCCCATACAGTGCCTCAAATGGTGCAGCCTTGATGCTAGTGTGGTAACTGTTGTTGTATGAGAACTCACACAAAGGCAAGTATTTTTCCCAACCATTTCCAAAATCAACTATGCAAGCACGCAACATGTCTTCAAGCGTTTGAATGGTCCTTTCACTTTGACCATCGGTCTGCGGGTGGTATGCAGTGCTCATATCTAACCGTGTACCTAAAGCTTTCTGTAGTGTCTGCCAAAATCTGGAAGTAAAATGACTATCCCTATCAGAAATAATCGAAATAGGTATTCCATGTCGTGATATTACTTCCTTTATGTACAATCTAGCCAGCTTGCTCGTTTTATCAGTCTCCTTTATGGGCAAGAAATGTGCAGACTTAGTGAGTCGATCTACAATTACCCATATCGTATCACAACCATTAGCAGTCTTCGGTAACTTTGTGATAAAGTCCATGGCTATACATTCCCACTTCCACTGGGGAATCTCTGGTTGTTGTAGCAATCCAGATGGCTTTTGATGTTCTGCCTTCACCTTTGCGCATGTTAGACATTTGCTAACATAGGTGGCTATGTCAGCTTTCATGTTAGGCCACCAGTATAATTCTTTTAGTCCATGATACATCTTATCTGATCCAGGATGTATCGAATATCTTGACTTGTGTGATTCGTTCATCACCAAGTTTCTTAAATCTCCATAGCTTGGTAGCCAAATTCGGTTAGAAAAATACCGGGTTCCATCGGGTCTAACTTCAAATTGCTCTTCCATCCCCTCAAAGCTTCTTCTTTGAGATTGTCTTTCTTTAATGCTTCAAGTTGAGCTTCACGAATTTGGGAAGTAAGATGAGTATGAATGGTCATACTTAAAGCTCGTACTCGAAGTGGCTTTACTCTTTCTTTACGACTTAAAGCATCTGCTACAATGTTTGCTTTGCCCGGATGATAACGAATTTCACAATCGTAATCACTGAGCAATTCCACCCATCTACGTTGCCTCATGTTCAAATCTTTCTGGTCAAAAATATGTTGGAGACTTTTATGGTCGGTGAATATAGTACACTTTGTACCATATAAATAGTGTCTCCAAATCTTTAGAGCGATATTACAGCTCCTAGTTCAAGATCATGAGTCGTGTAGTTCTTCTCGTGCCACCTTAAGTTGACGCGAGGCATAGGCTATCACCTTATCTTTCTGCATCAACACACATCCCAATCCTTGATGAGATGCGTCGCAATATACCACAAAGTTATCCGTTCCTTCGGGTAGTGACAAAATCAGAGCACTACAGAGCTTCTCCTTCAGCAGTTGAAATGCTTTTTCTTGTTTATCTTCCCAGGCAAACTTCTTGTCTTTTTTAGTCAACGACGTTAAAGGTTGGGCTATCTTAGAAAAATTCTCGATGAATCTTCTATAATAGCCAGCAAGACCTAAAAATTGTCGTATTTCTGTTGGTGTTTTCGGTACTTCCCAGTTCTTAATAGCCACGATCTTGGCAGGATCTACATGAATTCCTTGACTATCAATGACATGGCCTAAGAATTGTACTGTACGAATCCAGAATTCGCATTTTGAAAACTTTGCGTACAATTCTTCCTTCTTGAGTAGTTTCAAAATTTTCTTCAGATGTACCTCGTGCTCTTCTTTGGTTTTAGAATAGATTAGAATGTCATCTATGAATACGATAACAAACTTATCTAAATATGGTTTGCACACACGGTTCATGAGGTCCATGAAAACTGCGGGTGCATTCGTCAAACCAAATGGCATCACTTCAAACTCGTAATGGCCATAGCGGGTTCTAAACGCCGTCTTGGGAATGTCTTCTTCTGAAACTCTAAGCTGATGGTAACCGGATCTAAGATCGACAATTGGAATTCGAACAACTTTTTCGTGACAGACTATTTCTGCTTGGTTTTTAGACAACCAGTCCATACCAATGATAATATCAAAGCTTCCTATTTCGAATGGTATTAGATCTATAGAAAATAATTCTTTTGCTAATTCTAAGGTACAACCTTGGATTATGCTTTCGACTTCGATCATTTTACCATTTGCTAATTCTACAGAATACTTAGCATCTAATGGGGTAGGTATAATTGAAAGCAGGTGAATAATTTTATTTGACACAAAACTTCTATCGGCACCAGGATCAAATAAAGCAGAGACACAATGATTAGTTCTTAGCAGTGCATCACCATATGGTCTGAGCAAAGCATAGTGCTCCTCAAGTGATCTCTCATACTCATTCAAAGCCCAAGCCCTTGCTCTTTTAACTTGTTGTTGGGTTACAAAGCACTTATACTTTTTCATTACCAACTCTTGCAGAACACTAAACTTGATATCAGGCTGCTGCCTAATTCTGTCTGCAAAGTGCCTGCCTATCCATTTGTAGTTGATTAATGTACCATATTTGAAATTTCTGGCACAAGTGTGCTCATCATCATACTTCTTAACCTGGAAAGACCTTTCAGAATGCATCCATGAAGCAGCCAACCTCCATTTACAAGTCTGCTTTTGTGGTTGGTATCTTTTGTTCTTCTTTTGTTTACCCTTGGCAGGATCCAAAATCCTGGGTAGTCTGACACCACATCTTGCAACAATGTGGGATTTGGATGTTCTTTCATACCACAATGAGTAGCCATTAGCCAATGCATAGTAGGACAAGCATTCTTTCAGTTGTTCAGGATTCTCATATCTCTCTCCAATCTGAAATATATAAGTACATAAATAAATTAGAAGTGAAATATATGTCATCAAATAAAGAAATACTTGGTAATTATGTAATAATATGACAAATAATTACCTTTGGTGCCTTTAGTCTCCAATGTGTGTCCTTGTCATGAATTGAAAACTCATTCTGTCGAGTTTCAGGTGGTTCTAATGGATCAACCCACTCATTGTCTTCATCTCCTTTCAATGCATTGATAAGTGCAGTCATAAAGTCATCATGCTCTTCATGTATAACTGTCCTTCCATCTCCCTTAGCATGTTGGTCAGAACCACCAAGTTTTGGTAAGTGCTTCATGGTTGGTATCTTAGCTATAGGATTACCCCTTCTGACTTCCATAAGTTCCTCTTCCCCCTCACTCAAATGATCTAATGAAGCAACAGAGTCTGCATCCTCACTATCACTAGGTTCATACTCTTCATCTTCACTGTCACTAAATCAGAATTTGGTTCAAAGTTCCCATCTTGGGGTAGTCTACTAGATTGCCCAACTTCGGGTGTCCTAAAAACCTCTTGGGTTTCATCTGGACCACCTTGGTTTTCATCTGGACCACCTTGGTTTTCATCTGGACCACCTTGGTTTTCATTTACATGGTCACATTGGTTTTCATCTACATGGTCACCTTGGTTTTCATCTACTTGGTCACCTTGGTTTTCATCTACTTGGTCACCTTGGTTTTCATCTACTTGGTAACCTTGGTTTTCATTACATGGTCACATTGGTTTTCATCTGGACCACCTTGGTTTTCATTTACATGGTCACATTGGTTTTCATCTGGACCACCTTGGTTTTCATTACTGGTCACATTGGTTTTCATCTGGACCACCTTGGTTTTCATCTACTGGTCACTTGGTTTTCATCTGGACCACCTTGGTTTTCATTTACATGGTCACATTGGTTTTCATCTGGACCACCTTGGTTTTCATTTACATGGTCACATTGGTTTTCATCTGGACCACCTTGGTTTTCATTTACATGGTCACATTGGTTTTCATCTGGACCACCTTGGTTTTCATTACTGGCCACATTGGTTTTCATCTGGACCACCTTGGTTTTCATCTGGACCACCTTGGTTTTCATTTACATGGTCACATTGGTTTTCATCTACATGGTCACCTTGGTTTTCATCTACTTGGTCACCTTGGTTTTCATCTACTTGGTCACCTTGGTTTTCATCTACAGGTTCATCTAAGGGTTCATCTAAGGGTTCATGATCAGAATCAGAATCTTGTACTAACTCAACTTGCTCTACATGTTCTACTGGTTCAGGGTCATCCTCATGCTTAGGAGGTACATTGTTGATGAGTTGAGATAAGTCAATTGACAAGTGATCAACATAAACATGCATGGTACCATAAGCCTCACCCACATCATAAAATACATCAAGATCATGTTCAGTTCCTAGCAGCATAATTGTACCAAAATCATCTGGTGTTAAAAGATAGTACACACCTGTCAGATGAATCAAATTTTGTGTGTGTGTGTGTCTGTGTCTTGAGACTATTTCATGATATGAATGATATTGGGTTGACACATATTACAATTGAAAATTTTAGTTAGATACATTGGGATCTTAATTAAATACTTAGATTATGTTAAATGGAATATGCTAGCAACAATATGTGTTTCATTATAATAATAGGTGTGTCAATAATGTTTTTGTACTTACTCTTATTATCAATGTATATTTAAATAAATCATGTAATGATTGTCATTCTAGATAGGATCATATTTATCATGACTTGTTCATTATGTTAGGGTGTCATTTTCAATATATGTGACTCGTATATAATCTGAATAGTTTGAGTTTTGAGACATGCATAACTGAAAGTAACTAGCAATCCAAAACTAATTTGCATGCACGAGGAATGAAGCAGCTTTTAATCATAATCATGCACTGGAAGCAGTTTTTAATCATAATCCTAATCAAGCAGTGTATAAAGAGGCAATAGAACTTAAATTCATTATTATTTTGATCAACCAATATATTCTTTTGATCATTTATTTAACTTCAGCAAATGGAAACAATGTTTTAATAGATAGAACGATGGCAACGATTATTAGTGGTGGTAGTGACGGTGTCGAGTGGTGTACGTTGATTTAAATGTAACTGATGTAAATGTGGCAGTGGAAATATATTAGAAGATAAAAACTTACAGTATAAATTAGCAAGATAAGAGTTTAAGGTGTAAATTAGGTCATTATGAACAAATTGGGTAATTTCCAATAATACTTTCCACAAGGGGTGTTCGTCAAGAGTAATTTCGCACTTTCGCAACTAATTGTTGTGTAACACTTTCCAAAGAGGGGGAGGGGGGGTAATAATTTTTATAAAAAAGTAGAGATAGTTGCGGGTTGTTTTATTATGCGACAAATATTTTCTCTCTCATTTTTCTAATTCTATAACGTTACGACATATGTTATTTATTAAAATGTTCTCTTCATCTATTTTTTTTAAATGGCAAACACACTACTGTACAACTATATTATTAAATTACACAAAATAATATTAAATTACCTTATTACAATAATTGAACCTTGGTATTTACCTAAAAGACAAGAGCATCTGTCAAGTGGGCTAGACTCACATTGGCAAAATTTTCTCTTCGTCGTATATTTTACGTGTCATAATTTTTTCTTTAGTCGCATACTATATTTAAGTGCATGATAGATTTTTAGGAAAATTTTTTATAAATATTTATCATTTTCTGTTAAGTTAATATTAAAGAAAAGAAATGAACTGCTCATTGTCGTATTTTACGGATTTTTCTGTTAATTTAATATACAAAAATGAAAAACCAATATGAAAAATAAATATTTTTTATGCTTCCCCTATGTATAAACGGGTCAAAATACTAGTTTAGTAAATTCATATGTAGACTTCAAATAAAACTGTCATATATATTTCACTTTGCTAATAAATCTTTGAGGTGGATCATGCACGTATGGCAAACTGTTAATCAACAAAATATGAAGGCTACCTCGTACCCGACATGTTAACAAACAGTTTCTTTTAGTTTTGGTGAGACTCACTTGTCGACCATTTGTTAGCTTTCTTGCCTTTCCATTAATCATACTATGACTTTTAGTACCATGACGAGAGTAGGAAGCTGAGCGTAGAACAACTAGATGATAATTTACCTTTTGACTTTTGTCCCCTAACAAGCCATTAATTATTGACTTTTCCTAACAAGTACCACAGATTATAAGCAAAATATAAAATTATTGATATCTTAGTATATTTTCGTGCTATTTGTTCGTACTTCGTTTGGTTTCATTCATCATTTTGCAGATTCATATATACTTTCATCAATACTACGTAGTGTTTAAATAACATGTCTTATGTGGGTACGAATGTTTGAAAAAAGTATATGGTTGGAAAAACCATATTGGGATCGTCTCAATATGTTTCAAAAATTGATTGTTATCCTACTTACATATATTAGGCCGTTAGGTTTATTTTATTGTGAACCCTTCATTAAGTTTATAGCTTTTTTTTTTTTTTACTGTAACATTTGTTCTTCTTTCTTAATTATGTAATGCCTATTTCGTAAACAAGATGTATCTTTTAACATCTTCATTTACCAAATTTACGTAAATCAATTGTTACAAGAGGATAGTTTATGTATAAATTTCAATGTACCTTCAATTGAGATAAAGTCCAATATGCATATGATGTGTCGGTTGAATAGAATGGAGAAGCCATCGCTCTATACTAACAAGCTGAGTGATGGATCCTCTATTAATGTATTACTTTATATCCTTGCTTGAATAGGTTAATAAACGTTTGAACTTTGAACCAATTAGCCTGTATGAATAAACAATATCATTAAGCTTAAATTTGTTATAAAATTAAATAAAATAAAAATTGAAACAGTTTATTGTATTTATCTAAATCTATATTCCATATTAAATCATTCCCTCCATCCCATTTTTCAATACATGATCTTTTATACTTTGCGCAACTATTACTTTACAAGTGTTTCGCTTGAAATTGACCACGTCACAACACCTCTCACACTATCTATTGTCGTTGTCACATATTGCATGCATCTATCTTTTTGAACGGTGTGAATTACTCGCAAATAACCAGGGAGTCTAACATACGTTGTCTTAAACTGGTCCGTGGTTCAGAACCCCCTCACAGAATATATCTTCAATTTAAACTCATTGATAAAAAGCCCTACCACCATAAATTTGGAGGGATAAACTCCCCTAGATTCACCATACATAAAAGTTAAACTATAGAAAACTATGGTTCAAGAACAGGGGATTTCTTATTATTCATCTTACTCTTGAATGTCGATTACATCAAGATTATATACAGAGAAAAAACAAACTTCCCTAAATACATGGAACAAAGAAGATAAAGATAAGACTAATGATAAAGATAAGACTAATGATTTTAAATTTAAACTTCAATACTCCCCCTCAAGTTGGAGCATGGATATTTCGAATGCCCAACTTGTCTAGAAGCAAACGAAACTGAGGTGTGCTCAGACCCTTGGTTAAAACATCAGCAATTTGCAGCTTTGAATCAATTTGACAAGGTTGTATTTCTTTGGAATCAACTCGTTCTCGTACGAAGTAGCAATCCATCTCGACATGCTTTGTTCGTTCGTGGAAAACTGGATTATTAGCTATATGACGAGCTGCCTGGTTGTAGAGGTGTTGGACCAGCGGAAGCAATGGTAAGATCTTGTAGCAGCCATCTAACCCACAAAACTTCACTAACGGTTGACGCCATAGACCTGTATTCGGCTTCTGCAGAAGAACGGGATACCACGGATTGTTTCTTCGTTTTCCAAGAAATGGGTGCTCCACCAAAAAGAAGAACATAACCTGTTCGAGATCTACGGGTATACGGACAACCCAACCAGTCAGAGTCACAATATGCAGTGAGCTGACATCCTCCACTTTTAGGCAGTAAGATCCCTTGTCCAGGTGTCGTCTTTAAATAACGTAATATCCGTTGAACAGCATCTAAATGAGGCTGCCTAGGATCAGCCACGAACTGTGATAAAACATTAACAGAATAAGCAATGTCTGGTCGCGTAGCTTGTAGATACATTAACCGACCAACGATACGTCTGTAGCGAGTGGCGTCTATCTTGGGTTCATGATCACATGTGTCCAGCTTATGATTTGGTTCAATTGGAAATGAGCTCGGCCTGCACCCTTCAAAACCACAATCTGTTAATAAATCCAACACATATTTTCGTTGCGTTAGAATCAAACCTTCATTTGTCCGGGCTACTTCTATCCCAAGGAAGTATTTGAGTTCACCAAGGTCTTTAATAGTGAACTGATCATCAAGAGCTGTTTTAGTAAGTTGTATTTTTGTGGCATTGTTTCCCACCAAAATCACATCATCAACATATATTAAGGCTGCTACAAAGCTTTCTTTATTTCGAAATATGAACAAAGAGTGATCCGCCTTAGATTGCTTGAAGTCTAAAGTTAACAAAGCATTGGTAAATTTTTGATACCAGTTTCTTGAAGCTTGTTTCAATCCATAAATTGATTTCCTCAAACGACAAACCCTAGTTTCTCCTTCCTTTGCAAATCCTTGAGGTATTCGCATGTAAACCTCCTCTTCCAAATCACCATGTAAGAATGCATTGTTTACATCCAATTGATGAATGAGCCAGTCTTTCTTTGATGCTACAGCTAACAAAGTACGAACAGTAACTAACTTGGCCACCGGAGCAAAAGTGTCATGGTAATCGACACCTTCCATCTGGGTGAATCCTTTCGCCACAAGACGTGCCTTGAAACGTTCGATGCTCCCATCTGGTTTATGTTTAATCTTGTATACCCATTTTGAGTCAATGGCCCGTTTGCCTTCTGGTAGTTGCTCAAGAGTCCATGTGTTATTAGCCTCGAGGGCTTGAATCTCCTTTTTCATGGCTTCCTTCCACCGTTCGTCCTTTATGGCCTGATGATAGAACTTTGGCTCATCGATTGCATCAATAGCCGCTAAAAAGGCTTTATGTGAATCATCAAAATATTCATATGAAACATAATTAGATAATGGATGTACCTGTGAGGAGACCTGATTGGCATTAGTAAGTGCATTGTCTATCGATGGAGGAAGAGTTACCACAAAATCATTGAGATGCTTTGGCATAGATCGATGTCTTGGAGGACGTTCTTGTTGATCATAAACTACCTGTTGCACTCTCCATGTTTATAGACTCATCGTGCCCTACGCCTACATCATTCAAATTTATAGATTCTGGTCCCAATTCTTCTAGGGTGTCACCTATCGTTGGGTCATTACCAATAATGTTTGGGTTTTCGGTGATGTGGTTTGGGCTACAGTGATTATTTTCGTTATCACATTGGACCTGGGCATCATATTGAGCTATAGGGTCATCAAAGTGATCTACCCATCTTTTATGTGACCCAGTAGACTCGTTATCTTGTGGGCCTCTTTCAATTTGATCAAAGGGAAACTTTTCTTCACAAAATTTAACATCCCTGGACAACATAATTCTCTTATCTTTGATATCATAAATTTTGTACCCTTTCGTTCCCTGTGGGTAACCCAAAAATACGCCAGGTCTCCCCCTGACTTCAAATTTATCCCCATTTGTTGACGTGTTACGGTGATATACAAGACAACCAAATATCCTCATGTCACTATAGTCCGGCTTACAGTTAAAAAGGATTTCGTATGGAGTTTTGTTATTAATGACTCGTGAAGGGAGACGGTTTATAATGTAAGCAGCAGTTAATATACATTGTAAGTCCCGAATATAGACGGCTTAAGAACCCGACTGGCAAGTAATTCTAACTGGAAGATGACCAGTTCAGAATACGATCCAGATATGGATGAACAATACGATAAAGATACTGGAAGTAAATGCAAGAAACAATAAGGGCTGAAACTATATAAATAATATGTATAGATCAAGTATGTAGCATTGAGACACAATGTATTTTTCAAGGTATTTGATTTATTGATATATAAACAAATACAAAGGTTGTTGCGGAACAAAGATAAACACTCAAGTGTAAATATCTAAACAACCTAGAAATACAAGTGATCTAATAACTTGGAAATACTCGTAAGGATTACTTAAAGTATATCTCACAAGTTGCAATGCAAAGGTTTCAAGCCATTTGCAAGTTGTGAGAAGACTTATATTTATAGACTAAGTCCATGATGACGTGGACCAGATCGTACAAATATGGTTGGGTGTATTTAAGGAATTAAAGCTAATTCCTTACATGTGTACTTTTAAGGTTTAGGTATATAAGTCGTTGATGTGACTTATCAAACCTTATTCCCAACCTTTACTTTACCTTGTACTTTAATTAATAGTTAATTCTATTAACCGGGTAAAGATATGTAAAGTAAAAAGTCTTCCTCGTAATCAGTGTAAAAGTGTGTAAGTACTTTTACACTGAGATGCTTCAGTCTTCGATCAGGTAGAATCAGTTTCTGAGCTCCACATCTGAACTGATTCTCATTCTTCAGATTTCAGTCTTTGACTTCATTCTGAACGGTATTCTGATACGTTGATCTGAACTGAAGTAAAGCTTCAGTGAACAAATTCTGAGCGACCTCAGAATTCTATACAAGTATTCTTCACTGAGCTTCAGCTATTTCTGAACAAATTATACTTGGTCGATTTTCGACCTAACAAATTCCCCCTATTTGTTCTGAAATAGTGCATGCATCTCAGACTTCTATCTATACATGTTTGTAAGTCTGAAATGCAAGTTTTTGTTTAAGTTGTAAAAAAAAAAAAAATTCTAAGTACATCTTATAGATCATTGATGTATCAGAATTTTACTTGTGGTTTTTCTAACTTAAACCTATCATCTACTTATAAGCTACAAAATGTAACATATATATACAAACTGAAGTGTTTGTTACATTTGCAAGTATTTATACAAGTACATGATATTCTGAAAAAAGAAACTACTTCTTAGCAGGCCTTGAACCAGAAGGTGCTTCAGTAGGTTTCCTCTTCAGTGGAGAATGATCCTTCTTTCCAAACAATCTGCCTTCAATCTCTACCTTGGCCTGCATCTTTTGTTGTATTCTTGATAACCATGCACCAATCAAGGCAGATTTCGGCTTTCCCCTTAGTATTTGGATCATCTCCCTATGCTCAGAAATCCCAAACTCGTGTACTGAAACTTGATTATACTCTTCAGCTGCTCTACCTTCTCTTTTTATCATTAAATCAAAAAGCTTCAATCCATCAGCTTTTGTTACCTCCATATCAACTATTTTAGCTGGATGAGATCGATGCTTCAGATAATGCTCATATTGATCCTTCTCATGCTTTCTTTGGAGCTCAATAGCATCATTAGACATTGGTTTGAAGGTGGAGAGATCAGCATCACGAATATTTTTTCTTGATGATCTTGGTCTAGTCACTTTGGGCTTAATGGGTGGCCTTGTCAATTCTTTTTCCACCTTCAGAACTCCAGCCAGAATTTCCTTCTTTTTAATTGCCATCTCTTTCTCTCTGTTTTTTACCAAGTCCTCAATGGACATCTTGAATGTGAGATGGTCCAGCTTTTGTTCTAAGGGAGTATAATTCACCCCATATTCATACTCGAGCATATCAACAACAGCCTTCTGCACTCTTGGATCATTTTTAATTTTCAGATATCTTTCAAGTGAAAGACCAAGAGCTGCAGCATCAATATGATCAAGGGTTCCCATTTTCTGATGTTGAACCCTTTCTCTTTCCTTGTTTTCTCCCCACATAATAAATTGATTAGAAACTTGCTTTTGCAAAGTCTCTAATTTCTTGCTATCAGCATTCGGATCATGAATGGGATAACCTTGTTCATCAATATTTTCACCAACCACCAAACCAGAACCTTTTGCATCTTTCTTTATTGGTTCTTCCACCACTTGGGCCTTGCCCTTATCTTTCTTAGCAGGTTCAGAAGCTTGCATTTCAGATTTCTGAACCTGTTCCCCCTGAACTGAGGTACTACCAGATGGTACCTCAGATTGCTTCTTGGTTGCTTCGATTAATTCCTGAGTACTTGAGAGCAGACCAATAGGCACATTTCCCCCTTTGGGGACCTCAGAAGGCATTTTTGCATAAACATTAATCGCCGTCTGAATGGCCTTCAAAGGTTCCCAACTCTGCTGCAGAAGGCAATCAGAAATGCCTTTTGCCATGGTAGAGAACTGAGCCCTTAACCTGAATGATGAGTTGAGGTTCAGATTCTCTTTTTCATTTAATTCTTTCAGCAATTTCCTATCTTCTTCAGAGAATGAAGGGGGAGGAGGAGGAGGAGCAGCACCAACATTTTCCTTCTTAAGTAGGGTCAGAATTTCATCTAACTGTTTGGACTGGCCTTTAACAACTTCTTCGAGAGTAGACACAGATTTCTGAACTTCTGCAACAGCTTGATCTACCTTCTCGGAAGTGTCTGCAGTAAGTTCTAAGACCATCCTTCTGGCCCCATCTTCAACCTTTTCAGCCACGGAAGCTGAAATCTGATCAACAAGAGTCTGAGAGATTTCAGACTTCAGCTTCTCAATCACATTATTACCAACAGCAGACCCAAGTTCTTTCTCATTGACACTTGGTCTTTTTACAAACTCATTCACCTCCTTCCCGACTGCCAGAACTTCTTGTTTTAGCAATTCAATACCAGATGTCAAGTTTGCAACTACTAAAGCTTGTACATCTCTTTTGGCCAGTCTGAAGGCTTCCCTGATAGCTATACTGATCTTATTGCATGAATGCACCAGTTCATTTAGCTTCCCACCTACCAGTCCCTCATTTCCAGCAACCTTGGTGAACTCAGTTCCAAGAAACATCTGAGCACCCTTCATTTCAGCGATGGAACTGGTATTGGCAGTTAGAGATTTAGTTAAGTCCTCCACCTTGATAAGTAGGCTTTGGACTTCGGCATTTTGTTTCTCTAACTATGCTTCTACACTCAAAGGAGGAGGTGGCTGTGCAGAAACAGAAGCAACAAAGGGAATTCTACCAAGCCCATCCAATGCCTTTTCCAACTGCATTTCAGTTGGACTCTCAGATTCAGTATCAGAGTCCAACTCTTTCTCAATTTCAATATCATAATTGGTGGGCCTTGGCACTTTGTGAATTTGTGGATGTAAGTGTTGGAGTTGTGGATGAAAACGTGGTGATGAAACATAAGCAGGTGTAGAGCCGGGTGGAAAAAATGGATGTTGATGTGAAGTTTCTGGTTGGCGATATGGTTGTTCAACATTTTGGATTTCTGGGGGAGGTTGGACGTTTGCGAGGCTGAAGGTTGGCTCAGAATCAGAAGACTGATTCTCCTCCAGTAAACCCTCGTCAAACTCAAAGTCAGCAAAGGAATCAAGATTCCCTTGAGGTGGCTCATCTTCATCCCAGAGGTCAGTCGTAACTGCAGTCTGATCAGATATGCCCTGGTTCAGATCACTGGTACCTGAACCAGCTTCTGGTTCAACAACTGCTGCTGCAGATGCATCATCACCAGATTTATTGGTTGGCTCAGCCATAGCTTCATCGCCAGAGACAGTAGACACGGGGATTGCCTTAATGATTCTCGTACCGTCAACAAGAATCACTTCATCGGCCGTAGAGTCTAGAATTTCAGTCTCAGGTGGTGTCACACCAAAGACTTCATCAATTCGTGCTGCAGAAGAGTGTGAGATTTGTGAAGTTTCAGGGGGTGCGTGTGCAGACACGGACTCTATTGTGTGCTGGGCGGACACACTAATATTTTCTTCACCATCTCCCCCTAAAGAAGTTTTGGAGATGGCTGCTTGTGGGTTTCCCTTTAGACTCGATTCCTCTGGTTCTTGTTGGGAAGATCCAGAGGGGTTTGCTTCGGTACTAGTGTCCTTGGGCTGTGAGGACTTCTTAAATTTACGTCGTTTTAAAATGCCCTTTGGAGATCCTGAGGGATCTTTTGGGAGATCCTCAGGTTGGTCAGTGGATGAGGGAGGTGGTGGTAGGGTAGAAGAAGTTGCTGGGGGTTTAAACAACTTCAACATTTAACCACCAGGTGCACCAATGGGTCTCGCATTCTTTTGCGACCCGCTCGGTGACCTTTCTGAGCCAGCCGGTCGTGCTGTTTCAGTTTTAGAAATTACCTGAAGCATTGCAGCGGAGAGTTCTGGTTCTGGATCTGAAGTAGAAAGCTTTGATAGATCCCTGCAGAACTTTGTCGCTGAAGATTCAAGCCCCTTAAAGTGATACGCATCTCCAAGCATGCTTATGAAGCAAACGCTCATAAATCTAGGGAATGAGATATGTGGACTTCTTTTCCCTTTTAATTTTGCTATCAGTTGAGAGAAAAGTATCTCAGCAAAGTCCACCTCAATCCCATGCCACAAGTAATACCCTATTTCTACTTGTGTCAAGGAAATCTGGTCCAAGCCACCATAATTTCCTCCAAGGCACTCGACAATCTGAGTCAAAAAATATTTCCAACTGTTTCCAAATCCAGACAAAAAGATGTGTCCAGATGTTCTCAGATTGCCATCTGCATCAACCATGTCATTATGACCAGTGGCCAGCAGAACTTCCCTGAAATTAATCCCTTTGAGCCTTTTAGCATAGGCTGAAGAGGAGGGAAGGTAGTTCAAATGAAGGGCCTCCCGAAACCCATCAAGTGAAAGGATATACTGCTTTGTGCCTTCATGTAGAGAAAAAGCAATGGACTTTTCATCCTTGCTAAGAGTAGCAGTATACCAGAATTCAAGTAAGTATCGATGATACATTACCTGAGGATCAGCAGTCAAGGCGTAATGGAGAGGGGATTGTTCAAGAAATGTGTTTATCCTCCCCATTAAGTTTTTGCCTTTGGCATTCAGTGCGGCCATAAAATTATTCATATTGAATCTAAGGGTCGACGCATCGAACCCTTGTGGCCATTGAGCACTGGCCTTGACTACCTTAGATGGTTTATATTCGAAAGCAATTAAAGATTTGACTACTTTAGCCATTATATCTGTAAGGGAAAACTGAAAGTGAAAGATGAATTTAGGGTTTTGAAGTTATGAAGGAATGAGAAGTAGAGAGAGAATGATGATTGGGAGTAAATGTAAGAGAAGTAAATGAAGGAATTGTTTTGGAAAGGGTATTTATATTTATGATGGAATACAAAAGGTTTTTCCAAATAAATAAAATAAAATGATTTTTGAAATTCAAACCCAAAAATGAAATATTATTAAAATGAAATCAGTTTTGATCGGGTTTGAAGTCCGAAAATAATTTTTTGCTATACGTCCGCATTTAATGCAACGACGGCTATGACCCCACATTTTCACAAAACTTTTCAACACTTTTAAGAAAGAGTGATCATTACTTTCCTTTTACGGCGCCACTTGTGTGCCACGTCAGCCAAAAACATCATTATTAAACGTTAAACAGTAACCTTCACGTGTTCACTCAAAGACCAAGTATCAAAATACATTATAAAGGACAGACTCATTTCAGAAATGATATACAAAATCTGAGCATGATCAGAATCAAGAAATCTGAGCCATCTCAGTTTATACAATTATTCTGAAATCATTTCAGAATTTCTGAAGCATTTCAGTCAAAATATTTTTCTGAAAGCAAAGTTCCCCCTTAGAGAGAAATTTTTTTTAACATAAAAATATTTTACACTTCCCCCTGAGGTGATGCTATACAGGATTTAGCATTCCCAATTCACTGATGAGATGTTTAAACGTTTTGACATCCAAGGGTTTTGTAAAAACATCAGCGAGTTGTTTATCAGTGGGAATGAAATGAAGCTCTATGTCACCTTTAATAATGTGATCTCTAATAAAATGATACCTGAGGTCGATGTGCTTGGTTTTGGAGTGCATGACAGGATTGTGAGATATGGCAATGGCACTGGTGTTATCACAAAATATTGGAGTCTTTGTATACTTAACACCATAATCAGTTAGTTGGTTCTTCATCCACAAAATCTGAGCGCAGCAACTGGCTGCAGAAATGTATTCAGCTTCAGCTGTGGAGAGTGATACTACAGTCTGCTTCTTGCTTGTCCAACTAACCAATTTGCCACCCAGGAAATGACAACCACCTGTGGTACTTTTCCTATCTATCTTACAACCTGCATGATCAGAATCTGAATAACCCATTAGATCTAGACTTGAGCCTTTGGGATACCAAAGACCAAGTCTGGGGACACCTTTAAGGTATCATAC
>CM067168.1:144912563-145224478 GCA_034093135.1 Erigeron breviscapus
CGTTTTAGCTACACCTTACGAATTTAAGTTTCCAAAAACGAATTTAGACCTCAAACGAAGTTCATCTTCGTTTGATCATACGAACATAGATTCCAGAAAACGAATTTAACACATAAACGAACTTAGACTTCCATTTCATGCCAAACGAACTTAGACTCACTGAACGAACTTAGCAATGTTCAAACGAACTTAGGAATGTTCAAACGAACTTAGGACATGCCCAACGAAGTTTAACTTCATTTGGTGAAACGAATTTATCATTGGCAAAACGAATTTAGACATCAAAATGCAGTTAAACTTCACTTAGTTTCCAAACGAATTTAGGTCACACCAAACGGACTTAGGCTTCAACTTAAAACGAATTTAGGGATACTAAAACGAACTTAGAACCTTAAAAACGAATTTGAAGTTCGTTTGGAATCATCAGGAACGAACTTAAGCTCAGAAAAACCCTAACTTCGTCCAGAAATCATAAAACGACTTGTTCTTCGATTTTTCCAGAAACGAACGACTTGGGCTTCACCCAAAACATGTTTTTGACATATATAAACATATTTTGATCATCAAGATCGATTACAAACTCGTTTGACACCGTTTAGATCATTAATTAGCCAAAGACACAACATGAACCCTAATTAAACAAAAACCCTTTTAAAATCAGATCTGAAACATCAATTTATGACCTTTAAATCTGTAAATACATCGATGAATCATTAGTTACCTGATAATACAATGACCGATCCAATCCAATGCCAAAACACACGATCGATTGACCCAAAACTTGAAGATTTGCTTAAGAAATTCAAGAAGGATTGAAGGAACTTGTTTTCTTGACTTAATTATGATTAATGGCTGCAACTAATGAGAGATTAGGTTTCCCTAATCACTTAACCCGTTTTTAACTTTCCAACATTGGCAAAATTGGTCCCTGGACTTCATATCGACTTTATTTCGCTTAAAAACACTTATTGGGGATACATATAACACACTAAAGCACTTTCACACACTACAAAGGCCTTTTACACATCATTAAATCTACTTTATTGTCACTCATTAAAGATAATTAAATCTCACATATAGGGTACATAAACATATAAACACATATTTCCACACAAACGTATCACGGACTTATAATTTGACCTAACGACGTTAGTCAACATGAACGATTAAGTTTTGGGATGTTACACAATCTTTATTGAAACGACTATTGCTGAGAAAATTTAACTTGGATAGTTTGTCACCGGATGCGTGCCCCAATCGTTTATGCCATGTCTCGATTGTGGTGGTAAACGCCTTTCTTTCTCTTCCATCCATCCGCATCTGGTACAATCCGTTTTTGCACTTACCCGCACCAATCAAGCGCCTCGTGTACAGTTTCTGCATCACAAAAAAATCAGGAAAAAAGGTTATGGCACATTGGTGGTCACGGCACAATCTACTAACAGACAACAAATTGCAAGTAAACTTTGGAATGTGTAGCACTCCTTCGAGTTTCGTTCCACCAGGTAAGAAACATTCTCCGTTTCCTTCAATGGGTATAGTATCCCCATTAGGAATGACAACTGGAGCCACATGACCACTGTTCACCTTATTAGAGAGTATGTCAGGCTCATGTGTAATGTAATCGGTGGAACCCGAGTCCACAATCCAACATTTATCATCCATACCTTTACTAGTCATGAAGGCCTTAGGAGAATCATTATCTTTGATGTTGCCTGCATCAGAAAAATGTTTCACAAAAAGTTCATATTGTTCATTAGACAATCCAGGAATTGGTGAGTTATTTGTGTGTTCAATACAGGCAGCCTTCGGTTTTGTGTCTGCTCGTTTCTTATTTCCAGGCCACCATTCCGGATACCCAATTCTCTCAAAACAACCTTCACGCGAATGCCCATCCTTTTTACACCATGTGCAATGTTCAACAGAATCTCCACGTTTCACATCCCTTTGATATGTTCTACCTCGTTTTTGGTCGTGATTGTTCTCTCGCTTCGTTTGCACAAAAGCCTTAAAGGCTGCTCCTTCAACTGTTGATTTCTTGTCTGATGATATGGCTCTCTGACGTTCATCTTCTGCCACAAGGTGATAAGCATTTCCAAGACTCGGTATTGGGTTCATAGCTAGTATTTGGGTTCTTATTACCGAGAATTAGTTGTCCAGTCCCAAGAGGAACTCGTACAATCTTTCTTTGTCTTTAAATTCGCTCATCCTTTTCCCAACACCACATGTGCAACCACTACATGTGCACATAGGCATTGATAAAACTGACTCAATTTCATCCCACAAACTTCTTAATTTGGTGAAGTAAACTGAGACAGAAGTACCTGTTTGATATGTCGAGATGAGTGCTTGTTTTAATTCATAGGCTTGGGGTGCACTTTCCTTACCGAACCTCTCCTTCAGATCCGTCCAGATTTCAGTGGCGGTATCGGCATATTTAATACTCGTTCTTATTTCTTTTTCCATGGCTGTGGTTAACCAACCTTTAACTATTGCATCACACCTCATCCATAGCATATAGTCGTCCGTAGTTTTATCAGGTTTCTTGATCGACCCATCGATGAATCCAACCTTGTTTTTGGCAAACAAGAAGTTCATCATCTCTCGGGACCAATCAGTGTAGTTGTTATCATTAAGAATTTCATTGACGTGTAGTTGTTTTGGGTAATCGGATGAATGGATGTATAATGGGGAATTGATATCAGGTGCATTCCCTTTGCTTGAACTTCCTTTATCGTTGGCCATGAAAATAACCAAACGATGTTTTGGGATATTAGTGTTTTGACAAAACTTGCTTTGATACCATATAGAAAACTATGGTTCAAGAACAGGGGATTTCTTATTATTCATCTTACTCTTGAATGTCGATTACATCAAGATTATATACAGAGAAAAAACAAACTTCCCTAAATACATGGAACAAAGAAGATAAAGATAAGACTAATGATAAAGATAAGACTAATGATTTTAAATTTAAACTTCAATACTACCCCTATCTAATTATAATAAAACTAATTTTTATTGTAATAAGATTTTTTTTCAAACATTCAGTCAAAATACAATATCAGGGAAACCTCACTATAATGGTGAAGTCTTGAACGTACTCTAGACAACGAGATGTTGACCATGAGTCATTACAAGTATTCAGATGAAAACCCCAAGACTTGTCATCCCTAAGAATCGAACTCAAGACCTTGGGTAAAACCTGAGAATGCCTTTGACCAGTTGGACTAGACATCATTGGCTATTCTAATAAGATATGTATTATTTGAAATACATTTTTTTTTTGCCGTAAAGGTGTCTGTGTACTTACATAAAAGTATAAAACACATAACAATAAATTGTAATATTGTATCACTTGTAGGGACAAAAGTAGCAAATATTAAAATGAATTAATGATGGCACAGTTATAAATGTTTTGGAAATTGTTGTAATTACGTTATCACAAGAAGATATAATGATCTTTTTATGCATTTTGCTTTTTTTCCGGTTTGAAATTATATATCAAGTGGTTAGCACCATTGCTTTTAGAATATAAAGGTTAAAGGTATGTTTGGCAAAGAGCTTTTAGGGGTTTCAAACTTTAAACTTTAAAAAAAAACTCTTATTTGATAAAAAGTTTTGTTTGGTGAGGAAGCTTCAAGCTTTTATTTTGGGAGAAAAAGCTCATTTGGTAGAACGCTAGTAATACTAGCGTTTTAGGAGGGCTGTAAGCTTTTACTTTTTTTTTTGAACAGCAATAATGGTATTTATTAATAGCAAACACTAGCAAGGGGCTGGTACAAGAAACATGTTACAGAAAGTATCCTTTTTTTTATTAAAAAGATCATTTGTTACCTTCTGAATCTTTCTTTCGTCTTTTCTCTCGCCAACACAACACGTGTATTTAAACTCATAATTTTGGATAGTTTATTAGAAATCATGTAGCTACATATAGGTAACATTATTTGAGCTTTTTTCTTTTCATGAATTAATTTAGAACCTCTATATTTATTTATCGATTTCATATATATTTGGTAAAAATGAATTACGTTGTTTGTCATATATTTAACCAAGAAGTATTTATTTAATATATATACATATACACACACAAATTTTCATATGAGAATTTTTTTAATTATGTCCATTTTTATCATTTTGCATGTTTTATTAACGCCTCCAGCTATTCTTCCAAACACCTAAATATATTTAAAAAGCTTCTGCTACTAGCTATCAGTTAGTTACAGCTATCAGCCACCAGCCCACCAGCTTCCAGTACCAGCTAGTTTCACCAAACATACCCTAAATGTTCGATCTTCACCTAATGTAAAGACCGGATAACCTTTTCTCTCATTTAGATTACACATGGGAACATTTTCTATACTTGGATAAAGATAAAACTATCTACATCACAACCTCCCTCGTATACCGTCTGGGTATTGAGAACAAAAATTTATAAAAAATGGCATTAGGTGTTTACTTATTTTACCCATTTGTATCCAAAACCACAATATAAAACATAATTTGTAAATCCCCATATATATTTATACTCATACCATATTGTAAATCGTTTGTTTCTTATTTATTTTTATTTTTTTTCGAAAACGTCAATTATGATCATTAGATAAGATCTTCAGGTGGCGTTTGGTTTACAGATTCTGATAAAATCTGATGGAATTGGAATTTTTTTGGTGAACATTCCTTCATTTGATGGAATCTCCATTATTTGGGTTATTGGATGAAATTTCATTCCTTCCTCTCTTGAATTTAAAAAAAAAACAAAAAACATTACATAAAATTCCATTCCTTCGGAATCTAATTCCTTTGACATATTTCATTCCTTACAAAAACATTTCATGAACCAAACGCGTCCTTAAAGTAATCATCTTAACAACAAATTAACGAAGTTTATTTGTACATAATGACAAGTCAATTGGTTGGTACAAATTGATTAATATCATTTTATGGGTTATAGCATGTGATTTTAGATATGTGATTAGTATGTTGATAATAATATGATTTTCAAAAAAACCGATTAATCAACTTGTATGAAGATGGGGTGAGCTTGGGTCGATTTTGACCTAAAACCGAAACCCAAACCGAAACATTCGGTTTTTTGAAAATCCAAAAACTTGGATTCGGTTTTTTCGGTTCGGTTTGGGTCGGTTTTCTGTTTTTTATTTTATTTTAAAGATTCAATACCTATATATGCATGTACTACTGAGATGTTTATTTGGTTGCTATATATGTGAAGAGAGCTACAAGCTTTATGTATTGCAATATGTAGCATAGATGCTAATATAGTAGATAAATGGCCATATTGTAAGTTTTATTATTATTATTGATAGAACAGGACCTTTTATAACATATAAGTATGTTTATTTAGAGTCTTGTGACATTATAAACAAACATAGATATTGTAGTTGCAGCAACTTCGTATTGAAAATAAAAATGCTTATCCATGTTATAGACTTACGACCAAATTTATATATATACATATAGACAACCATTGCTACAAAACTACAAAATATACAATAAATCAAAGTATACATGGTTTCGGTTCGGTTCGGTTTTGACGATCGGTTTTTGCATATGAAACCGAAACCCGAACCGATCCGTTCGGTTTTTAGAAAACCAAATCTAAACCAATCCGTTTGGTTCGGTTTTCGGTTATGTTGGTTCGGTTTTGTCGGGTTTTTTTTTGTTTTCGATTTGCCGGTTCGGCGTTTGCTCACCCCTATAAGTAGCCAAATCAACATAATCTTTTACTTTTACTTATAAAATATTGTGATATTTTGAGACATTAAGGGTTATTAAAAGATTATTATGAATTAAATTCAAATAAAATTCGCCTTTAAAAAAAATATTATATTCATTTAAATCAATCTACTTACCTTACATTTTGAATGCAATTTATTTTATATATCTAAAAATTTGTAGATAAATTAATATAAATCAAATTTTTTGTTATACAGTCATGGATAATACACTAATTTTAATTTTTTAAGCATAAAAGACACTAAGCTAAATTACTAATTAATTCAATTAAAAGCTACATGGAAGTCTTAGGGATTATCAATAATACCTTATTATCCATATACTAAAAAGCTATATGCTTTTACAAGTTCTCTATGCATACAAGGTACAAGTATGTATTGCATAGATAAAACAAACCCAATAAATAACTTAACGGTCGTTAAGTATAGTCACAAAATCTATTGCAAAACAAGTCCTGTTCTTTAACGATCATCGACGAACGTTACATTACTTGACAAAACTTTAACTGTAGCTAATAATATAGATTTTATTGCTTCAGGTCTACCTATGTATTACGTAGATAAAACATAAACAATAAATAACTTTAACGGCCATTAAGTGTAGTCACAAAATCTGCTACAAACACACGTTTTTTTCTCTAACGGTCGTTGACGGCCATTACATTACTTGACATAACTTTAACTGTAGTTAATAGTATAGCTTGAGGTACAACTATGTATCGCGTGGATAAAAACAAAAAACAATAAAAAGCTTTAACAACTGTTAAGTGTAGTAAAAAAATGTGCTGCAAAACAGGTCTTTTTCTCTAATAGCTGATGTGTCTCAATATATACATATTTCTCACATCGTATTTGGACGTTTTATACACGATTGATAGCCGTTTATGCATGTTTTGTGGTGCGTTATGGTATTTGCTAGTGGTTTCAGGTCTACAGCAGGTACATCGCTCATAAATGGTAGAAAATAGCTCAGAAATGGTCCATATGTACTAACGATGAAGAACGAAGCTGAAATGCCAAATTCTGGCAATTATCGCGGCGCGACCAAATTACCTCGCGGCGCGAGTCAGCACAAATTCCCCTTCGCGGCGCGAGACCAGGGAATCACGACGCGACAAATTTCTCTGTATAAAAGTGCTCCAGTTTTGGCATACCTCGCGGCGCGATGCAGCGCTGGTCTGACAGTTTTCTCTCTCCTGGGGTATAAATACCAACCCTACTCAACCCTAAACCTAATCTTGGACACTCCAGCCTCCACACTTGTTCTCCAACCGATTTTGAAGGTTTTTCAAGGGTTTTTCATCATCCAAACTATTTTGAAGACTTGAAGATTAATTTTTGGCTCTTGATTAGTGATTGTAGCTCGGTGGTAACCTCGATTTGGATTATTACTTCATATTTGGTACACTATGTTCTCCTTTTTATTTGAATCTTTAGCTCTTTTCATTATGAGTAGCTAAATCTCTATATATCTATGAAGATGAAGTGAAACAATTAGTTATGGTTGCATAATATTTTGAATTCAAGTTGGTTTTACTTAACATTTTGTCAAGATCTTAACGAAGTGATTTCTTCTACTTAAACTTGTGTTCTTGGTGATATTTGTGTTCTTCGATAGTGGTACTAGTTTAATGCAAGTATTATTTTAGTTGTTTGTCTATGAATAACTCTTGCTAGGTCATGGTATGATAGTAAAGAATACAAGTCTAATAAAAATTACTTTGTTAAGTGGATTTAACGGTTGGTGGTACCACGTTTCTTTCACAAAGATAAAAATTGTTATTTAAATAATCAAACAAACTAGTTAGTTCGAGGAATTGTAATAGGGTTGGTACCACTTGTTGCAAGAAATTGGATTGAATAGGTGATCGAGTCGATTTTACAAACGGAGTGCACCCGGTTGTGTTTTTGTCTTATCACGATTATTATCACCAACACATATGAATTTTGAGCTTAACCTATATGCAACCTAGACTTTTTGCGTAGCGGATTCGACATATATGGCTTTTTAATTATTTGTTTACAACTCACACTCTTTTCGCGTGCTCTCGATTAATACCGGTTGAGTACCTTACTTTACTCGTTAATTACATAACTTTCAGAAACGCAAAGTGACAATTCGGTCACACCAAACTTTTTACTTGTTTCGCATTTTTACAACCTTTAGTACAACAATCAGTCCTTGTGTTCGAATCCTGGTCTTGCCAGTTAGCTATATTACATACGAACGGGTACACTGCCCGTAAGTGTGTGGTAGTCAGTTAGCGGTAGATCTTGTTATAAATTTTAAACTAGATTTCACACATCATAGCCGTCAACGACCATTACATGACTTTTGATTTAACGAAGTTTACTTACAATATATTACGCCCGCAACAAAGTGCGGGTAAGTTTACTAGTTATATGTATAAAAAGTAATAATTTATAGATAAAAACGACCATCTGAATTTTTACATGACAAATACAAATTTGAGTAAATTACACTTTTCGTCCCTAAACTTGGCACGTTTTTCACTTTTCGTCCCTAAAGTTTAAAAATTACAATTTTGACCTTAAACTTGGTAGAATTTTGCAATCGACGTCCTTTGGCCATACGGCGTTAAGTTTCAGCCGTTAAGTCCCACACGTGCAAAACATGTGAGGGACTAAAAGTGCAAAAGGTGACTAGTTCAGGGACGAAAACTGAAATTTACATTATATATTGTCATCATCTTCATCTTCTCCGGCTGAGTGGCCGGAAAATTCACCGGAAAACTTAAAATGCCGATATCTCACTCGTTTCTTCGAATTAGACCACGAAACCACCACCAAACTTCTCAAAATTAATTTCTGCACGAATCCTAACCAAAAGATTTCAGATTCAACACTTGCCGGAAAACTCAAAATACCGTGGTCACAAAAACCGAGCGTAATAGAGTAACCCACCCTCCAATTAGATAAAACCGAGGTCTTCCATAACGAGAGTCGTGCCTCCACTAAATCAAATACTGGTTTCCAACTCTTGAATAAATACCTTAAGACCCAAATACGTGAAAGGAAAAGTATGACTTACAATGTAGTTTATCCGCTAGCTCAGAAATTTCGGGTCATCAACACTGCTTCCATAAAGATTAGACTTGTAGAAATTGATTTTTAACCCCAAAACAAGAAAGAAGACTCTCATAAGTCTAGTGATACACTCCACATTGGATTTAGATCAAGCAACAAATCATCATGGTTTCATGTTACTGATCTTCTGTCTCAAATCGATCTGAAAATCACAAGGTTTTATTCGCGATAGAATTCTGAGCATGTTGATGTGATGATTTCTTCATTTCGTTGAGTTTGGTCGGCAGTTTGTTTTCCGGCGAGATTTTGAGTTTTCCAGCAAGTGTTGAATCTGAAATCTTTTGGTTAGGATTCGTGCGGAAATTAATTTTGAGAAGTTTGGTGGTGGTTTCGTGGTCTAATTCGAAGAAACGAGTGAGATATCGGCATTTTAAGTTTTTCGGTGAATTTTCCGGCCACTCAGCCGGAGAAGATGAAGATGATGACAATATATAATGTAAATTTCAGTTTTCGTCCTTGAACTAGTCACCTTTTGCACTTTTAGTCCCTCACGTGTTTTGCACGTGTGGAACTTAACGGCTGAAAATTAACGCCGTATGGCCAAAGGACGTCAATTGCAAAATTCTGTCAAGTTTAAGGTCAAAATTGTAATTTTTAAACTTTAGGGACGAAAAGTGAAAAACGTGTCAAGTTTAGAGACGAAAAGTGTAATTTACTATACAAATTTTAATAGCACCAAATAACTTATACTAATAACCTTAAGGAGGTGATTAACAAAACCCAAATACAAATGAACAATTAACAATTTAAAAACTTCATTCATACACAAACACACTCTCTTTCACACACAGTCAGTGACACACACTCTATCTCTCTCTTTTCCATATATTATCTCGTCCGTCGATCTAGCGTCACTTTTCACATTTCTCTCTCTCTCTCACACACATCTGTCTCCACTCCGTCACTCCCAACCACCACCACCACCATCGTCTCCGGCAACGGTTTCAACCAAAACTTCATCGTATTGGTCGTCGTGGATCTAACAATCTCAGATCCGAGACTGTAGTCCACGCGCCTTTTGAAATGGAGGAAGCACTAGAAATGGCACGTTCCAAGGACACAAAGGAACGAATGGCCGGAGTAGAGAGACTTCATGAACTTCTCGAAGCATCTAGAAAGAGCTTGAGTTCATCGGAAGTGACGTCACTTGTGGATTGTTGTTTAGATCTTTTAAAAGATAATAATTTTAGGGTTTCGCAAGGGGGATTGCAAGCTCTGGATTCAGCAGCAGTGCTTTCGGGTGAACATTTGAAACTTCATTTTAATGCTTTGGTTCCTGCTACTGTTGAACGCTTAGGTGATGCTAAACAGCCTGTTCGTGATGCCGCTAGACGCCTTTTGATTACTCTCATGCAGGTACTTTTAATTATATTTGTTTATATATATGTTATATATATATGATATGTAATAGTTGTTTGATTATAGGTTATTAAAGGGATCTATTAGCTTAGAAGTTGGAAAGTTAAATATTTTGTACAAAATTTGGGGATTGTAGTTGGCTTGTGTGTATTGATGTTTGCTGCTAGTGATATATTGAGGCTAAGTGAGAATGTAGTATCGAGATTACGAGAGTCTGGTTGAGTGATATATCGATATACTGAACTTAGACGAGGCATTCTATCTTTGTCGAAGTGGAACCGATATCAGTGCATTGCTCTCGAACAGTGTTTTTACTAATTGATTAGATGTTTACAATTGTCAAGATCTGTTAACCGTAGAATTGGTGGTTTCAGATAGAAACATAAAAGTTGGGTTTGTGCTTGGTTTGTGACTTGGTGTAGGTTTCATATGCGTAGATTGGTAGATATATTGAGGATAGTTACAAATGTAGTTTTGTGATTACGAAAATTTGGTTGATTGATATACCGATTTCCGACCAAGCAATCAACTTTTGTTGAATCAGAATCAATTCCATTGCGTTGCACTCGAATAGTTGAGAGGCCAGGAGAGATTTTTATATTGGTACCATGTGTTTTTACTCTGTGTGTATTTTAATTTTTAATTGATTTATACATTTACATATGTTGTTAATAGTTTTTGGATCATTGGTAGTTAAAGATTTGTTAGATTAGAAGTTTTTAGTTTCAAGGTTTGGCACAAAATCTGGGTGCTTTAAATGGTTGGTGGCTGTCTTCTATAGCTAGATTGTTTGATTTTTGGAGGCTTAGTCAGATCTTAGTATGATGATAACAAGAGGTGGGTTGGTTGATATACTGGAAGGAATACTTATGTCGGGGCTTTTTATTGTTTTACGGTTATGAGGATTTTAAATGTAAGTCTTGAAGTACAGTGACTTGGTTTGCTGAATAGCTGGAGTTGTGGGATGTCGTGTGCAATGAATGGTTTGCTGAATAGCTGGAGTTGTGGGATTCGGAGTCCATTGGACACACATTGTGCATTCTATAATAAAGACCGAGGATTTGAGCTTACAAGTTATAAAGGACTAACGGTGAAAAATCTGTTATTATAGAAGTTATTGGTTTAAAATTCTAGCACAAACTATGGGGTTTTTAATTGTTTGGTGTGTGTTAGTATAATCTGATTGATAGATGTTTTGAGGTTAAGTGAGAATGTAGTGTTGTGATTCCGAGAGCAGATTTAGCGATATATGGACCTTTGACGTGACATGCTACTTTTTTGAGTCGGAGCCAACACCAATGTATTGTGCTCAAACTGTTGAGCTACTGCAAAGGGTTTTATATTCGTATTGTTTATTTTTTTTTGTATTTTTATAATGGGGGTTAAGTTTTGAAGTACATTGAGTTGATTTGGTGGATAGATGGAGTTTACCTGGTGTTGTGTTCAAAGATTGTACTTTCCATGTGGTGTAAAACTGCGGGTTCGTTTTGAGTTTCTTTTGAGATGTGATTTTTTGGTTTTAGGTGTAGAAATATATAATATTTTTATTTAGACTTGACGTTTTCTTGTTTATCTTCTTTGTAGATGCATATTTAAACTGTAACATTGTCTTACCCTTATGCAGTTACTAGGCCTGGCTTTATAGTATCTATATGTAGTTTTTGCTTCCTGTGATTCTGTTGTATTTAGACTGCCCGTAAAAACACTTTTTATAGTAAATAACTGCAAATCAAGTAGTTGAAAAGTTTTCAAGCTTAACTTTTGGTGGTGGTGCAGGTTTCTTCCCCAACTCTTATTGTTGAAAGAGCTGGGTCTAATGCCTGGACTCACAAAAGCTGGAGAGTTCGAGAAGAGTTTGCAAAAACAGTCACATCCGCTATTGGTCTTTTTGCATCTACAGAGCTACCCCTGCAACGTGCTATTCTTCCTCCTGTATGTTGTTTGGCACTGATGCATAAGGCTTCCAATTGATTTTTAGAATGCATAAATCTACAAGTACTTACACTCTTTCCCCTATCTTCATGACATCAGATATTACAGATGTTATACGACCCTAATCCAGGTGTGAGAGAAGCTGCTATTTTATGTATCGAGGTTAGTTAACTGTTTATGTCATACTCTGCTTAAGGGTTATTACAACAGATTGCAAAGTTAAACTTATCTGTAGTTTCTGCAATCTAATGTCCTGCTATCTTGGTAGTTACTTTATAATACAAAATTCAACAACTTCAGTGATGCAACAGCACCATATTAGTTATGTGTCATCTTCCCTGTGATGCAGGAGATGTATTCTCAAATTGGGCCTCAATTCCGTGAAGAACTTCAGCGCCATCAGCTTCCATCATCATTGGTGAGTTTCTTTGGGCTAGCATTTCAGTTCTTATGTTATACTCATATTATTTTTTCTACACACTGTAAATCTTGCTTATCAGCTTATGTACTCCTTTAAAACCGTAGGTGCATATAGCAGGGCCTATAGTGTTGTAGTCAGCGATCATTGTCTATTGGTATTTGACTTTATAATCATTTATGTTAAATCAATGGGCAATTTAATGAAAGATCTAGACATAGTACTTCTGATAAAGATCACAACATAGTTGTTTGCCAATCATTATGACACTTTCAATATATTTGAAATACTCCACACAATCACACGTTCTTGTTTAAGACGTAATAGGGTTGGTGCATATCACAGGCTAGTGCATGTGTTTACATATAAATGTCCTAAGTAATAAGAAGGGTCAGTTTGGACGTTTTTCACCTACCTATGAGAGTATTAGATCTGCTTTCTCACACATATGTTCTTGCATACTTTGTTTAGTCTTTATATTTCACGTGAGCTGATTCCAGGTAAAAGATATTAACGCCAGACTAGAAAGAATTGAACCAAAACAACGTACCGCAGATATACGAGTTAATACTTATGCTCCTGCTGGTCCCAAGCTTACTAATCACAATCCTAAAAGAAGCAGTCCCAAGGCCAAGACTTCTTCTCGTGAAGTTTCTCTCTTTGGAGGTTTGATATCTTCTGAAAGTTTCCATTCATGTCCACATTCTCCCGCATGCAATATTTTCTCCTTTCTCTTTAATCTATTAATTTGCTTGATCTTTGAGTTCCTACACACAAAGGGGATCAAAATACTCAGTTCTGAACGTTTTTTTCAGCAACTCCAGGCTGGTGTCAGATTCTTTTCTTTCATCTTACGTTTTGAGCTTCCCATTCTTTGTGGATGGCTTGGTTGTCATTTTGTATATTTGCTTGTAACTGATACATAGATTATTTCAGGGGAAACTGATGTAACTGAGAAGCCCGTAGACCCAATTAAAGTTTACTCAGAAAAGGAGCTGGTTCGTGAGTTTGAAAAGATTGCTTTGCTTCTTGTTCCTGAAAAAGATTGGTCCATTCGGATTGGAGCCATGCAACGAGTTGAAGGCCTTGTCATTGGAGGTGTGTAACACATTCTTTTAGCTCTTATTTTCTTCAAATAAAACATATGACATTTAATCATTATTGTTCTCATTTCTATCATTGTGTCACACCAGGTGCAACTGATTATCCATGTTTCCGTGGACTTTTGAAGCAGCTTGTTGGTCCCCTAAGCACTCAGTTAGCTGATAGGAGATCTAGCATAGTCAAGCAGGTATCCTGTTCTTGTCATAATTAGAAAATCCGACTAGAAGAAAGGGATTAGGTTGATGGAATTGAAAATGAAAGTTGTGACTTTATGACTGTATGTTAGGCTTGTCACTTACTGAACTTTCTATCCAAAGAGCTACTGGGAGATTTTGAATCATTGGCCGAGATGTTTATACCTGTGAGTACGAACATTATCTTTTAATTGAGAGATTTTAACATTATATTAACACCCATCTGACACATTATTTGACATTCAGGCTCTTTTCAAACTTGTTGTGATAACTGTACTTGTAATTGCAGAGTCTGCAGATAACTGCATTAAAACGGTATATACTTTATCTATTTTACATATGACATCTTTTTCTTTTCTTTCTGTTAAACTCCTTATGCTTGTTTTTTCCCCTTACAGATGTTGCGTAACTGCAAAGTTTCGCGGATACTTCCTCGTGTGGCTGAAACTGCAAAGCATGATCGAAGCTCTATACTACGTGCCAGGTGTCTAATCCCTTTTCTAAGCGCACTTCAGTCAGGATTATTGTCATAAGTTACTGGTGTTAATACAACGTTTTAATCTCACAGATGTTGCGAATATGCCTTGTTGATACTGGAATACTGGGCCGATGCACCTGAGATTCAACGGTCAGCTGACCTTTATGAAGACCTTATTAAGTGTTGTGTGGGAGATGCTATGAGCGAGGTCTATTTTTGTTGTGTTCTGCATGTAAACATTTCTTACTTTATGTAGTTAACATGTAATTCGATACTTCAGGTACGGTCTACTGCTAGAGCATGCTACAGAATGTTTTCCAAAACTTGGCCTGATCGTTCCCGTCGCTTGTTTTCATTGTTTGATCCTGTTATTCAAAGGGTATGTGTTTTCTTGGCAACAGTCTTTTGCTTATTCTTTCTTGTTTCCTTATCTGATATGATACTGTAAACAATTAAACGATAGAAAAGTTCATAGAGAACTACTTAAACTACTTCTAACAGATTGCAATATAAGCCAAAGGATACAAGCGATGTGGCATAAATTCATATGTCTGACATCACTGTTTTTTGCACAGATAATAAATGAAGAGGATGGGGGAATGCACAGGAGGCATGCATCACCCTCACTTCGCGAGAGAAATCCACAAACGCCACTTAATGCTCAAAGTTCTGCATCAGGTCTAGCTGGATATGGAACGTCAGCTATTGTTGCCATGGATAGAAATGCAAGCTTACCTTCCGCGTCTGCTGCATCTCTCTCATCTGGGCTTTTTTCATCACAGTCAAAGCCCATAAACAAGACTACGGAACGTAGCCTAGAAAGTGTATTACATGCTAGCAAACAGAAGGTGACGGCCATTGAAAGCATGCTTAGAGGTTTAGATTCTGGGAGAGTTAGGTCATCAAGCCTGGATCTAGGTATAACTTTTGAAATCATCACGTAACAAAAATCTATTACCGAATAATTTTGAATGGCTAACTCCATTTATCATTGCCCCTAGTGCAGGAGTGGACCCACCTTCAGCTCGTGATCCGCCATTCCCTCTTGCTGCTCCTGCTTCCAATAGTCTCGCCAGTTCTTTATCATTAGATACAACTACCTCTGGCATCTCAAAAGGTAACAATCGTAATGGTGGCTTGGTCTTGTCTGACATCATCACTCAGATACAGGCTTCTCGGGATTCTGCTAAGCACGCGTATCGTGGTAATGTTGCGAATGAGACTTTGTCATCACTTTCATCCTACTCGCAACGAAGAACTTCTGAAAAACATCAAGAAAGAAGCTCGTTTGAAGACAACCATGATATCAGAGAAGCCAGACGGTCAGTGAATTTGCACACAGATAGACAGTACTCGGAGACACCATACAGAGATTCACACTTCAGGGATTCACATAATAGTCATGTACCCAATTTTCAGAGACCTTTATCAAGAAAAAATGCACCCGGGCGAATGGCTTCAAGCAGGCGTAGGAGTTTCGACGAGAGCCAGTTCTCTCCTGGAGAGATGTCAAGCTATACAGATGGTCCAGCTTCCTTGAATGATGCTCTGAGTGATGGTCTTAGTTCTGGTTCAGATTGGAATGCCAGGGTTTCTGCATTTAACTATCTTCGCTCATTACTCCAGCAAGGCCCTAAAGGAGTCCAAGAAGTTACACAAAGTTTTGAGAAAGTAATGAAGCTATTTTTCCAACACTTGGATGATCCCCATCATAAAGTGGCACAAGCAGCTCTTACAACACTAGCAGATGTCATTCCGGCTTGTAGAAAACTGTTCGAAAGTTACATGGAGAGAATACTACCTCATGTGTTCTCACGGTTAATTGATCCAAAGGAATTAGTAAGACAACCATGCTCAACAACTTTAGAAATTGTTGGTAAAACGTACGGTGTTGATTCACTGCTTCCAGCTTTGCTTCGGTCATTAGATGAACAACGATCCCCGAAGGCAAAATTGGCTGTCATAGAGTTTGCTATCATCTCGTTCAATAAACATGCGATGAACCCTGAGGGTGCTGGGAACATTGGCATCTTGAAATTATGGCTTGCTAAATTAGCACCATTGGTGCATGACAAAAATACAAAGCTAAGAGAAGCAGCGATAACATGCATCATATCTGTTTATTCTCATTTTGATTCAACATCCGTTCTGAATTATATTCTTAGTTTATCTGTCGAAGAGCAAAATTCTTTAAGACGGGCACTTAAGCAACATACACCTCGTATAGAAGTTGACTTGATGAATTATCTGCAACAGAAGAAAGACCGACAACGTTCGAAATCCTCCTATGATCCTTACGATAATGTTGGTACCTCATCTGAAGAAGGATACATTGCAGTGTCAAAGAAGACTCCCTTATTCGGAAGGTATTCTGGTAGTTCCATCGACAGTGATGGTGGTAAGAAATGGGTTTCAGGTTCTGCCCAAGAATCTACCCAAATCAGTAGCCGGGCAGCACCTGATGGAAGTGAGGATAATCTGTATATTGGATCCAATAACGGTGTACATAATATAAACGCTAAGGATGCAAAGTGGTCAGACTATTTAGAAAACAATACTGACATGGAGGCTGCTTCAACACCTCGTCTCAATGGACTTGCTAGCTCTGATAGCCAACATGTTGCAGTTAACCGTAATGTTGATATTGAGGGTGCACCTGAGTTGGAACTTAGTCTTTCAAAACTTGCAGCTCTAAAGATTAATTCTTCACCTGAAACTAGACCAAGCATCCCTCAAATTCTTCATCTAGTGAGTTCAAATTTTAAAATAGACAGTTTACCTTTTTTATACCATCATAAAATTGATAATCTCATATTTATTTATTTGTTTATATAGATTTCTAATGGTACCGATGACTGTGATACGACAACCAAGCGTACTTCCCTTCAACAGTTGGTTGATGCTTCTGTTGCCAATGATTCTTCAATCTGGACAAAGGTTTTATATATTATAGTTAATGCGTTAAATACTTAAATATACTAGCAACAATCACACTGATCTACTTTTAATGTTTGATGTATTTGCAGTATTTTAACCAAATTTTAATGGTTGTACTCGAGGTGTTGGATGATCCCGATCCATCAATTCGGGAGCTTGCTCTTTCATTAATAGCTGAAATGCTGAAGAATCAGGTATGCTCTTTGTTTTTCATGCTGTGCTGCTATTTCTAAGTTGGTTTTGTGTTGACATTAAGCTGTACTCCACTGATTCCTCCAGAGAGATGCCATGGAAGATTCTGTTGAAATTGTAATTGAAAAGTTACTAAACCTTACGAAGGACACAATTCCAAAAGTAAGTTTAATCAGAATATGAATTTCTTTTAATAAAGATTGTCATCTTTATCGTTTGAATAATTTTAGCAACTATTTTTGGCATCTTTTTATTTTTGGCAAAAAAGCTTTCTCTTATGCTCGAGTTTATTTGCAGGTATCAAATGAAGCAGAACATTGTGTAACTGTTGTTCTGTCTCAGTATGATCCTTTTAGATGTTTGAGTGTAAGTTATGCTTTAGTTAAAATTGCATATTGTTATTTTAGATTAAATTCACAAGTATCAGAATATAAATGCTGTCAAGTTTATTTTTGTAGGTTATTGTCCCATTATTGGTTACTGAAGATGAGAAAACTCTTGTTACATGTATTAACTGTTTGACTAAGGTAGATTACCATGAAACCAAACATTCTTACTGAATCCGCTATTTAATCCTACACAAGTTATTATGATCTGAAATTTAATGAATATGTCTTTTTCCTTCAGCTCGTGGGCAGGCTTTCCCAAGAGGAACTAACTACTCAGTTACAGTCTTTTTTGCCTGCTCTTTTTGATGCTTTTGGTAACCAAAGTGCCGATGTTCGCAAGGTAAGTTGCTCATTAGTTTTAATGATATTTCCTGGAC
The DNA here is from genome assembly GCA_034093135.1 of Erigeron breviscapus. Lineage (NCBI taxonomy): Eukaryota > Viridiplantae > Streptophyta > Magnoliopsida > Asterales > Asteraceae > Erigeron > Erigeron breviscapus. The sequence goes on from CM067168.1 coordinate 144,930,808, forward strand.
ACTGCAAGTTCGACTTGTTTATGAAATAGTCCAATTGGGCTGTGTTTTATCTCAAAAAGGCTAAATATAAAAAAGTAGCTAAAAGGGGATTGTCAAATGATTCGAAAAGAATGGAAGCCTTCACGAAGTCAATTTATTATATCATGCAAAAGTTGCCAATTTTTTTGCCGGCTTACCCATATTTGGTCTCATCTGTTTTTACCCATACCGATATTGACCTGTTACCCTACCCATGGACCCATCCATCATGCAAGCTCAAATATTGATTGATCATTTTGTTTTGTAACTCATGGTATTTTTTTTGGTTGCTACTGGCAGACTGTTGTTTTCTGTCTGGTAGACATCTACATAATGCTTGGAAAAGCTTTCTTGCCACATTTGGAAGGCCTTAACAGTACACAGTTGCGGTTAGTAACAATATATGCGAACCATATTTCACAAGCAAGAACGGGAACTCCTATCCAAGACTAGTGGTGGAATAGTGATGAAATAATGGATGAGTACCTTTTGGCCCGTTAATTTGCTTGTGAATCTTGTATATTTGTATGGTGTGTGATGCGTGCATTCGATCAAAGGCCGGGGCTAGTTTTTTTTTATATTTGTATGGCTTCATTTTTGCCCCTTTTTATTGATTTTTTAAACACTTAGTTTGGTTGGAGTTGAGGGAAGTGTGGTTTTGTGGAAAATGATTTAAACACTAGTTAAATTGTATCTTCATGGTTTTTGTGTCCATAATATATATTTTGGTTCTTGCCAGTTGATGCTTTCTACATGGCGTAGTTGAGTCTTTTTGGCGTATCTATGATTTACGACTTGTATCCCATTTTATTAAGTTATATTTCATCAGTTTGTTTATTGATAACTTGGTGTACTCAAACCTCAGTTTGTTGACTTCGGACTTGAATCCCCAGTTATGTGTGTTAATTAATTGCTGGTGATTTAAGGTTTTTTTTACTCAAGTTGTGCATATTCTTATTATTATACTATATATATAGGAATATATTATTATAAAGTACGTAGCAGCTTTAATTAAACATAAACATTTTTTCAGAAAAGGTAGGCTCAACATTGTTAACTTTTTTCTCCCTTTGAATGACAAAATTAAACTCTAACGACATTGTTTTTTCATATACCTAATTACAATTTAAAAGACGGTAATTTTATAGAAATTCCTAACCTGTAAGGCACAATTGTTACAAGGAAACTAAAGATGTGTTTGGCATGGATTCATCTAAGAGTGCAATTTGGGTTTTGCTATGAAATACATTGTTTAATTGAGATGATTGACTTTTCAGTTTGTGTTTAAACCCATATTTTTTAAAAAATTATAAAATGAGTGTCTTTTCCAGTAAGTATTGTCACATCTAGATTTTCTTTTTTGTATAAGAGGATCTTCGATAACAAAGCTTAATAAAAAGTTCCATACTAGCTAATAGGTTGGTGGCCCATTGGCAAGGTCTTTGATCTTGGGGAAATCCACCAGGGTTCGAATCTCACTTCCTACATTTGTAGGAGTGGATTATTAGGGGGGTTTTCGAGAGTCTTGGGTTTCATCCCAGGCATGTGTGGTTCGAGCACCGCATACTGCCTAATTGGATGTCACTGTGGTGTTTCGAATGCTAACTGTTAACTACTAACTCGCTGTTAAAAAAAAAAGAAGGTGAAATTGACGTATCAAACACTTAGGTGCCCGGTTTGCTCCTTTGAAATCGAAACCATCTCACACACATTTTGAATTATGTAATTTTGGTGGTAAGATATGGTGACTCATGAAAGCTTGGTTAAGTCGACTTCCATGCCAATATCCTTCTCAAATGTTGGACCAAATTTCATCAATGCGAGGAACAATTACAAAACATAGCTGGAGGTGACATACTATGTGTGGCAGTAGTTATTGAAACATCGAAACAATGTGGTTTTTGAAAATGAGGCGGAGACGGTGGAAGATGTCTTCAATATTTGTTTCTTGACTTTTTATAATGATCATCTCGTTGTAAGAAGATTAATTTGACGTGGTCCATATGACGTATTAGTCCCGTGTACATGATGTAATCACTTTCTTCAAAATCTTGTAAAAATTTATCAATAAAATTGTCTGTTTCAAAAAAAAAAAAAACTATTACACTGATATAAACTTCTAACAATAAGCAAATTTTGCGAATCATAATGTTTTTCCTTTCAATACTCTTCTATACTCCCTAATAAAATAAATCACGATTTTCTCTTCTTTTAACTTTCGGCCTTTGAAATACCTATATTACCCTCTCTTTAATTAACTAATTTAGATATCTCCATCTAATATACCTATAATACCCTTAATAAAATTAATTAATTTTTACATTACCCCCATTAAATCAATTATTTTTAAATTAATAAACACATCGCTAGGTTATCAACACCAGCGCCACCAGTAGTTTCTCGTAAACTAACAATCAAAATACATTAAAAAAATAATAATAAAACAAAAAAGATATGAACCTTTTAAACGCTTCTCCCCCTTTACCCAGCCGAGCCGAGATAAGTCGCCAATCATTTTTATCGTGTCTTTGGCTCCAAGAAAGAAAGAAAGAAAGGCGTAAAACCCCCCACCCCTCAACACCCTCTCCTAAAACCCTAAAATACGACATTTCTCTGACCACCCCCTTTCTCTCTCCATTGACCAATCCCCTCTCTCTGCAGTCTGCCTCAACCACCACCGCCGCCATGTATCGCTTCGCCGTAAATCTTGCTTCCAAATCTCGGTCTCTTTTCATCTCTCTGTATCACATTTACATTTTATTTAATTTATTTATATGATAGGTTTACTCGGAATAAAATGTTGAATGTATAAATAAACGTCATGTATTAGACTATTAGGGACACTTTACTAAACTCCTCCTATATATCTCCCGATTTATTTGTTACTCATTATTTTATTTTTCTTTCAGGATCGTTAGAAACCATTCCCAACAGGTGTGTGTGTATATATATATATATATGTTTGTGTATGTATAATTTTTGCTCTTATTTAATGTGTTAAGATGAATATCGTAAGTTAATGAGTTGGGGTGTGTGTATTGTGGTGAATCTTTCAGTTAAGTAGCAGGATTGGTTGGAGCCGTAACTATGCTGCCAAAGACATTAAATTCGGTGTCGAAGCAAGAGGTTTGATGCTCAGGGGAGTCGAAGATCTCGCCAATGCTGTCCAAGTCACTATGGGTCCTAAAGTAATCTTCATTTTACGATTTTAGCCTTTAATTATTCGTGTTAGGTGCTTGGAAATGTATCCTGTTATGTGTCGCACGTAGTTAACTTTTAACATTATTATTATTATAATTGTGTGTATACAACTTTCAAACATAATAGAAATATTTGAAAGTTTAATATAAATGATAGAAGCTTGATAAGCTGAACTAAAGTTGAATACAATCGATAGAACTTATAGGCTGATAGCTACTTGTTATTTACACACATGTTCATTGATAGTTAACAGTTGTAAGTGAAATTTGGAAATTCTATGCTTGATTGAAATTAAACTTTCGGTAAGATCCTAGGTGAAATGTAGGTTAACTACTTCATCTATTCAATATTGGTTCATCTCATCGAACTTCTAGCTAATTTGGTTCTATTTTATGAAGGGACGTAATGTGGTGATAGAACAGAGTTATGGAGCCCCCAAGGTGACAAAAGACGGTGTCACAGTAGCAAAGAGTATTGAATTCAAGGACAGGGTTAAGAATGTTGGTGCTAGTCTTGTCAAGCAGGTTGCCAATGCTACCAATGACGTTGCTGGTGATGGTAAGTTTACTGTATATTTCTATGGGAAAAGGTTTTGTTATCGTTTTTATGGAGCTTACATTTGTTATTGTGAATTTTTAGGTACCACTTGTGCAACTGTTCTCACCCGGGCGATATATTCTGAAGGCTGCAAGTCAGTTGCAGCCGGAATAAATGCTATGGATCTTAGACGTGGGATCAACATGGCTGTTGATTCAGTTGTCACGTATTTGAAGAGCAAAGCTAGGATGATTAGTACATCTGAAGAAATTGCACAGGTTTGTTTCGTGTATTGTGTACCGCTTTGGGTTGTGGATGAGACTTGGTAGATGTTATCTGTTCATTAATTATAAAAATGTAGGTTGCAAGTGTTTAATTAAGTTTTTTTTTGGTATGCCCTGATAAAAACAGGTTGGGACAATATCAGCAAATGGAGAACGAGAGATAGGTGAGCTGATTGCCAAGGCCATGGAAAAAGTTGGCAAAGAGGGTGTCATTACGATAGCGGTAAGTGTATCTTTAAGGGCATTTTTATATAGATCAAACATCTATGTAATGCAGACTTCTGAAAGCTGAGCCTGATTTTTTTTTTCCATCAAGTTGAAATGGTTTTGTGTGCAATGTTGCTATGTGACATTTTGCAGGATGGTAAAACACTTTACAATGAACTAGAAGTGGTTGAGGGAATGAAGTTGGAAAGAGGCTATATCTCACCTTACTTCATCACCAATCCCAAAAACCAAAAATGTGTAAGAATCAACACTCTACTTTTAGTTCTTTGTCCACTTCTTCAAATTGATAAACAACTGACGTTTGATATTTGTACAGGAATTAGACAATCCTTTGATCTTAATACACGAGAAGAAAATCTCCAGCTTGAATTCCATTGTCAAGGTTCTGGAATTGGCCTTGAAAGTAAGTAAATTAAGGGATAACTGATAGTTATATTTTTGCGTGTTGTGAGAACTTTGTGGTCATAGTGTCTTTTTTTTATGCCGTTTTCAGAAACAAAGACCATTACTGATCGTTGCTGAAGATATTGACAGCGAGGCGTTAGCCACTCTCATTCTCAACAAGCTCCGTGCTGGTATCAAGGTATGATCTTGTGCTAGCGATTTTTTGTATTTACTACTTAATGATTGCCAGTCTTTACTAACATCAAAAATTAACTATGTAGGTCTGTGCTATCAAAGCCCCTGGTTTTGGTGATCACCGGAAGTCAAATCTGCAGGACCTTGCAACCCTTACTGGAGGAGAGGTAGTTCTCTTTTTGTTACGTATATGTATATTGTACTTTTTCCTAATTGATGGCGTTTTTGTTTGTTATATGATTGTAACAAGTTGTTGTAACGTGTAACCAGGTGATTACAGAAGAGCTCGGTATGAATCTTGAGAAATTGGGACTAGAAATGCTTGGAACTTGCAAAAAGGTTAATCTTGACTGTCTATCTCTGCATTTTACATACGGGCGAAGAAAAAAAAGCACTTTGATATATTTACAAGCTTAATAATGATGGCATCATGCTAATTTGTGAAATGTTTTATTAGGTTACCATATCAAAAGATGACACAGTTGTTCTTGACGGGGCTGGTGACAAGAAAGCAATCGAAGAGAGATGCGAGCAGGTTTGTTTTCCAATTGGTAACTGGTTTATAGTTTTTCATATCTGTACCATAACTAACCTGTGTTATGTTTCAGTTGAGAACTTCGATTGAATTAAGCACCTCTGATTATGATAAAGAGAAGATTCAAGAGAGATTAGCAAAGCTTTCTGGTGGTGTAGCTGTCTTAAAGGTTTACTCTTTGTTTCTAGTTGAACTTGATGGTACTTGTGTTTTGTCACGAAAATAATGTATTGATTTTGTGTTAATCAGATTGGAGGAGCCAGCGAAGCAGAGGTTGGCGAGAAGAAAGATAGAGTTGCCGATGCTTTAAATGCTACAAAGGCAGCAGTAGAAGAAGGCATTGTGCCAGGTAATTTCATTATATTTAGCTCTTTCAAAATGCCACACGATTCCCTGCATTCTTTCTTGATTTGTTTTATTTTGTACTTATGCAGGAGGTGGTGTTGCTCTTCTATATGCATCAAAGGAGCTGTCAAATTTGACCACCGCCAATTTCGATCAGAAGATAGGTGTTCAAATTATCCAAAATGCTCTCAAGGTATGGTACCTTTTCAGCCAATGTCTTCATTAATCTGAATTCAGGCCGTTCATTCATTTAAAACGGCTGTTCTGATGGGCTGCATATTTGTTCTGTTTTGTATGTCAAGTCTCCGGTGCACACAATTGCCTGCAATGCTGGAGTTGAGGGTGCTGTTGTTGTAGGGAAACTGTTGGAGCAGGACAACCATGATCTTGGATACGATGCTGCCAAAGGTTCTCTCTTTTCTCTTTTATTTTTTTACATGACACAACATATATGACTCATATGAGTATATTATGAAGATGACCCAAGAACCAGATTGCTAGGTTTTGTGTGCTATTCTTTTGTGGCTGAATCAAAATGTTATGTTCATTGAAATTAGGTTGTTGTGTGTGCTATTCTTTTGTGGCTAAATCAAAATGTTATTTTCATTGAAATCAGGTTTATATGTGGATATGGTGAAGGAAGGAATTATCGACCCTGTCAAGGTTATCAGAACTGCATTAGTGGATGCAGCTAGGTAAATTTACAACCTCATCAACTCCGGATATCTTGACTGTATGTGCATAGTTATTGACATATTTTTCTTGATATTTGTTAGTGTATCATCATTATTGACTACAACGGAAGCTGTGGTTGTTGAACTTCCTAAGGATGAAAACGAAGCACCAGCAATGGCTCCTCCTGGCATGGGTGGCTATTGAAGATTTGAAGATAGCAGTGACCCAACATTCTCTGCATAACTTAGTTTTTTTTGGTGAAGAGTATTTTTAATATGATGGCAAGGGTTTCTATTGTTGAGCCAGGCATACTTGTTTTGGATGCGAGAACATCATCGAGAGAATTGGAGTGTAGAAAGGACAAATTTTTATTGGAAATAATTGTTGCACACATTGACTACTTGCGTATCGAGAGATTCACCAAGTCTTGATTTAACAAATTTCAATACAATTATGGCGCTTCCGTAGGTCACATACTATATATAGTCCATACAAAGGTATTGACCCTCGCTGAATTAGGCCAATTCTATAAGTATATAACTATAAATGCCAATCTCTTTCATTGTTTTATTATTATCATTATTTATTTTTTACCCGCAGTATTGGACTATTTTATGTTCTATTTACTTGGCAAAATCCACCAAGTAAATATAAATTGATTCTTTTCCATGTATCATGTATGTGAGACTTCCGCATCATACGGCTCTGTCCCGAGCTTCCGTCGTCATTCATAAAACCGGCTCTGGCTTGTTACCATAAGGGAATTGGCGCCAACAAGGCCAACCCTTAAACCTTCACTCCAAGACTATACCCCACCTTGTACCAAAGCTTATTATTTTATTTTTTTGGAACATCGAATTTCAACTTTAGGGGTCTAGACTATGTTGTCTTAACCGGGCCCACGCTAGAACACCCCATACACCAGACCTCAACCCAATGGGAGGAAAACTCCCTATTAATCCGCCCGAAGGCACGACAATTAATAGAGGTAAACCCTGCCCCTCAGACCTGGACCTGGGTATACCCAGACCAAGCCCTCATAGAGGGACCTCCAATATATATCACATTTGCTGCTGTGGGGATTCGAACTTGGGACAAAGATGTCACCAAGCACAGCACCAACCACTGGACCAACATGTGATATTTGTACCAAAGCTTATTGACATATATGTTTTAACAACCACTACTCGATTTCGTCAAAAATATGATATGTGGGAGGTGGGATGTGAAGGTAAATAGTCTGCTTCTAGCAAATACCTTCGTCAAAAGTGTGTGACGGAAATCAAGTGACATATCAAGACTGATATTTTGTGATAGTCATCCCAAAGAATTAATGGATGGGTAAAATTAATTTCCTAACTGAATGAGCCAATATTTCTTGAGACGGTTGGGTGATAAACGCGGTGTACGGAAGAGGGGAAAAAAAAAACCCAAATGGAAGCTATAGTGTACATTTGTGATTTGTATGATATCGTTCCTTACAGTTGTATCTAATAACTAGGTGGTGTTTAAAAATATCCGACTAATCCTGACTTGGATTTGCATAGTGATTTCTCAAAGTTTCACATATTTACCCGGATCGATTTCAAATTTCCTCTGTCAGTGGTTTATTAGTAAGGTCTTTGATCTTAGGATATTCCAGCAGAGTTCGAGTTTCATTTCCTACGTTTATAGGGTTGGATTTTTTGGGTTTTTTTTCCAGTGTTCTGGATTATATCCCAAACATTCGTGCAATTTAAATCTATGAGTGAAATAGTTTGCTGTAAAAAGAAATTCCACAACTAAATACTTAATAAAATTATTTTCCAGCCATGTTTAAGAACATTGTATATGTTATTAAAAATAATAATTTGTACTTGCGCGTATATAATATTTAGATAAAATATAAATTTTTCTCTATTTATCCGTTTAGCAGTTACTATAAACAAAAATGATAATATATACTGTCATCGGATACTCATTTACCCCTTAAAAAATCAAATTACTTCTTCAACAATTTTGGACGTAAAATATTACTCAATATTAGAGTAGAATGATTTTAACAAGATATGATTTAGTAATTTCCAACTCATTCAAGCAAAAAAAAAAGGACACGGGAAAGCTTAACATGGACAAAATAGAGTCTAATTGAAATCTTTTGATAGTAGTGGGACCAGATATGCCAAATAGAGTCGGAGTATTTTTTTTTTTTTTAACCACTGGGTTAAACCCCAGTGGCCTGAGGTGTTTCACTAAACCTGCTATGCGGGGCCCCGGGGGAGTTTACTCCAAGGTCTCGAGTTCGAGCCTTGGTAGGTTCTCCTCGACGGTATTTTCCAATTAAGGAGGTGGTATGGTGAGAAAGGCTATTTAAGATCCGCTTAGTGCGGGACCCTTTCGTTGTGCGATTAGCACACATCATACGTGTCTGAGGTAAAATTCACTTGTCAAAAAAAAAAAGTTGAAACTTGTGAATTAAAAAAAAAAAGACAGTTAGAGTATTTATGACGCCACATGATAATATTATTAGACCATCTTCATTCACAACCCAACTCACTCATACTATTCATTAAAAAACTAATTTCTCTTTCTTACATCTATCCAACCCAACTAAATATAATTTTTACACTTCCATCAACAACCCAACCAAATTATTCTTTTTAAAAAATAACAATATTTTCAAATTAACTTTTCTTTTATTCAAAATTAATTAAAAAGAGAGTATTTTTTTTTTCAAAATAATAAATTATTTATCATCATAAATAAAAATAAATTAATTTAGATTAAGAAAGTTCGGGTTTTCACATTCATCAAACATATAACAAAATAAATAACTCATTTTATATAATGTATAAATTAAATTCTAAATTAAAAAGTAAAAGGCTAAATAAAGAAAATAAGTAAAATAAAATACCCACACTATGATATATGCAATACAAACAAATGATAAAGAGCGTCCAACTTATAGTTGGTAAAGTGAACGGTTCGGTCAGGAATTAAATGGACCCCACCAAAAAATGCGCATTATCTCCGACCGACTATTAGAATTATCTAGCGATGGGGATAGTTGTTGGAGTGTTTTTGATAGTAGGGCAAGATATGCAAAGAAAATGAGGTCTTTTCGATACCCGGTTTTTGTAGCCGGGAGTGGGACCAGATATGCAAAGAAATTTTATGGAGGTCGGAGTATGCTTTTAAATAGTGGGACCGACACGATAATATATTATGGAGTACTCCGTATCTTTCAATTCATAGCTAGTTTGCATCCTCCTTTGACCATTGCTACAATAAAAACCTGTTTTCCTTTCAAAAAACGTATGGAGTAGTCTGCATAACTTAATTACGAGTACTAGACAAACATTTGCATTTCCATTCCATATGAAGGACATCAATTTAGACTACGATCCAAGTATCCTAACCGGGAGATCAGCTCAAGTTCGAGATTATCAGCTACCCATTTTCGTAACACACCAACAACCTCCAACTAGGTAATTACGTATTCATTTTAATAAGCTTTAGCTTATTATTATTCAATAATAATAATAATCATATCATATGCAATACATATGTCTCCGCATTCAAATGCTTCAGTATTTAATAACAATCGTTTCTATATACCTCTTCAAGCTCGGTTTGTTCTTGGCAAAAAAAAAAAAGTTCTCCGCATTTATGGGAGCCAGTAGTCCTGTTTGTGGAATTACTAAATTAATAAGGGCTTTGCTAATTGATGTATTTGAGCATATACGTTTACCCATACATTTTGAGCTAAACGTTTCCTTTTCTTTTTTTAAGGAAAAATGCATGAGTACTATGAAAATTCAAAAATATAAATGAATCTTTCATTCTGAAACGAAATTTTAGTTCAATAAACATTGATATATATGTGTGTGAGTGTGTCCCAAAACAAAACAAAAAAAACCCAATATATAATTGGCTCATATATTGATACACACTCATATACCAACCATCGTATTTGAAGAATTTGAAAACCTAAAAATCCTAAGTTTAAATCTTAATACGAGAAAAAAAGACCTTCAAAGATAAAAGAGAGTTTTCTTAAATTTGATTTTTTTTTCTTCTGGATTTAGAGTAGGTTAATAAAAAATACATACCGTTGAGCCACAATTTACTATTAACAATAATAAAAAATAAATCCATGACAGTTGGACATTATTATTAATTGTTACTCTATTCTATATTCTACACAAAAGTGAATATAAAGTTGGTTGACATCTAAGTTGAAAGTCCCAAGTTTGCAACGATTATACAATTAACAACTAATGTAAATTACTTTAAGAACATAAGACAATAAAGTAAAGAAGTTTAATCATAAGTAACATTGATTAAACAGTGAATATATGCTCGGTTTTTAAAGAAAGAAAAGAGAAAAATATTGTTAAGTTTTTGGACACACAAAAACTTAACAATTATACAAAGAGAGAAAAACACACTAAGTGTAAATATGGCACAAACCAACGGTTTTGCGGCTAGGTCAAGTGATGCGTTATATAGGGGAAAAGAGGCATCACATGACAACCCAATAGATGTTGACACATTAAAGGTTGTCAACCATCTATTGGTATGTAAGACTGGTCTTCAGGAATCTCTGTTCACCATCTTGTTTCTTTCCCAAAACGGCATGACAGAGAAACATCTTAGTACCAAAATGGTACAAGGTCACATGTCTTCATTCTGATCTATCAACACGTGTCCTTGGGGACCAGTCTTCTTATCTTCATCTTCCCGCCCATATTTGACTTACAAAACATGGCGGTGAGTCATTGAACTTATCCTTTAACTCGAAGATACTTGATGGTCGCTGAAGGCTCGCTGACTCCTTCACTCGCTGAGTCTTTCAGCGAATCCATGACTCAACAATCTCCCCCTATTCGCTGAGGAGACTTAGCTGAGTGGAAGTCGTTTGAACTTACAAGAATATGACATAGAATGAGGGAATGCTGATTTTATATATTTGACAAACAACTTTACAATAAATAGCATTACAAAGATTACAAGACTACTTAATCCCATTGAGATTCTTGCTTGGCCAGGATGAAGGCTTCATCCTTTTGTCTTTCTGGCTTCAGCAGCTCTTGATCAATCAGCTTTATAAACTTGGGATCATTTGAAGTCTTGGCGCAGTACTTCCTTATTTTTAAAAGGAAGGAAGAAGGTGCAATTCCAATTTCATTGGACCTGAAGAAAAGCTCATGACCATGAACATTGCAGAAACAGAAGCCTGCCACCTTCTCATCATAAACACCTTCCATAAAGAGAACTCTGGAAGGCATTCTAAGATTAAGCAGCGGCTCCTCATCTATATCAGATTTAGGAACAACTCTGAGTATAGTGGGGAGCTGAGAAGCCTGGGATCCAGAAGCTGATCTCTTTGTCCAACTCTAGCTTGCTGAGGTGGAGGAGGAGGGAATGGATGTCTGGCAGCGCTGAGCAGAGAGTCTTTAATCTTATACTTCTTTTCCATTGCACGCACTTTCTTTATCTGCTCACCTGCTAGCTCAATCAAAGGCTTGTAACTCGCTGCAGTCTTGTCCTTGATCAGCTTATAAATTTCAATCCATTCAGTCGGGCCAAGAGTATCTTTAGTAACATTTCTTAAAGTATACAACTTGCCCACTCCTTGTCTTTGGAGATACAGATTCATCCCTTGATTGGTCAGAGTGAACTTGACTGACAGGATCTCCTCTTTCTGTTGCCTTATCTCCCTGGACTTAAGGTAGAGTTCTTTGCCTTCTTCAAAATTCTTTCTTTTCTTATCAAAGAACTCTTCCTCTTTCTTCTTCAAAACTTCCAACCCACCAGATTGTTGTGCCAACATTTGAGTTTCATCATCAGCATCTTTCAGCTCTTCACCAACAACCTGCTCACTTATATATTTTCTAGAGAGTTCCTCTTCTCTTTTCTTTTGTTTCAGCTCCTCCTGAAGTACAACCTCTTCAGGAGTAAGTTCAGCAGTTGTTCGAGATGCTGTTGGCTTTGGAAAGGCTCCAACCATCAACTTTTCTTGTTGTTCCCTTGCTGTAGTTGGAACTTTGGGTGGCTTGCCAGCAATCTTATCAGCTATCGCTGCCTTACCCTTTTCAGCATATTTTCTTTCTAGAGCAGCATGGAACTCAGGGGTAGGCTTGAAAGAAGAGACATTAATAGGTCTCGCTGGCACACTCTCAGTGACAACCACCTTTTCAAGACTCGCTGGCACATCCTCAGCGGTGGTTTCAACATTTACATTTTCAACTTGCTCCCCCTCAACGCTTGCTGCTGGTTCAACAATCTTCTCAGCATTATCAACATTTTCATCTTGGGGAGCACTTGTAACATTTTCAGTTTGCTCCCCCTCAACATTTGCTGCCGGTTCAACAACCCTATCAGCATTATCAACATTTTCATCTTGGGGAGCACTTGTAACATTTTTAGTTTGCTCCCCCTCAACATTTGCTGCCGGTTCAACAACCCTATCAGCAATATCAACATTTTCAGGTTGAGTTTGGGGAGCACCATCACTTGTATCATTTTCAACATTATTTGTTGGATCCTCATCAACAATTTTCTCCCCCTTGGAAGCAGCTGAGGAACTAGCTACTTCCATCTTTTCTTTCTTGAGGAGACCCAACATCTCCTTCATCATGCCTTTAAGAGAGGCCACCTCTTCTTCAAGTTTCTTTTGTCTGCTGACAGATTCTTCCAAGAGTTTTCTGTCAGCAGTGGCTGAGAAAGAAGTTGTAGGTTGAGAAGATTTGGTTTTGAGTGATGAGATTTCTTGGGTGAGAGTGGTGAGAAAATCATCTTGGTTTTTGGAGAAGAAAGAGACTGTGTTGGTGAGTTGGCGAAGTTGGGCAGTGAAGAGAATGTTTGATTGTGAGAGTTCTTGGAGTGCTGGCAAAAGATCTTGGAGTGCTGACTTAGCCACCTCCTCTTTTAATTTATCCAGCGAGGCATGAATAGAAGAATTCGAAGTACTGACCTTTTTCATACTTTCGTGCAGCAAGGTTTGATTCCTTCTAAATAGTTGTGCATTTGTTCTGGTGTCAGTAACTTGATTCTTGGTAATACCAAACACCATGCCTTGAAAAGTGGCCAGCTCATCTACGGCTTAATTACAACTGACCGTAAAAACCTAGCCGTAAAATTATGGCTTAAATTATAACTAGCCGTAAAAATGAGCCGTAATTTGCTCCTGGATTTTTTTCTTCCCTGAAATAAAATAACTCAAAAATACAAGGGCCGTAAATTTATGGTCCTGGGCCGTAAATTTACGGTCAGGTCTGCACAAAACTATTTTGACTCAAATTTGATTCAAACTCTTTCCAAAGCTCAAATGCTCAAATCAACACACCAAAAGGAGTAAAATCACATATTACAACATAATGGATACATCTAAAACCTTAACCATTCAAATGTACATTAAAATGACCAAACGGGTCACTCGCCCGCATTTACCCAAAGTTGACAAAATGGGTGTTTTACACTAAATTGATTTATACTTCAAAAGACCATATGACCCAACTATTTGTATATATACATGACCAAACTTTACTAACAACACCTCAAATGAACCAAGAGCTAATGGTTCAAAGGGGGCTACTACGGGTTCTAGCCACAAACCGTTTTACCGCAATTAGCTAACTTTTCCAATTTCCAAATCAACTTTAATCTTCAAGCATTTAATCTTGTTCCACATCCGGGACAACCTATAAAAAGGGTAAACAACTAAAAGAATAAGCCAAAGCTTAGTGAATACCATTGCATATGCTTATACACACGAAGGAGGGCAAAAACACAAAGGACTATCACATGTAGCCAATAGCATCGTCATACCATCACTTGCATACTCACCTTTACGCTAACAAAACATACATGGATCCATATACGCTAAACAATAATCAAAGAGGTTCTTAGGCCTCATCTCAATACAACTATGGGATTCTTAGGCCCCATCTCAATACAACTATGGGATTCTTAGGCCCCGGCCTCAAAATTAGGCCCTAACGCCAAATCGATTACCATACACGGAATCCACCATCATATGGTAATCGACCCAACGTACATATAATCGTATGCAAGAGTACTCACCTCCTTCGCGACAACCAAATCCAGATGACCATCTAACAATCATATTGCTTTCCACCTAGCATTAATTCACAATTTACACATATAAGGTCATCAAGCTCAATTACCTCATACACAAGGCTAACAAGCCATACATTACTATCTTTACTAGAATCTCAATGCCCAACCCAACTTTTACATAACTCACATGGACATTCGGTTACTTAATACCAAAATCACAAAATTCATCATTTTCTCAATTCAACCAAATATGGCCATATCAAAATTCCAAGAGTAAACATGCTAATGTCATTTCATTATCACATCAATATGTCTATAATAAGTTTACCCAAAATCATAATTTCGATCTTTTCATAGTCACTACCATATGGCCATATTACATCATTATTCAAAATCTTCATTTTCTTGTTTTAGCTATAAAAGCCAACAAAACACTTTTACCAAAACATCAATACAACTACACATCATTATGTATCATTACAAGTGAGAACTTAGAAAAATATTAAAACATAATCACCTTATTGAGAAATCCCCAATTTAACAAGTTCCATGAACCCTAGCTTGAATTTAAGTAAATAACCCATTTTTAAGAAAAACCCCAATTTGGTTCATCAAAAATGAAATAATCAAAAATCATACCTTCAAGACATAGAATAATATAAAGTTGGAATCACATTTTCTTCTTCCTCCATTTCTTGAATTCAAAACACACCACAAGCACACACCTCAATTCACCCAATTTAATTATGAAGATACTTGGAGATTATTATTATAATTATAAAGTTTACTTACAATTTGAGGGATTAATTCTTCTAATAATGCATGAGCTCTAGAGTTGTTGGAGGAGGAAATGAGGTGAGAAAGAAAAATGAAGAAGAAAGTTGGTGTAGTGGATTATGAATCATCAAGAGATCACCCTCCTCCAGCCACGTTTTCTTCAAATAAAAGGGGTATTATACGCGCTATCCGTTAAAGTTCCAACTAAATTAACCCCATATCTCAAATATAATTACTAGTAAATTATTTTAATGCTAAAACTATAATAAAGTTTTATTTTAATTTGCCTTAAAATTTTGGGATGTTACACTTCTTTGGGAGATGGGACTTTGAGATCCTTCAAAGAAACTGGATATTTAGAACAGGGGATCCCAAAGAAGTCAGGGTGGTGCAAAGGGGGTACTTCCATGACGATTTCATCATCAAGCTCCTCATCTTCATCATAAACATCATTTCTCCGCCCTTGATTTTGACAAAGTTGGATTCTTTGAAGCAGTTCCTCCTCGGGAGAAGGCACTTGGAGAGTGGTGACTTCTTGCTCGGAAGATTATGTAAAAAAGTGCTCTCCAAAGTACCCAATCGATTCATGATAGACAGTGGGCCTTGGAGAGAAAGAATGAGGAGGAGGCATATCTGGTAAGGAGACTGGACCATCTTCAAACTCAGTTGAGGGAGAGGAGATTAACAAATATCCATTGTCAGCTTCCAAGTACCAACTGATCATTTCTTCTTCATTTTCTTCAGTGGCAGCGAGTTTTATTTCAGCTTCATCATCTTGTTGGCTAAATTCGCTGCCCAACTCTTCATCACTTGCATTTTCCTCTAGAGAGAAAGGTGTCTCGGTCCCTGCACTAACAGTTTCCGAGACAGAAAAAGAGATAGGGTTAATTGGTGCCTCAGTCTCAGTGTGTTGTTCCACCAAGACCTCATCGGCCGTAGAATTTGTTGTCTCTAGCATCACCTGTGATCTGGCTGCTGACAACGACTCAGAAGGGTTTAAAGAAGAAGGGGAAATATTTGAAGTGGGTGGACTTTGACCTCTAGTGGGCTGGGGTGACCCAATATCTTCACCAACCTCGCCTACAGAAGTTTGAGGTGGCTGCCTGCTGTTCCCATTTAACTCGTCAACAGCCTGTTGGGAGGCTGCTGATGGGGTGGCTCGGGTACTAGTGAAACGAGTTGGAAATCACAAGTTTTGAAGAGAAAGTGGCTGAGTGCGTCGCACCACATGCTTGGTGCGTCGCATATATATATCAGGAAGTTGGCAAAATTTTACAAGAAATGAGGTGCGACGCACCACACTATTGGTGCGCCGCATGGATTGATCAGGAGAATGGAAGTCAAGAAAGAAGGCAAGGTGCGACGCACCAATCCAATGGTGCGCCGCATATCGAGCGAAGAAGGTTTTTTGGAAACAAGGCAGGTGCGACGCACTTGGCCAGTGTGCGCCGCACCTGTAGGTCGGCCCAGCTAGGTTTTTTGGAAACACTATAAATACAAGACCAAAACCCTATTTTTCGACACACTTCGACTTTCAGGCGATTTTAGGGTTTCTTGAGGCAATATTCAGCAGCTTTTACCTTCTCCAAGATCTAAGGGTTGCTCAAGAGTTTCAAGGCATTCAATTATCGATTTCTTTAGCTTTTCATTGTCTTTCACACTTTGGTACAAGATGTTTATTCTTTCTTTTGCTATTTGTGACTTATTTATGATTATGTCAAGCTAAACACTTCATCATCTACTGAGATGAAATGACACAATGAATATTGGTTGCATATTATTTTGAATTCAAGTTGATTATTAAACGTTTCGTCAAGATCTTAATGTATTGAATTCTTATCATTTATTCTATTGTTTGTTGATAATGTATAAATGGTTTTAATGGTAGTTAATTCCCGGAGTGCATTGTTCTAGTTGATTTGGTAGAATTAATAGGTGTTAATTCGTGGTAGCGAGTTGGTAAACAACAATAGGTAAGAGAGTTCAATGTGTTAACGGTTTGGTAGAATCGATAGGCGAAATTGTTTAATCATAACAAAACAAATTAATCAGATAGGGAGATCTTAATAGGGAAGGTGGTAGCCGGATCTTTAGGATTGAATTAATTGGTTAATGAGTTCGGGTAGGGTAATGAGCTAGGAGGCTACTAGTGAGTTCCTTGTCTTAACTTAGTTATCGGAATCAACATATTTGAATTGGCTTTAACCTTAATGCAACCAAAATGAAATGTGTCATGGAGTCGAGGTAGATGATCTTTTAAATTCTTGTTTTTAAACAACAAAATTCTCTTGCGATTAATCCTACGGGATTACTAACAATCTTAACTAACTTTTGCAACGTGGCAATTCGGCCATAAAAACCCCCTTATTTTTGTATCATTGTATTTAACAATTGCTTATAAAAGTCCTTGTGTTCGACCTCGTACTTACCAAGTAACTATATTGCATACGAACGGGTACACTGCCCGCAAGTGTATAGTAGACAGTAGCTAGGTAGTTCGTGTTATAAATTTAAGACTCGAAATTACACATCAAGTGGCCTGGGTACTAATGTCCTTGGGCACTGAGGACTTCCTAACCTTGGGTTTGCCCTTTGATACACTCCGCTTACATTTTGGGACGTCAGCGGAGGATGAAGATTGGATATTTTGAGTTGAGGATGCTGCCTTGGATGAGCGTTTGGTCTTTTTATAGGCTTGGGAGGTCGCCGGGGGGTTTTTCAGCGAACCAGCCTCAGAAGGCATTCCAGCATCCACAGCGCCCGTACCAGCCACTTCATCAGAAAGAAGTGCTGCCTCCCAGTCGCTGTCTTTCGGGTATAAAGAAGTGTTAAAGGAGAAGAGTACATCTTTCATATGAGATGTAAGGCGAGCAACCAAGTGTTCAGCTGGTGCTTGTAAATATTGTTTCCAACCCTCGCTATTGGAATAGTAGTAGCAGTTGGCAACTCATATTCATCACCCAGCGCCTCCTTGAAGATGAGAGAGAAGATTCTTGTGAAGGGCACTATATGAGACCTATTATTCATGCTAATCTTATTCTTCATATCGTTGAAGATTAGATGGGCATAATCAACAAACCGCCCCTCAGCAAGTGCATGGATCATAGGCATCGATGTTGCTGATGCTTGATTATATGATCCAGAATTTCCACCCATGCACTGAATCACATGGGTGAATAGTACCCTCCAGATCCCAGGAAGATTCTGCTTCATTGGATTGCTTGGGATCGCTGGAGGATTCTTCAAATTATAATTATAACCAATGGAAGGCAACCATGCCTTCCAATAATCATCACTAGCAGGATCCACAAATTTGTTTTCATTTGTTTCTTGTGGAAATCTAAGAGTGAGGCGCAGAGATGCAGGAGTGATAGTGATGACTTTCTCCCCCTGGCGAACCGTTCCAGTGATGGACTTGTTTTCATCATCATAATTACAAGTCCACCAGAATTCACGAAGAAGATGGATAAAGATTTTTTCTGGGTCCGCCATGATGCAATGATTTGCAGGAGAAGCATGGATAAAATCCAGCATTGGCTTATATCCTTTTGTACCCTTGGGTACTTCAGATGTGCCGAGATGATTGTTTCGCTTGACAATCATCTTAGAGGGAGAGAAGTTTACTTTGGAGGATTTTGTGACATTTATTGGAGTATATACAGAAGAATTTAAGTAGGTGAGGGGAATCTGTTCTTGAACTTGTTGTTCAAGAACCGGTGGATTTTGTATAGCGGCGACGGAGGAGGAAGAAAGAATCTCAACATTTTCAGATTGTTGAGGGATTTCAGATGAAGATGCCATTGAAATATTTGAGAAGAAGATGAAGAATTTATATGAGGAAGATGAACAGAAATAGAGATATTTGATTGAGAGAAAATGAGAAAATTTTTTATGTGTGTGTAAAGTGGGGTGAGAGAAGATAGGCGGAAATATATAGGGTATGGTGGTGGGCCACAACCTTACACACGAGAAGATAAAAAGGTTTTATCTCTCTTCTTTTTCAAAAGTGTAACAGTCGTAAACAACAACTGTTTTATATTTATATATATATACGCATAAGATACGTACATATATATAATATAAAAAGGTTATGTGAGTAACGTATTTTAAAAGGAGAATAAAATCTTATCCACAAATACTCGAGTGTACGCCGTATTAACAGTTGTAACTTGTCAATCAGACGCACAGTAACCGTCATGTGCAGACAAATGACGTGATCAAGGAAGGAGTCGAGGTGACCTTCTAGTTTGAATTATTTAAACATGTGGTTCAAAATTTTGCCACGTCACCCACATAGTTACTTTGAAAACACTTAGTTTCGAAAATATCCTATGTTTTATTAAGTATGAAAATAATGTTAAGGAAGACATTTAATAATATTAAATGCTTTTTACTTCAGCACCCTTTTTAAGAAAGGAAGATTGGATGCTAAAGATATTTGAAGATTAAGAAAGACCACATGCTGGAAGTTGCTCAACATGTCTCATGTTTTGTCAGCGACTTCACAACAAATGTTGATCGCTAACAAAGAATACAGTTTTTGGCAAACTGTCAGCCATCAACGGATTTGAGAAGTCTTTACCATTAGCCGTTTGCTATTGGACTAGATGAAGACTTTTAGCTCTCCATTGCTTTTATTTTGCTTTTTCCCAAAGCAACAGGGATCAACGGATTTAAGAAGTCTTTACCATAGCCATTTGCCAATGGACTAGATGAAGACTTTTAGCTCTCCATTGCTTTTATTTTGCTTTTTCCCAAAGCAACAGGGATCAACGGATTTGAGAAGTCTTTACCATTAGCCGTTTGCTATTGGACTAGATGAAGACTTTTAGCTCTCCATTGCTTTTATTTTGCTTTTTCCCAAAGCAACAGGGATCAACGGATTTAAGAAGTCTTTACCATAGCCGTTTGCTAATGGACTAGATGAAGAGTTTTAAGCTCTTCATTGCTTTAGGTTCAGCGAGTAAGACATACTTAAACTCACTGAGTTAGCATACATGTTAAATCATGTCGCTGATTCACCATTCAGCATTCCTAACTTGCTGACAAGCAGTTTGAATCTAGTTTCATCCAATGGTTTAGTAAAGATGTCAGCGATTTGATCATCAGTTGGAATGAAATAGATTTCAATATCACCTTTCATGACATGGTCACGAATAAAGTGATATCGAATATCAATATGCTTAGTTTTAGAGTGCTGAACGGGGTTGTGTGTAATAGCAATAGCACTTGTATTATCACACATGATTGTAATTTTGGAGTATTCCAAATCATAGTCAACAAGCTGATGCTTCATCCAAAGAATTTGGGCACAACAACTCGCTGCAGAGACATATTCTGCCTCAGCGGTGGAGATGGAAACTGTGTGTTGCTTTTTACTAGTCCAACTAGTCAGCTTCCCCCCCAACAGTTGACATCCTCCACTGGTGCTTTTGCGATCCAGCATGCACCCAGCGTAGTCAGATTTAGAATATCCAACTAACTCAAAGTTGGAATCTTTTGGGTACCAAAGACCCAGCGTGGGTGTACCCTTAAGATATTAAAGGATGCGCTTAACAGCGAGAAGATGAGATTCTGTAGGAGAAGCTTGATAGCGAGCACAGAGGCATGTTGCAAACATGATGTCTGGTCTACTCGCTGTAAGATACATGAGTGACCCAATCATACCTCGATAGTAAGTAGGATTCACATACTTACCATCAGGGTCTGCATGAAGATTATTAGGAGGGGACATGGGAGTCCTTTTTGGAGTAACATGGGTGAAGTCAAATTTATGCAACATATCCCTAATATATTTTTCTTGATTGATAAATATTCTAGTGGGAAGTTGCTTAATTTGTAAACCCAAGAAAAAAGTTAATTCACCCATCATACTCATTTCAAAAGTACTAGACATGAGAGCGCTAAACTTTTGACAAAGTTTTGTAGATAAGGAACCAAAGAATATGTCATCGACATAGATCTGAACATACAGAACATCAGCTTTCCTTTTATAGATAAAAAGAGTACTGTCTATGGTTCCTCTACGAAAGCCATGGTCAAGAAGGAAGGTAGACAAGGTGTCATACCAAGCTCTTGGAGCTTGTTTAAGACCATATAGGGCTTTGTGGAACTTATAAACATAGTGAGGATGCTTTGGATCCTCAAAGTCAGAAGACTGCTTAACATAGACTTCTTCATCAAGAGCACCATTTAAGAATGCACTCTTGACGTCCATCTGGTAGACAGTGAAGCCTTTGTAGGCAGCGTGAGCAAGAAAGAGACGGATGGCTTCAAGACGAGCGACTGGAGCATAGGTTTCATCATAATCAATGCCTTCAGCTTGAGTATAACCTTGTGCAACCAGTCTTGCCTTGTTTCTGATGACTACACCAGCTTCATCCATCTTATTCCTATAAACCCATCGAGTACCAATGGGTTCCTTATAGGGAGGAGGAACTAGAAACCAAACATGATTTCTTTCAAATTGTGTCAATTCTTCTTGCATGGCTTCCACCCAAGAAAGATCAGCCATCGCTTCGCCAATATTGGTAGGCACAATTTGAGATAAGAAATTGACATAGAGACAAGTATTACTTGTCGCTGATCAAGTTTGGACACCATTGTGTGGATTACCAATCACATGGTCAAGAGGGTGATCAGCAGTCCATTGGAGTGCTGGTGTATGAATAGAAAAAGAGTGAGTGACTGCGGATAATGTGGTGGGAGGATCATTTGTTGTAAGAGAATAAGTGGAGAGATCAATGGTAAGAGAAGGTTCAGAGTTGCTGACAGGAGGGTCGCTGAGATTAATGGGCACCTCTTGCTGAGATGTATCATCATCAGCGTCTCCTGAAACAGGATTCGTTGAAGCATCATGAAAGATGTCCTCAGCGACAACGTCAGTAACTTGAGATTCAGTTGTGGGAGGAACGTTAATGGAAGTGGCATTAACAGTTCTAAGAAGAGGCTCAACTGGATCAATAGAGTAAATGTGAGCGTCCACATACTCATCATTAGTTGAGGGGCTTGAAGTATCAGCGATAGGTGAGTCAGCAACATCATGATGTGTCGCTGACTCTACTGGAGGATCAGCAAGATCGCTGAGGATTACTTCAGCCAATGACTCACTTGAAAGATCACCCAGAGCTGAACAGCTTTCATCAAAAGTAACATGAATTGATTCATCTACTTTTTGAGTGCGAGTATTGAAAACTCTGAAAGCGTTACTGATAGAGGAATATCCCAGAAAGTAGCCATCATCAGCTTTGGGATCAAACTTACCTAAATGATCCTTATCATTCAGGATGAAAACTGGACAACCAAAAACATGGAAATATCCAATTTGAGGTTTCTTGCCCTTAAGAATTTCATAGGCAGTCTTGTCATGTCGCTTGACAATAAAACACCTATTTTGAGTATGGCAAGCAGTACTAACTGCTTCAGCCCAGAATTTGCTTGGAAGGGAAGATTCACTGAGCATAGTTCGAGCAGCTTCAATGAGAGTTCTATTTCTCCTTTCAGCTACTCCATTTTGCTCAAGAGTTCGAACAGAAGAAAAGTTTTGTCTAATCCCTTGATCAGCACAAAAACTTTCAAGAGCGTGGTTTCGAAACTCAGTGCCATGATCGCTTCTGAGTTCTTTAACACGTATGCTGTTGAGGTTTTCCATCTTTTTAATGAAATTTATAATTTCCTCAGCAGCATCACTCTTGGAATGAAGAAATATTGTCCAAGTATATCGTGAATATTCATCCACGATAACTAAGGTGTATCTGCTACCCCTTAGACTTTGGACATTCACTGGACCAAAGAGGTCCATGTGAAGTAGATGGAAGTAGCCATTGATAGAATTGGCTTGTTTGGTCTTGAATGTGGCCCTGTGACTTTTCCTTTTTCACAAGCGCCACAAAGTCTGTCCTTCTCATAAGTGAGAGGAGGAAGGCCTCGAACAAGATTTTTCTTGGCAAGAGAATTGATTGTTTTAAAGTTCACATGCGACATACGTTTGTGCCACAACCAATTGATTTGTGAGGCAACTTTGGAGAAGAAGCAGGTCCCACTGTCAGTTTTAACAGGAGTGAAATCTACCAAGTAGATATCCCTTTTTCTAGGAGCGACCAAAACTACCTCTTTATTGATGTTAATCACTGTGCCTTGATGCTTATCAAGGATAACCTTGTAATCAGCATCACACAGTTGACTAATGCTGATCAGATTGTGTTTTAGACCATTCACATAGGCAACCTTTGTGAATTTGATCAGCCCAATAGAGAGAGAGCCATATCCTTCAGTTTGGCCAGTAGAGTTGTCGCCAAACACCACTGTGGGACCATCGGTCTCCACAAAGTTATCCAGCAGGTCCTTGGATCCAGTCATGTGTTTTGAACAGCCACTGTCCAAATACCACACTTCTTTTCCTAGCGAGGCCTGCATGGATAACAATAGAAGGATTTAGGCGGAATCGAGATTTTCTCCACTGACAGTATCATTAGTAGAGAGAGGAAGAGGAGCATTTGGGTCAGTAATCTCATTTCTTGGATAATTATCAACAAGTTGATGAGCAGGAAGCATGTCACGAGTAACCTCATAAGTGAAGTATTGATCTTCAGAGGTATAAGTGACAGTGTTTCCAGAGTCAAGAACAAACATGTTACTAACCTGATTATCATTCCCATATTCGACCAAAACGCTATCGTGACCATTTGAAATGATCTCTTGAGAGTGGGGAATGGAGATTCGCTGAGAAGCAATGTGCTCAGCCATGTTGTCCTCAGTGAGGATAACTGCATCACCCAAGCTGATATTAGACTCAGCTGGTGGAGCTTGCTCAGCAATTATAGATGAGGAAGGAGCAGCAGAAGCTGAGGATGGGTTTTGCTGAATGACAACTTCAGGAGGAATCCTGGAGTCTTTGTCATTGCAGTTAGCAGCAATGTGTCCTCTTTCACCACAGAGATAACACTTTCTTCCAGCATTCTGACTTTGAGTCAGAAACTGTAACACCCGTCGTTTAAAAATATGGGTTTTCAAAAACTTTTCACCTAACGGTGTTAAATTGCGGAAGTAAAGACTGTAAAAGTCAAAACCGATAAAAACATTTCGGTTTCTGCATTTATTTGGTGTTACATGCCATATCAACAATAGTTCAAATGAAAACCCAACGGTTGCCCAACATAAAACAACCGTTCACACATCTCTACATAAATTCGACATTAAATACGAAATGTAGCGAATGTCTAAAGTAAGCATCGTCTAAGGGTAGCTAAGGCTCCTGCATTGCATCTACCCAAGCTCACACGTCCTGTATCTAGATTCCATCAAGCTAAACCTGAGGGAACAACCACATTAAAGAAACAAGTGTTAGCTATAAGAATAGCTAAGTAAGATAACACTTAATTTAAAAGCAATTGTCCGATTAAAACAATCTTCATTATTAGACAAGTTTTATTAGGCACCACACACATCACACGTTCACACATATACTGCATTTCAACTTCGTTTCAATTAGGATAATCATCCTAAATGTGCCTATCCTGCATTAGTTCCCACATTATCACACATATCTTCGTTATCTGCTTTATTAGTTCACACATTGTCACACGTATCTTCGTTAACTGCATATAAGTGTGCCCTGCATCACACCCGACTGGATGATTAGTCAAAGGACTACTCATCTTACGTCGTTAAGGAATGGCAAGCCAATCCTTGAGTAATCCGTATGTGAGGTTGGTCAAATCTCTCGTATTACTCGCCCTGCGTTATAAAGACCATGTTGCGAGGAGCCACCCAAGCAACAACTGCATCTACGCACTCGCCCGGCTAAGGCTAGTACGGGTTAAGCTTAACACTTTTCACTGCATCTGATTTATGAGCTCAATTTCACACATATAGTTTGGGTCCCTGCATTCCCAAACATTCACACACATATAGTCTAGGTAACACACATTCCTAGACATTCACACACTTTAACTTCATTACGTTTGGATCCTTAAACGTGCAAGTGACATAGCAACCTAGCAAGTCTAGTGAACTAGGTGTACAAGCCAAGCATGCATATCCCACATCAACTTCATTTCTATACATTATGCATATAAAGATACTTCATTAAACTACATCAACTGCATAGCTACCTACTACATTAAGAAATACTGCATTACACTACAATAAGGACTGCATCTCAGGTCTCATGGTCAACTGCATAACCCATAATACCTCCCAAGTAACCCTTAAGCCCGCATGCAATAATAAGGTACCGAATGGAAGTATTTATGATTTGAAACCAGCTTTTAGTTGATCCCCCAGCGTGACAAAGTAGTGTATCTTACCTGATAGAAGTACACGCGCACAAACAAGTAGCTAATAATGCTTATCAGTAACCTCCGACACCTATCGTTCATTAACATATAAAGTATAAGTCATTTAGGACCTTAAATGGACCCTCGTACGAACTTAAGACTGGCTACGTAAAAATCCAGAATTACACCTTGCGAATTTAAACTTCGTACGAATTTAACTTACGAAGTTATTCTTCGTACGAACTTAAACTTCGTTTGATCTACTTTACGAATATAGCTTCTTACGAATTTAATTTGGTCTTACGAAGATAACTCAAAAATCAATCTTACGAACTTAATTCACACTTTACGAAGATAGGCTATTAAACGAATTTAAACTTCATTTTCGTTCTGCTTTCTAGTTTACGAATTTAGCCAACGAATTTGATAACACTCCTTCTTACGAACTTAGTGAAAACGAAGATAGAAACGAGGATTATCTTCGTTTCATCCCTGTTCGACAGTTTTTCAAAAACAGACCAAGATCTTCGATTTTCCAATAAACGACTCATCAAAACTTCTTCCAAAACATGTATTTGACACCAGTAAACACATTTTGATCATCCGGATCGATTACACTCTCGTTTAACATCGCTTTGAATGTTAATTAACCAAAACACCATTAAAACTCTAACTCTTTGAAACTTCTTTAAAATCAGATTTAATTCATAATTACACAACCTCTAAATCTGGAAAATACATTCAATGATTCAATAATTACCTGCTTGACTCGATGATCGACCAATTACAACACCAAATCGTTGATCAAATGCTTTAATAACTGCTTTAGGATTAAAGAAAGGGTTAATTACTTTATTATTTGCTAATGACTGCCAATTAACTCTAGATTAGGGTAATCCTAACCTAAACCCGTTTTTCAATTTCCACCTATGTCAAAATCAGCCCCTGGACTTCTAAACTCTTCATTATTGGTCACAAACTGCATTATTGACCATATACAACATTAGTCCTTCATTAGATGTCACTACATAGACATAAACCTTCATATTTCACACATTTATACTACATTAATATTTAGGCTTCCAAGCCTCACACATAACACACATTAACTACGTATATGCATATAAGATACTTCATTAAACTACATCAACTGCATAGCTACATACTACATTAAGAAATACTGCATTACACTACAATAAGGACTGCATCTCAGGTCTCATGGTCAACTGCATAACCCATAATACCTCCCAAGTAACCCTTAAGCCCGCATGCAATAATAAGGTACCGAATGGAAGTATTTATGATTTGAAACCAGCTTTTAGTTGATCCCCCAGCGTGACAAAGTAGTGTATCTTACCTGATAGAAGTACACGCGCACAAACAAGTAGCTAATAATGCTTATCAGTAACCTCCGACACCTATCGTTCATTAACATATAAAGTATAAGTCATTTAGGACCTTAAATGGACCCTCGTACGAACTTAAGACTGGCTACGTAAAAATCCAGAATTACACCTTGCGAATTTAAACTTCGTACGAATTTAACTTACGAAGTTATTCTTCGTACGAACTTAAGACTGGCTACGTAAAAATCCAGAATTACACCTTGCGAATTTAAACTTCGTACGAATTTAACTTACGAAGTTATTCTTCGTACGAACTTAAGACTGGCTACGTAAAAATCCAGAATTACACCTTGCGAATTTAAACTTCGTACGAATTTAACTTACGAAGTTATTCTTCGTACGAACTTAAGACTGGCTACGTAAAAATCCAGAATTACACCTTGCGAATTTAAACTTCGTACGAATTTAACTTACGAAGTTATTCTTCGTACGAACTTAAACTTCGTTCGATCTACTTGTACGAATTTAGGACTTACGAATGGACCTCGTACGAACTTAAGACTGGCTACGTAAAAATCCAGAATTACACCTTGCGAATTTAAACTTCGTACGAATTTAACTTACGAAGTTATTCTTCGTACGAACTTAAGACTGGCTACGTAAAAATCCAGAATTACACCTTGCGAATTTAAACTTCGTACGAATTTAACTTACGAAGTTATTCTTCGTACGAACTTAAGACTGGCTACGTAAAAATCCAGAATTACACCTTGCGAATTTAAACTTCGTACGAATTTAACTTACGAAGTTATTCTTCGTACGAACTTAATTTGGTCTTACGAAGATAACTCAAAATCTCTTACGAACTTAGTGAAAACGAAGATAGAAACGAGGATTATCTTCGTTTCATCCCTGTTCGACAGTTTTTCAAAAACAGACCAAGATCTTCGATTTTCCAATAAACGACTCATCAAAACTTCTTCCAAAACATGTATTTGACACCAGTAAACACATTTTGATCATCCGGATCGATTACACTCTCGTTTAACATCGTTTGAATGTTAATTAACCAAAACACCATTAAAACTCTAACTCTTTGAAACTTCTTTAAAATCAGATTTAATTCAATAATTTCGGGACCGGTCAACTGCTTTTCACCGGGCTCCATCCAACAACTTGGAGTCCTACATCTCTTCCATATAACATTTCAAATGGTGGCATTCCAATACTTGCATGGTGACTATTATTATAGGCAAATTCAATCAACTTCAAGTGTTCATCCCATGCTCCACCGTATTCAAGTACACACGTTCTCAACATATCCTCCAAGGTTTGAATGGTTCTCTCACTTTGCCCATCGGTTTGGGGATGATAGGCGGTACTCAAATTTACTCTACTACCCAACTCCCGTTGAAGACCCTTCCAAAAGTTTGACACAAACCTCGAGTCTCGATCCGAAACAATAGATAAGGGAACTCCATGTTTCGCTACTACTTCATCAATGTACATCTTTGCCATCTTCGTTAAAGGCACATCTTGTCGGGTAGCTAGAAAATGAGCACTCTTCGTCAATCTATCTACAATCACCCATATCATATCATTCCCTTTCGGCGTTTTAGGTAGCTTCGTTACAAAGTCCATGGTAATATGATCCCATTTCATGGTTGGAGGAAGAAGTTGATGTTGCTGAAGAAGTCTTTTTCTTCCTAAGCTGAGGAGGAAGAGACTTAGGAACAGGGCCAAGAATGGACTTGCCCTTTGATTGAGTGTTAGAAGAAGAAGGCCCAAAGTGTGTCTGATCAACTCGCTGACCTCCTTGCTGAGGAGGTCTAACCTGCTGAACAGGTATGGGTTGCTGAGGGACATAGGTTCCCTTAGGTACATAGACAGAGTTAGGTTACTGGTAACGAGCATCACCAAACCTAACTCGTCTTTTCATCAAGCGATCATGCACAACAGACTTTCTGTCAGCATGAGAAGGATTAGAAGAAGACGAAGGCTGAGACACAGGGCTTTCAGCGACTGCTAAGGGAACAGGAATCTCAGCAGGCTGACTGACAGGCACAGCTCGCTGAGGAGTGCTCTAGTCATATGGAATAGCGACCTTGCTCCTTCTAAAAGGTTCAACAGCGTTAGACTTGACAGTCAAGAGCTGAGGAGCAAGAGGCTTGAAACCATCACTTGAAGAATTTCCTTCAAATGACTGAGAAGAAGAATATTGAACACGGCCTTCATTAGGCATCATGTCAATAATAGGATGGTTTGGAAAGACTGTTTTAGCAAAGCTAGCTGATGAGCTAGTTTCAGCTTGTGACGAAGAAGTGGAAGTGCTGGGTGAGGGTGACTCTTAATTCAATTCAGAATGGTAATCATTCATGCCTTTAATGAAATAATATTTCAGCATTTCCTCAGGAGATGCCACAGCACTTGGAGGAATCCTCTCTTCAGGAGCATGACCGTCGCTGAACATATTTGTAATGACAGCGGCAGTTTCATAACTACCACCAATGATGGCTTTCATTTGAGCGGGTACCTGCTTGCTGAAGATTTGGTCGTGAAGCCTGAAGGCTTTAGACCATGAGCTAACAATCTTTTCAAGGTCAGCGACCTGATTTTTCAGCTTCTCATTGGATACTTGAAAATTTTGGTTGAGAAGCTTTTGAGATTGAAGCTCAACATGGACATTTCTTAAGTCCTTGAGCTTATCAGTTTTATCACTTAGCTCAGCACTGATTGAGTTAAGCTTAGACTGAAGGTCAGCACGAATAGATTCGACATACTGAATATCACAAGTAAGAGATTCAAGAATTTTAGGTTTGTCCTCTTCAGAGGCAGAGGAAAAA
Source organism: Erigeron breviscapus (assembly GCA_034093135.1). NCBI lineage: Eukaryota > Viridiplantae > Streptophyta > Magnoliopsida > Asterales > Asteraceae > Erigeron > Erigeron breviscapus. Next base: position 144,960,517 of record CM067168.1, read on the forward strand.
TTGCATACCTTCTTAAGTGTGACATTGACCCACTGATTGGAGCACACTTGATCCTTAGTCAGCGCCTGGTCATCAGCAAGTGCCATAAAGCAGATGGCATCAACAAAGTCCTCGCTGTCAGAAACGTTAGATTCGACCCAGTCATGTTCTTCAGCAACAAGACCTTTGACAGGAGCTTTGGCTTCTTCCACATCTGCCATTTTAGCAAGAAGCTCATAGTACTTCTTTTTGTATTCGTAAGCAGGCTTGACTGATGAGGAAGAGGGCTTTGCTGACGAAGAAGAGGGTCTTGCTGCCTGCAAAGAAGGAACAGAAACTTTGCACTCTTTTTGATAATGGCCCCTTCGACCACATCTCCAACATTCTTCTTGCGATTTTTCCACCGCTGGTTTTTGGAAAGAAGTCGACCTACGACTGTTCCATTTTTTAGAATATCGTTTACCAGCGATGAAGGCAAACTGCATGAAGTCTGAGAACATTTCTTGTCTTTCCTTGAGATCGAGGTCATTGACAAGATCCTGGATGTGTGAGGGGGTAGTATGGCTGTCGTTAACATGGATAGTGCTAACTTCAGCAGAAACCAAAGCAAAAGGGTCATGAACATAAGGAGTGCAAGATAAAGAAGAAGAAGATGAAGCAGATGGACCAGCATGCCTTCTAGAGTCAGCTTCAGCTCTCAAGTTTTGAGCGAGGGCTCTCTCTTCAAATTGAAGAGTGCAATAAAGTGACTCTAGGTCATGCTGCTTCAGAATCTTAGTAGTTCTGAGAATTTGCCTTAAGCCTTGCCATTTGATGGGCAAGACGTCAATGAACTTGTGGCATAATTCAAGCATATCATGCTCTATGCCAGCATTCGTCATATCATTCAAAAGACATTTAAAGCGATTATACGTGCCATCAAGACTCTCATTAGGGAGAGAAAAGAATCCTTCATAAGCACGCTTAAGATCAATTTTCTTGGTAGCACGAACATCTTCCGTACCATCAAATCTGGTACAAAGATTATCCCACACCTTTTTTGCAGAAGAAAGTTTGATGACAGATTTCATTATGTCATCAGGAAGGGTGTTGATGATAAGGTTTCTTAACCGAGCATCCAGATTGACAAGCCTACGCTCATCATCTGTCCATTGTACTTCTGGTTTAATAATTTCAGTGACAACTTCAGGAGCATCAGTAGTAGCTCCTGGTGTCCTGGAAACCAGAACCGGTACATATGGTCATCTGGTTAGAATAGTCATCAAGTAAGGTTCAACTCCTACAATATGTAGAAGCATTCTCTCTTTCCAAGATCCGAAATCATGAGTTTCGAATCTTGGTGGGATGGAGACATACCCAAAGTCTCTGGTATTAACCAGAGTAGGAACCGAAGCCAGGTAAAAAGAAAAGTTTAAAGAAAAGATTTTAGATGCAAAAAATTAAAAGTACAGAAAGAAAGATAATCTTGCAAACACTTTTCAGATCAGTTTCAGTGTATCGAAACACTGCTCTGGTACCAACTGAAAGTCCCAAGTTTACAATGATTATGCAATTAACAACTAATGTAAATTACTTTAAGAACATAGGACAAGAAAGTAAAGAAGTTTAATCATAAGTAACATTGATTAAACAGTGAATACATGGTCGGTTTTTAAAGAAAGAAAAGAGAAAAATATTGTTAAGTTTTTGGACACACAAATACTTAACAATTATACAAAGAGAGAAAAACACACTAAGTGTAAATATGGCACAACCAACGGTTTTGCGGCTAGGTCAAGTGATGCGTTATATAGGAGAAAAGAGGCATCACATAAAAACCCAATAGATGTTGACACATTAAAGGTTGTCAACCATCTATTGGTATCACTACTACAAAACTGCAATTTACCGACGGCTGAAATCCGTCAGAAATCCGTCGGTATCCGTCGGTAAATCCGTCTGTAAATTTACCGATGGATTTCTGGCGGATTTCAGTCGTCGGGAAAACATGCATGGGAAACCCATTAAATATTTCCGACAGATACGTTCGTCGGAATTCTGTCGGAGATATTTTCAGGATTTAATAAAAATTCTGTCGGAAAAATCAAAAGTTAGCGACGGAGTACCGATAGTTATTACCGATAGAGGAATTCCGACGGATTAATGTATCAGTGTTTTCCCAACAGATTTCCGACGGATGAAAAAAAAGTTCTATTTTTTTTTTCATTTTTATGTTTCGTCGTATTAATATTAATAAAACCAATATACATTTATATGTATTGTACATGTATCCATATATGTATCTATTTTATGGAGAAAAAATATAATATTTTAAATACAATAAATTCATATTAGAAATAGATACTAATATTACATAAATTTCATACAAAATATATCCAAATATTCAATAAAATTTCATAAACAAAAATACAATATATACAAATGTAAATCTTATCAAAAATCTATACATCTACAAGATCGGTAAGCTTTAATTCTTCTTTTGCTATTCATCTTTTGTTTCTCCTTTTCCATCCTTCACATGCTTTATTCTTTTAAATCTGAAAATAACAAAATATGAAACAAAATAACTACTAAATATACCGAAATTATATAAACAAAATGCAAAAATAAAATCTAAACATAAAATTTTCGGATCTGAGGATAAAAAAAATTAATTAGATATATAAAAAAACTCAAATCCAGATCTGAATCTCAAGGAACACAGTAATACACATATAAACCCTAGATCTAACCGAAATTAAACAACCGTTTTCAAAAACAAATATATATTTTGTTTTTCTTAGATTTAGGTTTAGAAATCGCTTATTTATACATACATACATATAACAGATGCAAGATATGAACATCCAAACAAACCTGATCGAGATTCGGCTAAAGAAAAGAAGAGAAGAAAGATTTTTGACCAAATCGAGTTATAGATGACCCAAAGGCACAAAAACCGAACGGATCTTACCATTACACGCCCGATCTAGTGATTTTACACATATATGTATCGGTTTCTTATCAAATTCGTGAAAACCATCTTGGGTTTCTATGTTTCGACAGATCGTGTACGACTATACATATATATTGTGTTTTTTTATAAAGATTTAGGTTTAAAAATCGTTTATTTGTATAGATCTAAGATATTCCTTACCAAATCTTGAAGAAATCGAAGAGAGAGGGTAGAGAGAGAGGAAGGGAGGCCGGTTCTAGAGAGAGAGAAGAGAAAGTGAGAGTTGAAAAAGTGTGGGAGAAAGAGTGGTAGGCTAGGGTTTTGTATGACTCATTTTCCTTGACTTGTCTAACCTTAACCGCCTTTGACTCCGTTTGACCGCCCAAATACGAGAGACCCGAGATTAATTAAAATGTTTCGTCGACACATTTGATTGTAATTTTTAATTACCTTTCAAACGACTATAAATATGACAACATTAGTTAATTAATAAATCATTTTGTCAAATTTTAAGTATTTTACAGTTTAGTTGGCATTTTTAATGGACACTAGTTACTTTGCGTTCTTAAATCATCATTGCTTTCTCATCAACCGACAACCTCTCAAAATCATTAAAACGCGCTCGGATACTCAAACCCGAATCTCACTCTCATAATAATAAGCAAATATCAAAAGCTTCATTTTATAGTGTTCGTCTAATAATTAGGCCTAATGAGCCCAATATGTTTCTCAATAGTTCGCTTTGGATAACAAACAACGTTTATGCCCAATAGGCCCAGTCGAGTGAAAGACGAACACACACGGCTCGTTAGAACCCATTTATACAAATGATGAAAATGTTTGGCCTAATGGGCCCAAATGAATGATTGAGAAACATATTAGGCCTAAATAGGCCCAATGATTAGACGAACGCTGCAAATGAAGTTTTTGAGCAAGTAAATACAATACATACATCTACATGAGATAACAAACGATGCTTAAGGCACAACAAGCCGATTTGAGTGAAAGACGAACACAAACGGAACAATATGGGTTAATCACTAGTTATAAAAAATTTGGATCAGGAAGGCATCAATCATCTCGATCTATATTACAAATATCCCATGGAAGACCAAGATCCGAACATTCCATAGAAGACCCAGAGCCAAGTTGAAGAAGACCCGATCGACCTTTCATATCCGAACTTTTCATTCCAAATTCAATAGGTTTTGAATTCTTCGATCTTTGTTTTTCAATCATTGTACACACACACACACATATATATATATATATATTATACACACACTATATATAATTATAGTACGTGGAGTATTTGTTTATGTATCAATGGAAACAGATGCATTAGGAATGAATTTTAAGACTTGTTTTGATATTTTCTTTTACTTTTTATTAATCTAAAATTACAAGCCCAAGACTTATTGTTGCTTTCATCTATCCTGACTTGTTTTGATTTATTAGTATTTCTGTCTTTTTAGTCTTTTCTTTTATCCGTTTTTTTTCAGGTCAAAAATGGGCAACCATGTAAAAAATTGTAAAGTATGTGGGTGATAAATATCAATAATCCAGTTTAATGGGCAACCATGTAAATGAGTGAAAGGACATTAGTTATCGAGTGACTTAACCCAATTATCACGGGATTTGATTGCTTTATTTGCTTTATCACATGTTCTTTAACTGTAAAAATAAATTATCACGTTCTTATTATCAACATAACTATACCTCCGTTTTAAAAGGAGGAGTTTAAACGGCCATGATTGATAATCTATTTGATTGGATGAATGAGATTTAACAAAATTAATACGCACCGGCAACAATATATATATACAATATGATTTTTAATATTATATATATCTAGTTATATTGGGAATTTAGTTATATATATATATATATAATATATATATATATATATAATATATATATATATATAAAATTTTTAAGATTTCTAAAAAGAATATTTTCGACCAATCTCGACGAATATATTAAATGATATCATATAAACTTAATTTTGTTAAATATAAATGTTTCCGACGGATTTCCGACAGAGTTTCAAAGACCGTCGGCATTCCGTCGACAATTCCCGACAGATTCCCGACAGATATAATTAAAAAATTATTTTTTTAAAAAATATTATTGACAGATTTCCGACGGACTTTTATTCCGTCGGTATTCTGTCGGTAAATCTGACAGATTTCCGACGGATATAATATTAAAACTTATTGTTTAAAAATAACTATATTTTCGACAGATTTCCGACGGACTATTATATTCCGTCGCTATTCTGTCAGAACGTTCTGACAGAATTCCGACACAATTTGTGTTCCGTCGGTAATCTGTCGGTAATCTGTCATAAATTCTAATTATTTATTAAAATGATAATCCGTCGGAACGTCGTCGGTAATCGGTCAGAAATTTCTGACAGATTTTTTCCGTCGGAAACATCTGTCGGTATTCCTCAGTTTTGTAGTAGTGTATGTAAGACTGGTCTTTAGGAATCTCTGTTCACCATCTTGTTTCTTTCCCAAAATGGCATGATAGAGAAACATCTTAGTACCAAAATGGTACAAGGTCACATGTCTTCATTCTGATCTATCAACACGTGTCCTTGGGGACCAGTCTTCTTATCTTCATCTTCCCGCCCATATTTGACTTACAAAACATGGCGGTGAGTCATTGAACTTATCCTTTAACTCGAAGATACTTGAAGGTCGCTGAAGGCTCGCTGACTCCTTCACTCGCTGAGTCTTTCAGCGAGACCATGACTCAACATAAGTGAATGTTTATGGTTGTGTAATGAATTATTCGGGTATTTATTGTATGGAATGAACTTTCAATTATTGAATGAATCCAATCAGTTAAAAACTTGCAAACGTGTCATTGGACATGACAACTTATATATAGTTCTCACATATACCCGGATACATAAAATACCGTGGATTTAAAAATTCATTATATTTTGAGATTTCAAACCCTATTTTTATCGTGTTGCTTATACTTTGTCAGATTTGACAAGAGTTCAAGAATGTTACAACATGTGTATGGTGGGACCTTATCCGTCATGTATATATCGTTGATAGGATTCATTCAAGTGAAGTCTCAAAAGCAAAACTACTCTCCCTTTGAAACTCATGGTTTCTTTATACTTTATTGGTATGTGATCACGTTACATAAACGCATGTCCGGTAATTATTAAGCCTACGGGGTCACACGAAATGACACGGTAACTTTATATTATTAATTAGTATATTAAAGTAATATATTAATTAATTTGATCACGAAATGATTAATTAAACTAAATTAAAGGGTTAATTGTATTTAATTAATTAAAAAGGAGGATTAAATGTGAAATTAGGAAATTAGTGTTGGACTCTAATTCTCTAAGGGGGGCCGGTTTTGAGAGGCCTTTTAAGGGCCTTGACTAAACTTGATCACCAAGTAATTTAACCCTAAATAATCCCTATATATAGAGGCTTTATTCTAAGGGTTTATTCATTCCTTCACATAAGAAAATCTCTCTTCTCTTCCTCCCTTCTTTGGTTCGGCCGCAAGTTACATCAAAAGGAGTTTTGAAATTTTGGTTTTGTGGTTTACGATTTCCCTATGAAACATATATATATATATAAAATATATATATATATAATTAATGCTAATGCTAGCATTAATTATGGGGTCTTGTTTCTAGTTAGTCGACAACAATTGTTTTCGGTTCATGGGTTTTCGAATGAAGGGTGATATACAAAGGGGTTTGTTGATCGTGATCGGGGTACTAGCATACGGTATAAGGGGTGTCTAGTGTGCAATCGTAGAGGGGTTTTACTTTAAACCCTAAATTGATAATAATATAATTATTAGATAATTGTGTGACTATGTGAATTTTTCGTGTGATTTTTCTGCTATGCGACAGTTCACTAAAAAATTCATATCTTTTAATCTGTAATGAGTTAGAAGTTGTGCGTTGGACAGTAGGTGATCAACACATAGGGCTACAACTTTGTAGTTCTGGAAATTTCCAGTCAGCATGTTTATGTAAATTACTTGTTAATTAAGTTGTTTAAAGGCTTACGCAATCAAGGTAACTTGATGTATGTGGTCCTCTTCTTCGGAAGGGGGAGCCAGCTTTAGACATATGCATGAACCATAGTGACCATGTTTAGGTGGCCCACCTTAACTTGTTGCATGATTAATTAGTTCGGTAATTAGTAAGTTTATTGATTTTTGCGTGTTTATAAAGAGGTATAAAGGTGATGCAAAAATTGTTTCATTGGAAAATATAAACTTGACTAAGAACTATCGAAATAGAGATTTCTTAATAAAATTGGAGTCTTACAACCTTGAGATACACCGGCTCACCCATTTGAACAAACTCTAAGAGAGGTATAAGTCGGAGTGCGTTAGCCTCCTAAAAGGGCGGGTTTTTAATTGCGTTCATCGCAAACCTTTGCTCTTGCGCTTCTTTGTGCGTTCAAATGGAGATACCGAGCTCTCTTGTGTTGTTAAGACTATACAAATGATTTTATTAAATATTATGTTATGAAGATTTGCATGAGTCTTCATACATAAACTTTTGATTACACATCAAATGCATTACCCATTTAAAGTTAAGTCATTGCCACCCACTTTGCTAAGAACACTTGCCAGTGCTTTTCGCTCCTACGTGAGACCGTAGGCGAATTGTATCTCTTCAAGGTAGATTACCACTCCACTGTGAGACCGGTGGTGGACTATTTACATGTTCTTAATTGGGCGACTTAAAGCGAGTTAAGAGGTGAGATCCTTGACTCGTGGCATAAGATGGGACAAAACATGTTTACAAAACACTTAATACCCCTTTAAAGTGTTGTTGTAAGTCCCATAACTCTAGGAATTGCATGAATGCAATTATTGATCGTCGATTACCTTTTGAGTACCGTCATTTCTAGCTGATCAACAGATGAAATGATTGTATGTCAATTAGATCCTAGCCTTAATGAAATTAATTGTTAAATGAATTTAACAAGGGTAAATTACATTTCTTAAGGATTATTATCGAAAATACCGATAATTGAACTTTGTCTGTTTTAGAGATGGCAACAACAAATCCTTCTCAAAACATACACCAATCGGCTTTCAGGTCGATGCTAGAAAGGAAATACTTTATGGAACCAATTTCAATGACTGTTTTCAGCTGAGAGTAGTTCCAAAGAAATATGCTACACCCCAAGTTCTCATGATCAAGGGGGAAAAGGTTCAGAAAGGGAAACAACCGAGAGCTAAGGGCAAGAATGGTAGTAAGGGAAAGCATGTTGTCCTAAGTATCTAGCTGAGTTGAATGAGAAGAAGAAGCAAGCTGGTTTAACCAGTTCTTCAAGTATCTTCTCAATTGAATTATAAGAAGTTGAAATGATTCAAATGATAATTCAATAGCAAAAGAGTCAAGTTTAACTTGGACTCTACCTATCTTTGACATAGTCATCTTGTTTATTTTGTCAAGAAACGCATTGAAAATCTTCAATGTGAAGAGATCTAACAATCAAATGATGAATCATTTGATAAATGCGTGTCTATTGGAATTGTCGATTAGCAAGAAAAGCATTTAAAGACTTCAAAGTGAAAGGATCTAACAAATGATGAATCATTTGACAAATGCATGTCTTGTGTTTTCGGCAAGATGACAAGAAAAACTTTTCCGCATTTAATGGAAAGGGCTAAAGAGCTACTTGGACTTATACATAGACACGGAAAGGTGCTAGCTACTTCATCATTTTTATGAATGATTTCAGTCATTTTGGTTATGTTTACTTGCTTAAACATAAACATGAAGTCTTCGAAACATTCAAGGAGTTTAAAAATGAAGTAGGAAATCAACTCAGTAAAACCATCAAGATTCTTCGTTCAGATCGAGGTGAAAAATACTTAAGCCAAAAGTTAAGGATTATCTAATAGCTTGAGGATTTATCGAACAAGCTTACTCCTATATAAGGGTATATTTGAGAGGAGAAATCGAACCTTGTTAAATATGGTTAGATTAAATGATGAACCTTCAGACTCTCCCATTTCGTTTTGGGATTATGCCCTAGAGACTGCTATTCGCATTCTCAATATGGTTCCAACCAAGAAGGTTGACAAGACACCGCATGAATTGTGGCATGAGAGTGTTCCCAAATTGTCTTACTTAAAGGTCTGGGGTTGTGAGGCACTTGTGAAACGAGATACGCCTGACAAACTTGAATCTAGATCTGTTAAGTGCATCTTTGTAGGATACCCAAAGGAGACAATGGGTTACTACTTCTACTTTCCTACCGAAAACACTGTTAAGGTATCTCGATTTGTTGAGTTCCTTGAAAGGAAACTCATATCTCAAGAAGACAGTGGGAGGATTGTTGAACTTGATGAGACTCAAGAGGAAGATGTGTCAACTTCTGAATACACTAGCAATCATCAACTGGGGGGGGGGAATGTTCAAAGAGATGAACTTCAAGTTGAAGATGAAGCGATTCCAATTCGTAGGTCCTCAAGGACAATACGTGCTCGTGAAAGATTAAATCTTATGGTTGAGTCTGAAGAACACGTATTAGGAGACTTAAATGAACCTCCTAATTTCAAAGCAGCATTATCAGATCCGGAGTCTGACAAATGGCTTGAAGCTGCGAATGTGGAAATGAAATCCATGAAAGATAATCAAGTTTGGAGCTTGGTTGATCTTCCACCAAATGGTAGAACCGTTGGGTGTAAATGGATCTTCAAGAAGAAGACCGACATGGATGGAAATGTACACACCTATAAAGCTCGTCTTGTGGCGAAAGGCTATACTCAACTTTATGGAGTTGATTATGAGGAGACCTTTTCTCCCGTTGCGGACATTAGAGCTATTAGGATCATCTTAGCCATAACAGCGTACTATGACTTTGAGATATGGCAAATGGATGTCAAAACTGCTTTCTTAAATGGTTTTCTAGATGAGGAAGTCTATATGGTACAACCAGAAGGTTTTGTCGATCCAAAATATCCCGACAAAGTATGCAAACTTCAAAGGTCCATTTATGGACTTAAAGCAAGCATCAAGAAGTTGGAATAAAAGGTTTGATGAGGAAATCAAGAGTTTTGGTTTTGCTCAAAATCCTTATGAGCCAAGTGTATATCGCAAAGCTAGTGGGAGTAATGTTACTTGGGTGAAGTGGCATTCATTTTTGGAATCAAAATTCTATAGAGATAGAAGTAAATGGTTGTTTAAATTAAGTCAAAGATCTTGAAGCGATTCAAGATGGAGAATTCTAAGTGTGGTTTTATACCGATGCAAGAAAGACTTAATTTATCTAGCAAGAACGGTGCTTCTACACCTGAAGAGATGGAACATATGAAAAGAATTCCTTATGCTTCGGCTGTGGGATCTATCATGTATGCGGTAAGATGCACTAGATCTGATGTTGCGTTCGCGCAAAATAAAGTTAGCCGCTATCAGCAAAATCCTGGAAAGGATCATTGGACTGCTGTAAAGAACATTCTTAAGTACATGCGAGCTACTAAAGAATTATTCTTGGTGTATGGTTGAAATCCCGATACAGAATTTAAAGTGAATAGATACTGTGATGTTGGATTTCAAACTGATAGAGATGATTCAAAATATCAGTCGGGATAAGTTTTCATTTTAAATGAAAGCACGGTGAAATGCTAGGGCTAGAAGCAAACCACAGTTGCTATATTTATGACAGAGTCTGAGTATATTGCTGCTTCGGAAGACACCATGAAAGTTGTCTGGATTAGAAAGTTTATTTTTGGATTTTAACGTGATGATCCTCAAATAACACACCTATGGATTTGTACTGTGATAATACAGGAGTTATTATCATTGCCAATGAACCCGGAGTTCAGAAAGGTGTCAGGCATTATCCTAGACGATATCACTTTGCACGTGAACAAATCGTACTAGGAGAAATTAAGATACTCAAAGTTCACACAGATTATAACTTAGCAAATCCTTTTACAAAGGCATTGTCAAAGGAAAGCTCAATAAGCATGCCGAGGGCAGAGGTCTTAATTTAGCTAGTTGTCTCATGTAAATCTGTGATTGGTATTTGGATAATGGGACGGTTAAACAATTATTATTTCAATAAATGAATTCATATACTGGGTATGAGTGTTTTCATTTCATAATGATTGTGTCCTATATTTGCATGTTTAAATCCATGAATATTTTAAAATATTCTAAACGTCCATTGTCGATTAACTATATGGGAATATAGTTAAACTAAGACAAATGTGAGAGATTGGTTGAAATATTAAAGGGAATATTTAGAAGATGGTCTTACCAAACTCACATGGTATTCAAAGAGGTGAATATCGGACTTACCCCACTTAACGAATTTTCATTTTATGGATCGACGTCATTAAGTGAAATTCGTGAAATGGTTACTTTATTTATCCTTAGACTTGAGATACAAGCAGGTTATGCATGTGTGGATTGCATTTTCTTGATATAGTTCTAACTGTCCTGAACAATGTAGTAATAAAGGGCTATTTCCAGAAATGTAGTGAAACGACATGACTAACACGTGTAGTCAATATAGGATTTGTTCCTTCAATTTGCAACTGAAGTATGATACCATTTGGGCCCCTCATTAATTATTTAATATGTTTGTATGGCCATACCCAAATGAACTCAAGAGGAGGTCTTGATTAATTTGGTAATCTTGAATAATTGTAGAAATGAGAAACAGAATCGTTAAATTATGAAATGACATTGATCCATATTCATAATTAACAAGGGTATCTGAAACAAAGGGATATTAAAGACTAAATCATTTCAAATGATATTTTAAGAAAACTATCCTTAAATATTTCCGGGAGCATTGGCGTGTTGCTAGACGCTAACCAATGTTATTGCCTTTATATAACATGCTCAAGTGGGAGCTGTTGGTATGTGATCACGTTACATAAACGCATGTCTGGTAATTATTTAAGCCTACGGGGTCACACGAAATGACACGGTAACTCTATATTATTAATTAGTATATTAAAGTAATATATTAATTAATTTGATCACGAAATGATTAATTAAACTAAATTAAAGGGTTAATTGTATTTAATTAATTAAAGAGGAGGATTAAATGTGAAATTAGGAAATTAGTGTTGGACTCTAATTCTCTAAGGGGGGCCGGTTTTGAGAGGCCTTTTAAGGGCCTTGACTAAACTTGATCACCAAGTAATTTAACCCTAAATAATCCCTATATATAGAGGCTTTATTCTAAGGGTTTATTCATTCCTTCACATAAGAAAATCTCTCTTCTCTTCCTCCCTTCTTTGGTTCGGCCGCAAGTTACATTCAAAAGGGGTTTTGGAATTTCGGTTTTTTGACTTACGAATTCCCTATGAAACATATATATATATATATATATAATATAATAGCGATCTAATACTTATATTAATATATATAATATATATAATAATCTAGCTAGCATTAATTATGGGGTCTTGTTTCTAGTTAGTCGACAACAATTGTTTTCAGTTCATGGGTTTTCGAATGAAGGGTGATGTACAAAGGGTACTAGCATACGGTATAAGGGGTGTCTAGTGTGCGATCGTAGAGGGGTTTTACTTTAAACCCTATAATAATAATAATTATTATTAATTATTGGAAGCTTTGCATAAGGTACACGTTTCGATTCTCTCTTTGTTAATTAATATGATTGCATATTCGATTCTTCCGTTGCGCATACTCGTGATTATATGTATGTTTATATGCTTATATTCTAACATACTTATCTCACTCATTGCATTGCCCTTTGCAATCATGACTTCAGGGTTTCTATTTCATACAAATGATCCATTGAAAAATACAAACAGGGTAAACATCTATCTTGTAAGCTACAGATTCCTTAAATCTGTTTGTTTATTTTCGACCATTCTTGCACCGCTCTCCCTTATCCAGGTCTTATTCATTCCTTCCGAGCTTAACTGGATTTTGGATATTTGATCATATGTACATTTTTTGGCGTCGTGATTGCTCATACCTTTTGTGCAAGTTTACTTGAGAAGATACACATATCCAAATTTGAAGCTCATCAAATGGTCTAGAGAGGCAAGACGATTTGACAGTAATTGTCTTTGGAAAATATAATTATATTGTAGCATGATTTATACAATTGTAATTTTAATTTATGCACTTTCTTTGTACTTTTGTAGTCGCGGTTCTGTATCTATAATGAATTACTATATACCATTAATTGAGATCGATTAGATTTTGTAAATCTCCAATTAGATTTTTTTTGTTTTTTTGTTTTCAGTTTGTTTCTTGGAAGGCTCTTTGGAGTCATGAAATATCTTTATTGGAAAATGCCAAATGTAGCCCTAATGTGCATAAAAATTTATATGTCAAAACCCAAACCTTTGAATTTTATGATAAAGATTTTGTTTAGCAAAACCTCATCTTTATTAGATTGTGGAGATTTTTGGTATAGGAAGGGTAGGGCATTGTAAACTGTATAAAGAGAAACAGAGATTCACTCAAGTCTTTGTTTTTTTAACCCGAATTTTCTGTTATTGCTGTAAATTTCTGAAGACTACTACCATTCGTTTATTCAAAAAATTGGAGATCAGGCTATTCTTAATAAAATTATTAAACGACTACCAAGTTGGAGATCAGACTATGTTCGATCATTAACCATCACTTGGTAGTAAAAAATGTTCCGCGTACAAAAGTTGTGTTATATCATTACTCTCTCAAGTACAGGCTTGCGTCTTTATTGATTCATGTGATTCTTGATGTATTCATTTTATTTTCATTGGACTGACATCTAGGGGTGGAAATTTCACTTGGCAGGTTTGGGTCGAGGATAAATGGGTTGGGCCAAAAAACGGGTCAGCACATCTAACACCTTTTGATATAAGAAGAAACTATGTTATATATATGCTTCCAAAAAAAATCTGATCAGAACATAGTCTTCAAATTATCCAAAATGCACTCGAGGGCAAGCAAGTAGCACTAGCAATGCCTTTTGTCAACCCAAATGGTTTTGTTCTTTTAGGATTCTATACCACTAGCAATTTTTGGTAAGAGAACTACAAATGGAAATTGGAATGTGAACAGTGGGGAATGAACATCTATTGGGACTTTCTATGTTTAGTAGCAACCCTATATATCTTAAGCAAACAAGCAGAGCAGGAGTACGAACGTTCACTACCCTCTACGTTTACTAGCAACCGTATCTTAAGCAAACAGTAAGAACCAGCCAGAAGAACTGAACAGAAATTAGCTAGTAGCAAACAGTAATAACCAAGCAAAATAATTTCATGAAATTTAAGAGGTTAAAGATGATGAAATACATCGCAGGCTTACAGTAAAAGGTATTAATTTCAACAACTAAAATCTTCAACGACACGACGTCCATTTGAATCACTTGTTAGCTAACTTCAAGCAGCCAATGTATGATATGACAAAAACCAAGTAGTCACGGGCTATAGTTGCTTTGTCTTTTATAATCACTTGACGATCTTCCAAATTGCGCACATAGCCAATGATGTTATATACGACTATGATCACAAAGACTAGACATATGCTTAAATACCTGACCCACTTGAGGTGGTGAGGGACGCATAATACCAACACAAGTGAAAGAGGTGCAAGGATTCCCGAGAAGAAACAGACCGGTTTCAGGATTGTGTAAACAAACGAGACTCTCAAGTCGTAGTTTATTATCAAAAAGGCATAAGTAAGTGCACCCACAGCTAATGCAACAAAGCACATGTAAACAAAGAAACCTTCAGTTTTAAAAGGAGATTGTTGCCTGTGTCGATATTTGGATTCGAGGAGTATCATTAGACCCACGACCAGAAGCAAACTCAAAATTGCCAAGCAATGCAACCTGATCGATCAACACAAATTAAACTGAAAACAATTACAGTAACTTATAAGGAAAAAAAAATAAAGAACCCAAATTAATTAACCTTTATAACGAAAAGGTCATGAACCGAGTTAACTTAAGGGGTATTTGATGGATTGGGCTTGGAAAGTGGTGTTGCGGGTTGTTCATCTTTTACCGATAACATGACCGATCTAGCTCTTGCTTTGGTAGATTCGAGGTCTGGATTAGTGGAAGGTAACATTAACATATATTTTTGCCAACATTTATAGGATTTGATATCTAATACTGTAGTATCTTTTAATCGTTATGGAAGATTTTACTTCCCTTTTCATCAATAAGATGAAGTTTTATTAATGTATTGCTTGATAGCCGATTAATAACTTCCTTAAATAAATATACGACGGGGGTGCCTATACCGCTAGGGATGCTTAACGCCACTTCGCCAACTGGCGTTACCTGCGCTTTCGTGTCTCTCAGTGTGGTCAGCACTATTATAGGCAAAGAAAACATGTTAATGATAACGAGATGGGTACCTGCGCAATGCGGCGGCGGTAGCGGCAACGGGTGGTGGTGGTAATGATGTGATTATTAATCTAAAGGTAATTGATGTAAATGTTAGTGTAGTTATTATTAGGTGGAAATATTTAAATTAATGAATAAAGTAAATATAGTTTGGATAAATATGATTGAAAAATATTTTAGGGATATTTTGGGTAGATTTAGTGTGTGAGTAGAAAATGTGTTAAAACTTAAGGGTATTTTAAGTATTTAAAAGGTAGAAAGTTTAAAAGATGGGAGGGGTAGTTTGTTTTATAATAAAGTATAGATTTAATGATGGTCTTACAATGATTATATTTTATCTATATATCTATATTAGGTAAAGGGTGTCGTACTTTTAAAAACTCAATCATATTTGGAAATTATACTCTGTATTTAGGTAAGAATTTTCTAATGACACTTTATATGTTGTCAATAATCTAAATAAAAAAACTTATATTAAAAGCACATGAATTGGTCAAGTTCCACTACATCAATCTTGAATTTTATCTAGCATTGAACGGGGGATCTGAATTCTTGCTTTCATTAGTTCTTTTAGACCTATATTTTATGATCAAGTTAGAATCTTAGGTATCGTTTGGTTGTAGAAAATGTTTTGTAGTTTTTCATTTCTAAATTTCTAGAAAATGAAAGGAGTTTTTATGTTCTAGAAAACAAATAAAAATTTTGAAAACACGTTTTAATTAGAAAGCTAGAAAACATGTTAGACATGTGAGGGGAGGAGGAAAAATGAAATGGAAAATGAACATGGAAAATGGAAAGGAAAAAAAAAAGAGGTTTTCAATTTTTCTATGGAAAAATGGAAAACGTTGTTTTTTGTTTTCTTGGAAAACATTCTTAGAAAACTATAATTAAAACGCGTTTTCTGTTTTTCATGTTTTCTTGGAAAACAAGGGATATTTTCCGCAACCAAACGCCCCTTTAGCTTCTCACGTTTCCATAGATTGCAATATAGTCATCCCTCGAGCTGTTTTCAAATTCAAATACACGTTAATATTTTATTATTTTGTTTACAGTAATTAAAATTGTCTTAAACCTTCCGTGTATTGATGGGTCCAAATCTAGTTATAAGCTAAACTATAACAAACTAATATATTAAAATTATAAATAAATTTTTTTATTTTTACAATTCATAATAGTATCAAGAAAATCATCACTACCAAAAAACACTGAGATAATGCTAGTAGTTGTGAAAAAGTGACAAAATAGCTAATTTCAACACAACAGCAATAGAATAACAATGCAATATATCACCAATTTAAACAAATTGTCATTAATATTAAGGAAGTAAATCAAAAACAATGTGTTATTAGAAACCTAAACAACCTTAGTTATTGAACTCTAAACCAAATTAAAAACCAACTCCATGTGATGGCTCAATTGGTGACTCGAATGGTCGAATTTAAGTCCAATCGGTTGCAAAAGTAAAAAAAAAAAACTCCATCTTTTAAAAGAAAGAGATTGGCACGTTTTATGAGATTGCCGGTTGAGAATTTCCGCATAAAACCGGCATTATAGTAAATGTCCGTAAAAAGTTGGAATCGTTACCACGGTCTAAACAAAAAGATAACTACGTAACAAAAACCTATATAAACCCAATTATATATATAAAAAAAAGTCTCATGTCTTCAAGTAGATGTTAGTATATGATCACGTAAAAATGAACGTATGTCCGGAAATGATTTAAGCCTACGGGGTCACACGTCTCGACACAAATGTATTTAATATTAATTAATATATTTAATGTATTTAATTAATATGATCACGATTTCAATTAACGAATGGTCGTTAAAAACTAACGGTTACTAGCTAACGGCGTTAGTTAAGGAGGACTTAATTTGTAATTAGGAGATTCTAGAAGTTTCCTAATTATACCTAAAGTGGGGGGGCCGGTTTTTGTTAATGGGTTTTAACCCATTGACTTAACTTGTTTTTCAAGAATATTAACCCTAATCTATACCTATAAATACAAGGCTTAGGTTAAGGGTTTAGATATACAATTCAAGGAAAAACAAAACCCTCTCCATTCTCTCCTCCTCCCTCTTCTCTTGGCTTCGGCCGAACTCCCCAAAAGCAAAGGGTTTCGGGTTTTGGTTGGTTCGATTATTAGGGATAATAACAAAGGTTGTTCGGTTCGTGATCAAGTACTAGCATACGTACATCCGTGTATCGTGTGTGCAAACGTAGAGGGATTTACTTCAAATCCTCATAAAGTTTCTTACTTTATTTTTTCTTCAATCAAAGGTACATGTTTTCTATCCTTGGTTAATTAATTAATTACATAGATTAATTTTCCGCTGCGTGCTTTGTGATTTAATTAGATAATTTGTTATATAACCCACAGTGGTATCACGAGCCTACTATGTGATGATTAATTACCAAAAAGATCAAAATTTGAAGGGGGTTAGGGTTTTATATTTTTTAGAATTTTATGTAATTCTTTTGATTATTTTATTAATTAATTTGTTTAATTGTAATAAAATAATGAAAAAAAATATATATAATTTTTTTTATTTTCGAAATCAGATCTGAAATAAAAAAAAAAAAAAATTTTTTACCCTAATTCCAAGTTTTGATCTTTAAGCATTATTATATGATAATTGCATGCGTTTATGATGTACCTTTTAATTATTTAATTGTTAAAAAGAAGTAAAAATCATGAATTTTTCCATGCAAATTATTCATGATTATTACTTAGATATATTGATATGAAATCTTGATCATTAGGGTTAATTATGCTAGATAATTGAATAATTAATTGTGTGACAATGTGATTATGTTTTGTGAAAATCCCTGTTTGACACCAGTTCACTAAAACGACCATAACTCATCAACCGTAAGGAGTTGGAAGCCGAATTTTTTACAGAAGGTGCTTGACTCATAGGGCTACAACTTTCATGTTTTGTGCTAAGTCCAGTTCGGCCTTCTTCAGGGCCAGATTTGGTCGTGAAGCTGCTGGATTTTCCAGATCAGCATCTTCTATTTATGGTAGATAAATTTGTTATAGATATTTTGGCTTACGCAATCAAGGCAACTTGATGCATGTGGTGTAACACCCCAAGCCGAGGCTCGAAATATTACGGAAATCATATAGTACAAGGTGGAATTACAATAGAACAAGAACTAAATGCAAATAAAGATTCAGTGAATCCAATACAAGGACGAAACAAGTACCAAACACAAAGGAGCAATAACCATCAAAAATTACAAAGGAGCATTCAAAAGATGGCAATTAATCCTAAGTAATGCAAAAGAAGGTAAATGAATCCTTGATCCATAAAGTCCAAGCCCGGGTTGACAGCAAGCAAACAACTAAACTCCACGTCCGGGGAGAACCGGGTTACCTGAAAAGTGTACTAAGCATAGTCAACACAAGGTTGGTGAGTTCGTAGCAATGGTCCACAAGGAACCATAAACAATAATCATAATGTACAAGTAGAGGCTAGACGTGACTTACAGTGAGCCTCTAAGTAACACAACAATATCCATCCAACAAGATTACATAAGTACGAAAATGCGTGTAAATGAATGCTCAATGATATAAATATCAAATGCAAGTACCAAATGCATAAGTAAGTCAACATGCCTATCTTATGCGTGAACGCCAGTCACCAATGCAACGATACCCTTCTGTCATCACAATGAACAAGGCTGTATCTCAAAATCATCGAGATATATATGTCTATATACTCGGAGTCAGGAACTACATCCAAAATGGGTGCATACATCTATACACCAGGATGTCGGCAATCCCCTGCCGAGGGTCATCAACAATGTATGCAATGCTTACAATCAGTTGTAAATGCATCAATCATGAACCAACAATCAATATACGATGAACTTGAACCAGTAATTAATATTCGACAACCATGAGCCAACAATCAATAATCGTCAATCGTAACCCATTAATCACAACTTAAACCAATTATACGTACATACACTTAAGAGGATTCTACTTCCTTCGAGTCCCAGATGCTTATATATAGGGTCACCCGCAGCCTTCCCACCACATCTAAAACCCAATGAGGGCATAACCGACTTCCATGTATGTACGTCTATCCTAACATAAATGAAATACTTAGCAAAACTTAAACCAAGTCATTCAAGCGTGATAACCGTCTCGACAATCCAACATTCAAACCAAACCAATCAATCAATCAATCAATAAATGCAAGTAAACACGCAAGGTTTACACTTTTCAGCCCGAATCTCAAGCGAGTAGGGAGATACGAAACTCACCTTGACCGGCAAAGAAGCTAGTATGATTACAAACGAATAATAGGATCCACACGTCCACAACCTATAATTATACATCATAATACCGTAAAGTCAACTCTACAATCATAAACAAGTTGGTTTAGCACAATTAAGTCAAGTTACAAACCCTAAACACCTTTACAACTTTAACGAGTAGGAACAAGACGCATTCGACTCGACCTTTTTAGAAATGAGAAAAGATTCATACAAAAAGAGTGTTACTACTGAAAACTAGACTCTCTCAAGATTCCAACGATAGGTCATACGACTTATTTGGACTTACGAATCAAAAGTTACGACCTTTCAAACTAAAACAGGTTTTGCTGCACTGGAGGAAAGGTGCGGCGCACCATTGAGGAGGTGCGGTGCACCAAGCCAGGTGCGGCGCACCAAAGAGGAGGTGCGGCGCACAAATTGACCAGGGAACCCAGTCCAGGCTTTGGTGCGGCGCACCTGTGCCCAGATCAGTTCCAAAACACCCCAAACACAAACCAAACTCAACCCAAACTCAATTTTTAATCACCAAATCGACTAGTGATGTTTCAAGACTCATTTTGAAGCTTATACAAACATATATCAACATAAATAAACATAACCCCTATCTTAGTTTCGATTCATAACATCATAATCACATCCAAATCATTCAAACCCTAATTAAACCCTAATTTGACCCAAAACAAGATTTAAGCCGATTTAGGACTTGTAAATGTTCAAGATGACTAGAAATGCATAAAACAAACATAAGTAGGTACAAATGAGATGAATTAGACTTACCGAAACTCCTCCTTGAGCTAGAACCCGAAATTAGGTCAAAATGGGTAAAATGCAAGAACTTGGCTTTTGATTCTCCAATAGGAAGTAAACGAGATGAAGATGGCTATGATTCTTGTATTATGGTAGTTTCAAACATAATGTTGATGCAAGAAATGATGAAGAACAAGAGGTGGTGCTTTTACTTGAGAGAGAATAGAAGAGATAGATAGAGAGAAAAGAGAGAAAAGAGAGGATAAGGGGAAATGGGTCACTAGTAGGCTCATGGGTCATGGACAACCCATGGGTCGACCCGTTTCCCTTTATAAGCCAAAATTACAATCGATTACACAATTAAACGCCAAACAGACATATTAACGACCCGACTAACATACCACATAGTCATATAATCACAAATGGGCCCAATTATTTCATTCAACAAGTTTGTTAGTCAATTTACACAAAAAGTCAACGGGTCAAAATTCACGGATGTTACATGTGGTCTCTTTCCATATGAAAGAGGAGCCAATCTTATACCATAGTGACCAAAATTAGGTTGATTACCTTAATTGTTAAGTTGTAAATTTAGTAAGTTTATTTTTGCCTTGTTTATGAAAATTGTGTGCAAAAATAGTTTTTGGAAAAGATTAACTTGACTAAATTATATCGAAATAAGATTTTGTTTATAAAATTGATGCCCTAAAATCAAAAGATACACCGGCTCACCCATTTGAACAAACTCTAAGAGAGGTATAAGCCGGAGTGCGCTAGCCTTCTAAAAGGGCGGGTTTTTAAATCGCGTTTATCGAATACCTTTGCCCTTGCGCTTCTTTGTGCGTTCAAATGGAGCTACCGAGCTCTTTTGTATTTAAAGGCAATAAAAAATGAGTTTTATAAACATATTATGTTTAGAAGATATGCATGAATCTTCAAACATAACTTTTTGATCACACATCAAATTGATTGACCCAATAAACTTAAGTCATTTGCCATCCAACTTGCAAAGGACACTTGTGGCTGTTGTTTTTACTCACTGGTACACAGTGGTGAAATGGCAGTTGCATGGCAAATCCCACTCACTGGTACACAGTGGTGGACAAATTTGCGTTCTTGGTTGGACGACTTAAAGCGAGTTAAGCGGTGAGACCTTGACCCGTGGCAAAAGATGGGACAAAACATGACTACAAATCACTTGATGAATCAAGTGTAATTTGTAGGTCCCATTCTTACTAGGAATTGCACATGTAATGCAATTACTGCTCGTCACTTACCTTTTGAGTAAAATCATTTCTAGCAGATCAACTGATGAAATGATTGTATGTCAATTGGATCCTAGCCTTAATGAAATTAATTGTTTATTTGATAGACATTGGGTAATTGATTTCCTAAGGATTTATTATCAAAAATACTGATTTTTGAACTTAATCTGTTTTGTAGATGGCAATGAATCCTTCCACAAACACCAATGCTTTTTCGGCAAATGTTTGAAAGAGAAAAGCTTAATGGATCAAATTTCAATGACTGGTATCGTCAACTGAGAATTGTTCTAAGAGTTGAGAACGCATGGATGTCATTGAAAGGCAATGGCCAACCGAACCAAGTGCTGAATCCACAGCAGCTGAAAAAGCTGAATATAGGATTCAGTACACTAGATTCAATGAAGTTTGTTGTTTGATGCTTGCGACCATGTCTCCCGAGCTTCAAAAACAATTCGAGCTCTACACTCCATATGATATGATCACATAACTTAAATCCTTGTATGAAAAACAAGCTGGAGTGGAACTGTTCGACTTAGTCGTGGAACTCCATGACATGAAACTTGAATCTGGAAAATCGGTTAGCAGTCATGTGCTCAAGATGAAGAGCATTTTTGACAAATTGGATTCGATGGAGTACGCTTATCATAAAGAGGTAAAAGTTGGCATGATTCTCAATCCCTTACGAAGGAATATGAGGGTTTTGTGCAAAACTATACCATGCACTCTATGAAAAAAACGTCAATGAACTTCATGCTATGCTCATTGAATATGAGAAGACGATTCCAAAGAAGGCCAATGACCCAAATGTCCTTATGATAAAGGGGGTCGGATCCAGAAAGCTAAGAAATCGCACCAAGCTAAAGGCAAGTTTGATGGTAAAGGCAAGGGTAAGCAAGCTGCTTATGCTTCCAAACCAAAGAAAACCCCTCCGGCTAAGAAAGAGCATCCGGCTAAAGACCAGACCTGTCATCATTGTAATGAAGTCGGGCACTGGAAGAGGAACTGTCCCAAGTATCTTGCCGATTTGAATGTGAAGAAGAAGCAAGCTAGCAATGCTAGTACTTCAGGTATCTTCACTATTGAATTATTTTCCTTTACTAAGCGTAAATCATGGGTTTATGACACTGGTTGTGGAACTCATATCTGTAATGAATTACAGGCACTTAGGAAAAGGAGGAAACTGAAGCCCGGAGCTTTGCAGCTGTTCGTGGGCAATGGTCTACCAGCACCTGTTGAAGCTATTGGAGAATATCATTTAGTTCTTCCTTCCGGTTTAATTATTGTTTTAGACAATTGTCATTATGCACCTTCCTATTACTAGAGGTGTAGTTTCAGTTTCTTTGTTGAAAGACAACGGATTCATTAATGTTTTTAATGATTATGGTATTTCAGTTTCTAAAAATAATGTTCATTATTTTGATGCTATTGCTTGTGATGGTATTTATGAAATTGATATGCGTGGTTGTGATTCAAATAATTCAATGTATAATGTTAGCAAAAGAGCCAAGACTAACTTGGACTCTACCTATCTTTGGCACTGTCTTCTTGCACACATTGGCAAAAATCGCATTGAAAGACTTCAACGTGAAGGGATCTTAAAATTAAATGATGAATCATTTGATAAATGCGAGTCATGTGTTTCCGGCAAAATGACAAGAAAACCTTTTCGCATAAACCGGAGAGGGCTAAAGATCTTCTTGGACTCATTCATACCGATGTTTGCGGCCCATTTAGACATGTTTCAAGAAAAGGAGCTAGCTACTTCATAACTTTTACGGATGATTTCAGTCGTTATGGTTATGTTTACTTGCTTAAACATAAACATGAAGTGTTTGAAACATTCAAAGAGTTTAAAAATGAAGTAGAAAATCAACTCGGCAAAACCATCAAGATTCTTCGTTCGGATCGAGGTGGTGAATACTTAAGCCAAGTGTTTAAGGATTATCTGAAAGCGTGTGGAATTGCCCAACAGCTTACTCCTCCATACACTCCTCAACATAATGGAGTGTCTGAAAGGAGAAATCGAACCTTGCTGGACATGGTGAGATCTATGATGAGCCTTACGACTCTCCCATTTTCGTTTTGGGATTATGCTCTTGAGACTGCTGTATGCATTCTCAATATGGTTCCAACCAAGAAGGTTGACAAGACACCATATGAATTATGGCATGGAAATGTTCCTAATCTGTCTTACTTAAGAGTCTGGGGATGTGAGGCACTTGTGAAGCGCGATACACCTGACAAACTTGAACCCAGAACTACTAAGTGCATCTTTGTCGGATACCCTAAGGAAACGATGGGTTACGACTTCTATGATCCCGTCAAAAACACTGTTCGCGTTGCTCGATATGCTGAATTCTTTGAAAAGAAATTAGTTCCAGAGAACAGTGGGAGGATTGTAGAACTTGATGAGACTCAAGAAGAAGATGTGTCACCTTCTGAAGCTCCTAGCAATCATCAACTTGGGGGGGAAAATGTTCAAAGTGATGAACCTCAAGTCGATGATGATGAAGCGATTCCACTTCGTAGGTCCGAAAGGACAAGACGTCCTACTGACAGATTATGTCTGATGGTAGAAGAAAACGTTTTAGGAGATCTCGATGAGCCTCCGAATTTCAAAGCTGCATTATCAGATCCGGAATCTGAAAAATGGCTTGAAGCTACGAAGGTGGAAATGAAATCCATGAAAGACAATCAAGTCTGGAGCTTGGTTGATCTTCCACAAAATGCTCAAACTGTTGGGTGTAAGTGGATCTTCAAGAAGAAGACGGACATGGATGGAAATGTACACACCTATAAAGCTCGTCTCGTGGCGAAAGGTTATACTCAACGTTTCGGTGTTGACTATGATGAGACCTTTTCTCCAGTTGCGGACATTAGGCTATTAGGATTCTCTTAGCCATAGCTGCGTACTATGACTTTGAGATATGGCAAATGGATGTTAAGACTGCCTTCTTAAATGGTTACTTGGATGAAGAAGTCTATATGGATCAACCTGAAGGTTTTATTGATCCAAAACATCCCAACAAAGTATGCAAGCTTCAAAGGTCCATTTATGGACTAAAGCAAGCATCAAGAAGTTGGAACAAGCGGTTTGATGAAGAAAATCAAAAAGTTTGGTTTCGTTCAAAATCCCGATGAGCCATGTGTATATCGCAAAGCTAGTGGGAGTAATGTTACTTTCCTTGTCTTGTATGTTGATGACATATTGATCATAGGAAAACACATTCCAATGTTGCAAGATGTTAAATCCCATCTTGGAAAGTGTTTTGCCATGAAAGATTTAGGAGAAGCGGCATTTATTCTTGGAATCAAGATCTACCGAGATAGATCAAAGCGATTAATTGGACTAAGTCAAAGTGCTTATATTGATAAGGTCTTGAAACGATTCAAGATGGAAAATTCTAAGCGTGGGTTTACACCTATGCAAGAAGGACTTAGTTTATCTGTCAAACAGGGTGCTACTACACCTAATGAGGTGGAGCGTATGCAAAGAGTTCCTTATGCTTTGGCTGTGGGATCTATTATGTATGCGGTTAGATGCACTAGACCCGATGTGGCGTTCGCGCAAAACATTGTTAGCCGATATCAACAGAATCCAGGTGAAAGTCACTGGACTGCTGTTAAGAACATTCTGAAGTACCTACGGGCTACTAAAGATATGTTTTTGGTGTATGGAGGAAATCCAGACTTAGAGCTCAAAGTGACCGGATACTGTGATGCTGGATTTCAAACTGATAGAGATGACACGAAGTCTCAGTCAGGATTCGTCTTCGTTCTTAACGAAGGTGCTGTGGATTGGAAAAGCAAGAAGCAAACCACAGTTGCCATGTCTGCAACAGAGTCTGAGTACATTGCCGCCTCAGAAGCCGCAATGGAAGCAGTCTGGATAAGGAAGTTCATTAGCGGGCTTGACGTGATCCCCTCAAGTGACTTACCCACTGATATGTACTGTGATAATACTGGTGCATTAATCATTGCCAACGAACCCGGAGTTCAGAAAGGTGCCAGACATTATGCTAGACGATATCACTATGTTCGTGAGCAAATCAAACTAGGGGAGATCAAATTACTCAAAGTTCACACAGATTTTAACTTAGCTGATCCTTTCACAAAAGCTTTGTCTAGGCCCAAGCTTGAAAGGCACGCCGAGGGCATAGGACTTAAATTAGCTAGTTATTTCATGTAAATCTGTTGTTTCGATATTTGGATAGGGATGTTAAACAATTTATATTTTCTATAATGAAATAAAGTACTTGATATGTTTGATTTCATTTAATATTAATTGTGTCCCATATTTGCATGTTTAATCCTTGAATATTTTATAATATTCTAAATTGTCCATTGTCGATTAACTATATGGGAGTATAGTTAAACTAAGACAAATCTGAGCGATTGGTTATATTTCTTGGAATATATAATGGATGGTCCCACCAAACTCACATGGTATCCATATGATGCATATCGGACTACCCCACTAACGAATTCATCACTTTATGGATCAGCGTCATTAAGTGAAATTCGTAAATGGTTACTTTATTGATCATTTGACTTGAGATACAAGCAGGTCAGCATGTATGGATTGCACTTACTTGATATAGTTCTAACTCTCCTGAATAAGGGAGTAAATAAAGGGCTATTTTCAGAAAGTGTAGTGAAGTATGATGACTGACACGTGTAGTCAATACAGGATTTGTTCCTCCAACTAATAGTTGCAGAATGATACCATTGGCTCCCTCATTAGGACTAATTAAGATGTTTGCATGGCCGTGCCCAAATAAATCCAGATGGTTCTCGATTATATTTGGTAATCATTAATTAGTTGTGGAATGAGAAACAGAATCGTTAAATCATGAAATGACATTGATCCATATTCATGTTTAACACGGTATCTGAAACAAAGGGATAAATAAATGCCTTAACCATTTAAATATACTTTAAGAAACTATACTTAAATATTTCTGGGAGCATTGGCGTGTTGCTAGACGCTAACCAATGTTATTATCTTCATTTATTACGAGCTCAAGTGGGAGCTGTTAGTATATGATCACGTAAAATGAACGTATGTCCGGAAATGATTTAAGCCTACGGGGTCACACGTCTCGACACAAATGTATTTAATATTAATTAATATATTTAATTAATATGATCACGATTTCAATTAACGAATGGTCGTTAAAAACTAACGGTTACTAGCTAACGGCGTTAGTTAAGGAGGACTTAATTTGTAATTAGGAGATTCTAGAAGTTTCCTAATTATACCTAAAGTGGGGGGCCGGTTTTTGTTAATGGGTTTTAACCCATTGACTTAACTTGTTTTTCAAGAATATTAACCCTAATCTATACCTATAAATACAAGGCTTAGGTTAAGGGTTTAGATATACAATTCAAGGAAAAACAAAACCCTCTCCATTCTCTCCTCCTCCCTCTTCTCTTGGCTTCGGCCGAACTCCCCAAAAGCAAAGGGTTTCGGGTTTTGGTTGGTTCGATTATTAGGGATAATAACAAAGGTTGTTCGGTTCGTGATCAAGTACTAGCATACGTACATCCGTGTGTCGTGTGTGCAAACGTAGAGGGATTTACTTCAAATCCTCATAAAGTTTCTTACTTTATTTTTTCTTCAATCAAAGGTACATGTTTTCTATCCTTGGTTAATTAATTAATTACATAGATTAATTTTCCGCTGCGTGCTTTGTGATTTAATTAGATAATTTGTTGTATAACCCATCAGTTGATACTAATTTAATTAACTCAGGGACTATCGTTGCTTACTGTTTCTTTAATCACTTGATGATCTTCCGAATTGGACGACACATCTTTCTTGTTAGCCAAAAACTTGAAGCAGCCAATGAAGTTATATGCGACTATGATCACAAAGAGTACACATATGACTAAATACGCGACCCAATTGAGGTTGTGAGGGACGCATAATACGAACACAAGTGAAAGAGGTGCAAGAATTCCGGAGAAGAAACAAACGGATTTTAGGATGGTGTAAAAAACCGTGTGGTCTCTCAACTTGTAGTTTTTAATCAAAACTATGTAAGTGAGTCCAGCCACGACTAATGCAACGAGGGACATGCTTACAAATAAAGCATCGGTTTTTAAAGGAGATGGCTTTTTGTGTCGAAACTTGGATTTATGAAGGAGTGACATTAGAACTAGGAACTGAACCACACACATAATTGCCAAGCAATGCAACCTGATCAACAAAAAATTGAAATTCAATAATTAACACTAATAAAATAAGTTAAAAAAATCAAATTAATCAGTTAAACATTTATAACAAAAAGCCTGGTAATGATGAACTGAATTGAACTTACGGGGTATTTGATGGATGGGAGGTGGAATGTGGTGTTGCGGGTTCTTCATCTTTTACGGATATCGCAACCTGTTCAGCTCTATTTGATGGATTGGCGATGGAACGTGGTGTTGCGGGTTCTTCATCTTTTACAGATTTCGTGACCGGTTCAGCTTTAAGATGGGAGGTGGAATGTGGTGTTGCGGGTTCTTCATCTTTTACGGATATCGCAACCTGTTCAGCTCTATTTGATGGATTGGCGATGGAACGTGGTGTTGCGGGTTCTTCATATATCTTTTATGGATATCGTGACCGGTTTAGCTTTATCGGTAGCAATACTTGCTTCAAGGTCTTTTTCCGCCATGTTTACCGGGTTTCACTGTAAAGATTTATATTTTTGGTGTTGGAAGGTTTCATTGACATTAAAGCCTACATTTATAGGATTTGATCTTCAAACGTATCTTTTTAATGTTTATGGAAGATTTTACTTTCCCTTTTTAGATGAATTTTTTAAACAATTGCTCGCTTATAACTTCCATATATAAACTAAGATATATAGATTTTTATTCGATGAGTTTGCCTACATTGTAACATACTATAATATGGTGGTCTTTCAATCATTATATTTTATGCTATAATTAGTCCGTACAATTTCTATTATAAACTAAACTTTATTGTTTTTGTATTATAGAAGTTAAAGATTCACATGTATTGAACGCCAAATTAAAGATCAATATAGTCTCAAAATTTTCCGTTTTGCATTTTCTTGTATCTTAAACGTTTGCAAAATTGTGAACTATTTGTATATTACTAGACTTATGCCCGCACAATGCAGCGGCGGTGGGGGTAGTGATGGCGGAGGTGGTGGTGGTGACGGTGGTGGGGGCGGCAGTGGGGACGGCAGTGGGGACGGTGATGGGGCGACGATGGTGGTGAATGTAAAAGTAATTGATGTTAAAGGTGATATTGTAGTTATTTTAAGTGTTGGAGGAATATATACTTTAAATTATTACAATAAGGATATTATAGGTATATTAGATGGATATGTTTAAATTAGTGAATAAAGAAGGAGAAGGGTATTTTTGGTTTTTCAAGGTAGAAAGTTTAAGAAAAAAAAGAATGGTTTGTTTTATTAGATAATATAGATTTATCTAGATTGTTGAAAGTAACTTTGACATACAAAAATATATACTCTGCATATCATTGCAAAGATATCGATGAAAAATAACTTGAAATGATAAATGTAATAAGATCTAAGACTTGTATACAAGTTCTCTTACTATTATATAAGAAAGGGTAAAATTCAACAAAAATAATAATAATAGTAATAATTTGTTATAAATCCCACTAGGGTAGGGATGGCAACGGGTGGGTAAAAAACCGTAATCCGTAAATATCCACCCGTTATGGACGGGTAATTTCAATAAGTTTTACCCGTGGATACGTAACGGATACAATTTTGTACCCGTTTGCGGGTCGCAGACGGATAATTGATATACCATATCCGTTATGGATATATCCGTCACGCAAACCCGCAATACTCATTAGATAGATCCGTGGATATATTCATATGATACCCGTCAAACCCGCATACTATTTTTTAGTTTTATATAAAGTTGATATTTATATTTATATATGTGACAAGGATATTGGTGAACTTTAAATTTTTATATATATACAATGTTTCCAATTTTCAATTCAAATCTAGTAAACTTAGAAATATCACTCTTACAGATTGAATATTCAATAGATATTAATTCATGTATATGTTTTTTTTCCTTAATGGCCATACTATATAATTTATAATGATAATCCATGGATCTACCCGCAAGCTTGTATAACCGCGGATAATATACATGGATCAAATATTTAACCCGTTGGTGGATATCCGTGAATTGACGGATCAAGAAAAACCCGTAGACATGGTAATGAAAAAGGGATATCCACACCCGTTACCCGCGGGTGTCGTCCCTACACTAGGGGTTAGGATAGTATCTTAGCTTCCTTATAAATTCCATTAATTTCTAATGAAAGCGTTTATTATAATAAAATAATGATAATAATAACAATAATTCTACGATTATAAAAAAAAGACATAATAACAAAAATAATAATAATAAATATATGGATTTAAGTTTTAAAATGTACTTTTTATTTATATAATTTTCATCAACTACTATATAACACAACTAAAAATATTTCTAGGATCAAAGTTAAAGAAAAAATACTTGTAAAGTTAAATTTAGACATTTAAAATGGGACGGATGAAGTATTAATTAATGTGTAATCGAGCATGCATGTATTAGTAATCCAACCTATTATGGTCCAATTTAACAGATTCGTTAACTATGGAAAAAAAAGTGTAGTTACTAGTGAACATGAAAAAAAAACGAATCAGTCAAATTCGAATACTAGTGAACTTGAAAAAAAAAACGTAAACTTGCAAAGCTTATATATACTTCTAAAATAAGCTTAATAATTTTCTTAATAATTAGATCATGAAGATGAAAAGATCAATTGATAGAATTAAGTATAAAAATGTGAATTATATTTGTCATGTGTTAAATTTGTTAGAAGGATTATTAGGAAAAAAAAATTATTTCTCATATTCTAATAGAAAATTTAGAATGTAACAATATATTTTAACAACTCTCATTTATAATATACTAAAAAGCTATATGAATGTACAAGTGTCTATATATTATATATATATATATATATATATATTATATATATATATATATATATTATATATATATATATTATATATATATATATATTATATATATATATATTATATATATATATTATATATATATATATTATATATATATATTATATATATATATATTATATATATATATTATATATATATATTATATATATATATATTATATATATATATATATTATATATATATATATTATATATATATATATATATTATATATATATATATTATATATATATATATATATATATTATATATATATATTATATATATATATATATATATATATATATATATTATATATATATATTATATATATATATTATATATATATATATATATATATTATATATATATATATATATATTATATATATATATATTATATATATATATTATATATATATATATTATATATATATATATATTATATATATATATATATTATATATATAATTTATATATATAATATATTATATATATATTATATATATTTTATTTTTAAACATTTGGTTATTTTTTTTTTATATATATATAACGTTTTTAATATATAATAACTTTTATCATCATTACGTCTTACGTTTATATAACATTTAAAACATTAATATAGTTATTGTTTATGTTTTTATACATCTTATTACTCTTTTACATTTTTTATTATTATTGCTACATGTTTAATTATCTTTTTAAAATTTTGAGTTCGAATGTTTGACATAAGTCCAAAACATTGTCGTATAAAAAGAGTACTCCGCGGCAACATGCGGGTACAATAACTAGTAATATTACAAAAGAAAAGTGGTTTGATATTAGTCATTGTCGGTGACGTCATCCCAATTCGGTGAGCATGACGTTATAAGAGTTGGTCACAACAATCCGCTGTGAATATGACGCAACTAAACAATAAACAACATTCCGCAATTTCATTATTTCAGAGTTCTATTCGGATTTCGGAGCTCGTTTGTAATCTAACTTCAACTAGTAAAAGTATTATTCATGGACCGGATCTGATTATCCAATATCTTTGGGCCTAATAGTTGGGAAAGCGATTTTTTTTAATATTTGTCTAGCCCATTAGACCCTATTAAATTTCATAACTAGAGGGATAAGGGTAATCGATTGATCTATCTAATGCGAGTAGCATTGTATAAGCAAAAGTTTATCGACAACAACAACAATTGTCTCTATGATTCCATCAACATAAATCAATTATAACTTGACAACAACATAATATGTTCCTAATACTCGTAACAATACAGTAGTGATAGATCAAAAGTTTTGCACAATATGAAATTTCCTTATTTTATAGTAACGCGTTCTCTTTTGAAAGTTACGTGGTGACACCAAGACTATCTGCAACTGAGACTGAAATCCAAATCTAGTGTTGAGGTAATGCTGGCACAACCAACAGTATTGCAAGCATCCACAAGATGTCATAAACATAAGCTAAGACTTTGTACAGTCTAAGGTAAAAGTGTTGATTAGTTGGTCTTCTTAAATGATCGTATAGGCAAAACAAAATCCTTAAAACCAAAATAGCCATGAAATAAGCAACTAAGGAGGATCTCATCAAGGATTTGTGAGTGACAAAAGGAGAATTTTTTGCACCTGTGAAGAATGCAACGCATGCTAAAAATGCTGGATACACTCCAAGAAAATATGTAGCCATTTTAGGATTTGAGTAATTATGTAAGCTGCATAAAAACAGTAAAGATATACTATGAGATTCAGGGGTGGAACTACCTTAGTGGTAGGGGTAGCTAGGCAAGGGCAGATTTATGTTGGGCCCGGTCCCCGATTTTTCGTTTAGTAATGTTGTTTTATCCGTATCTCGTTAGAAAAAAATATATTTATTAAGTCGCTCATTCGGATTATTTTTGTTAAAGATTCTGGGATTTTAATAAGTTTAATCGTCCAATAAAATTCAGACTCATTCTGAATTTTTATAGCTCTAATCCCCTTAGCCCAAAATGTGAATGATTGATTAAAACGTAGAGTTTATGTTATTTTTGTTTGACCCGACCCGAATTAGGGGACCCTGATATAATACCCGAAACATAATGATAGGGAAAAAAATTCATGCCCCCTCCCCTAAAACCCATGTAGTGATTTTTTTGAAATATGTTTTTTCTTACTTGAATATAAACAACACCTTCAAAAATCAATCTATAAAAAAAAAATCAAAAGGATAAAAAGCTTACAGTGCAGTATGTGGAGTCGTTGCAATCCGGGTAACTATTGGGGGATTATTACTTGAATTATTCTCCGGATTCAGCATGCTTGTTGTTGTAGATTCAGTCTGATTTTCAATGTCTGGTACCACATTCCTATAGAAAACGATCATCTCATATCAAATATACAAAAAAATAAAATAATATAAGCATATTGAATCAAAGGGACTTTGGTTTCTGTGTTGGATTGAACCCCTTAATTCTTAACATGAATTAAAACACAATTTATATTACAAATTGGACTACATCTAAGGATATATTTATTATCATAGACTAGCACGGTACCCGCACTATGGCGACGTGGTGGGGGACGACTGTTGATGGTAGAGGCGGCGTCGAATGGTCTAGATAATTGATGTAAAAGTAATTGATGTAAAGAGTTAATTGAGATATTTTAAAAGATTAAGGACTAATAGTGTAATATATCATTAAGGGTATTTTAGACATTTTCCCCATGTAACTTTCAACATGGGGCTATTCTTTTTATAATATAGTATAGATAAGTAATTATTCAAGTTATATATTCTTCAATTGAGCTGATATAACTGGTCATTCGTCCGTACAAACATCAATATGAAATAATGTATTAAATTTTATTATCAATTACAGATAATACAACAAAATTTTCAAATAAAAAGATGTTAAATTAAAATACTAACGACTCTAATCTGCTTAATAATGAGTAAATCAAAACCAGCATCACTAACACTAATCAACACCACCACTAGGGATGTGCAAATGACTTGTAAACCCGTGACCCGCCCGAAGCCCTAACGGGCCGGGTCACGGTCAAGTTTTTGTTGCATTCTTAGGTCACGGGTTGGTTAGGCCAGGTGATGTCAAAAACCGAGAAAATGTGAAGAAAAGCCCGAACACGAACCGAACCGAACCTTCATGGGCCGGGTCACGGTTTCATTTTTCATGTACTCACGGGTCACGGGGAAACCCAGTTCGGGCCGGGTTTCGACCCGTGCACATCCCCCGACCACCATTAAATGGGAAATTTTAAATAAAAACAGAGATATCTCATATATAATAGCACATACTTGCAAACAGATAAATATCTCAAACACTCCTTTAAAACATTAATTAATAGTATACATTTAAGCGTTTTTTGCTGATTATTTTGGCACGGTGCAAGCATTATGGACCTTATTTTTACAATATATCTCGAAACTAATTTTTTTTGTATATTGTCTCAGACGAAACAATACGTTTATTCATTATTCTACTTTCAATAATAAACTTCTTAACTGCAAATAATACTAATTTATAATCCGGAATATCAACGTACATCAACATGTTAATATGTGTTTTTGTAATAAAAATCGTGTAACTCCTCATATGCACCAATAAAAAGCATTTGAGTATATATATAGGGTATATTTAATTAGGCAAATTAACATCAAGTATATTAATTACCAGAGCTAAGAAGCATTAGTACAACGAGAGCAAGTACTCGCGCGTTGCGGCGGTAAAATAGTGAGGGATAGGTCATAAAGTGTGATAGGTCATAGAGTGTGATATGTTATAGGAAGTGATATGTCATAGAGTGTCATAACCAAATGCCTTAGCCGTACGGGCTCCGCCCTCGGATTTAAAAATTCGTCGAAAGTATGTCGAATGACATCTCTAATGAAAGAGCATAAAATTTTAAGAACACCCATATAATTTTTATAATTTATCGATGTACGGTTTTTGAGATAAAAGATTTTGAATGAGTTAGATGAATAAAATGAATTATGGAGGAAAGAGAAAAATAAGTGGTTGAGATGAATGTTGAAAAGTTGAAAGTTTAAAAGTGAATTTGTTTTATAATATATTCCGTAGTATAGATATAAATATATATCACTTGTATTTGAACTTACTCGATGGTAGTGGAGTGGTCTTGTTCATTTTCAGCTACAGGTGCTGGCTGATGGGTAGTAGAGATATCACTTGAATTAAGGAGTAAGGCGTCGGCCTCGGGGCTGATCATGAGAGCCAGTGACCTTCAAAAGTACGTATAACAAAACAGCCAACTGGATATAAAACTTATAATTACGATATACAGTACGCATATATATATGCAAGAAAAAAAAAGAATTGAAGAAGAATCAAGAGAGGTTAGTTGAAAATGGAGGTTGGTTTAATTACGTACTCGGGAAGCTGGGTGGGTTGATGGGCGGGATATTGATGTTGGTGTGTGAGGTAAATGGGAATAAGCTGCTGATTTGGACCTCCTGTTGTTGTTGTGTTACGAATGCTTGAATTCTCCATTGTTTTGCATCTATATAGATTCTCTAGCTCTCTGTGGGTTTATAAGAAGGCAGTTATAGTTGGTTCTTACATGAGGGAATTTCTTTTTAAACATATTATGCCTTACGTATGACGTAAGATGCAAATCTGTTTTCTATTTATATAATATGAATAACACGTTTCCGCCAGGTGGCAGGATCCAGACCATTACTTCCATATCGAAAGATGGTAAATCTTAATTCCAATGGTTATATTTTTGTCATTATGTCAACAAAAAAAAAAAAATAAAATTTATAGATATATACATAATCTCTAAATATATATAAATGAGAAACTTTAATTCCAAAATGAGAACCGCATTAGCTCCCTTGAAATGTTGACCACCAGCGCTTAATTATTATTTTCACCCCAAAGTTGTTTACAAAAGAATTAGAGGAAGTAGACAGGAACCTTCATATCAAATGTAGCGTTCCATTTATATGATGTTGTCATGTTGAACCGCATAAAAGACAAGGATTAAGTAGGAATAGAGGTAGTCGGTTTGCACTTTGCAAATGTTAACAAATTAAAAGTACATGATCTTCAACACATGTAAACCTTTCCTAGCTATCTAGCTTCCTCTATTCCTCAATGGTAATGAAGTGTTCATGCTCATTTTTAGCTAGCGATGGGAACGACATCAGCATGGGCGGTGATGGCGTGGGGCGAAATGAGAGACCTATGGGAGTTAGATTATTCGAGGAGCCAGAATTAATAAAAAATTTATATATATAACATAATCTCTAAATATATATAAAAGATAAATCTTAATTCCAAAATGGTTAAGTTTTTTATTTTCGAACAAAAAAAAAAAAATAATTAGAAGTTTTGACTCTTAGATAAAGTTCTATTTTTAATTAGAGTCATTAGATCAAATGCTAATGTCATGTATCTTTTATAACCTTTTAGATTTAATTTTAAAATTTAATAAATTATATGTATTAATTATGGAAAATAATTCCTAAACTTTATATTATCTTTTTTAAAATTACTTTTTTTGATTTTTTTTAGTTATTTAAATTTGACTTTATATATCTTTTTATCATATAACGTAATAAGTATTGGTTAAGGTTATAAGTATTTAATTTTACATCGTTAATATCTTATGATATTTAAATAAAAAGTATTTTTGATATGTATATGGTGTCTAGAATAATCAAAAAATATAAAATATAAAAATCACAACATCATCATTTTTAACATCTTTTATTTATGTTTATTAAATTAATAAAATGGTAAAAAAAAAATGAAATAAAGTAAGCAGTATAATTTTATTTCGGTTTGGTTGGTTCGGCTTTTCATATAAATACAAAACTGAATCATAACTCTTGGTTTTAAGAAATTCAAACAACAAACCATTGTTTTTCGGTTTTTGGTTTTTTTGTTTAGAATTATTCGTTTTTTATGGGTTTTTTGGTTTTTGGTTCGTTTAATCTCACCCTTAATACTTAGTTTCTATATATAAACTTAAATATATTAATAGTTATTATCATTAATTTTTTTGTTTCATGGAAATTCTTAGGTGCAAATAAAGATATTAATAGACAAGTTAATATAATTACAAGTTTTAAAAACTTGCAATCCCTTATCTTTCACCATCTTCATAATCATGCATCAAACTTGAAGCCCCAATGTTTGTTACATATGAAGATTAGGTATATGGAGTATTCATCACTAAATTTTTTTTTTAATCTACATCGTGCCAATTCTTTTTCAATATACTAGCACGGTATCCGCGCAATGTTGCGGTGGTGGTCGTGACAGTAGTTTGGTGGTGTCGGCGACGGGTGGTGATGGCAGAACCTATTGGTGGTGATGACAGTGTCGAGTGGTACGGTGTGGTTGATGTAAATGTAACTGATGTAAAGCTGGTGGTGGAAATATTTTAGATGATAGATGATACCTGCGCAATGCGACAATGATATGGTGGTGGCGCCGACTAGAGATGCACGAAAAAACCGGTTAACCTAACCGACCCGAAAGTTAACCGATAACAGAAACCGGTTAGTAACCGGAACAGTAAAAACCGATTATAGGTTACTAGAAACCGTCGGTTACTAACCGATTACTTTTCAAAACCAAAATCGATTAATAACCGGTTAACCTATAACCGGTTAATTATCTCAAATAATAACCGGTTAACCGGTTTATTTCTTATTAATCACATATTATATATACATATTATATACATTCATTGATTCAATCATAAATACATACATACACTCATCTATATACACATATAGACGTCTGATTACCAGAATAGTGGCGTCTGATTACCGCCCCTGCCACCTCAAAGCTTTTTAAACAAAACAATTATTTAACCAAATTAGAGTTTGTTTAGATCTGGGCGTTGGATTCGATAGTGGTTTAGATCTAGGCGAAAATCACAAGAGGAAAAGAGTGATTTTCGAGTTTCTTATTCGGTCTAATAAATTGTTTACCAAAATCACTGAGTTTTATGGATTTGATGTACTGTTTCTGTTGGGGTTTTACTCGAAAAACGAAAATAGCAAAGAAGAAAGGGTATTTAGATAGTGGTGGAAGTTTGGAGTGGGGTTTCTTTATAATAATGGACGGTTAAATAAAAAACCGAATAGGTTAACCGGTTATTATTAACCGAAACCGGTTAGATAGGTTAGAGTTTTAAAACATAAAAACCGGTTATTAACCGGTATAGGTTAACCGTAATCGGGTTTTTTTTTATAAAAAAATAACCGAAACCGGTTTCTACATAAAATTAACCGAACCGATTAACCGATTGTTGCACCTCTAGCGCCGACAGGTGGTGATGGCGGCGAGTGGTGATGGCAGAGGCGGCGAGTGGTGAAAGTAATTAATGTAAAGGTAATTAATCTTAAAAGGTATTAGAGATATTTTGGAAAATAAGGGACTCGTGATGTAAATTAATTCATTAAAGGTAAAATGGTCATTTCACAACTCTTCTTATTAACAAGGTGTATAATCTTTATATATTATTATAGATACTTAAAATCATTTCATTATATGTAAGCAAATATAACATTATTATTTTTCAACACTTTTTAATTACAATTTGTCAATATACAATATCATAAAACATTATTATTTTTCAACACTTTTAATTACAATTTGTCAATATACAATATCATAAAACATTAGTATTTTATTAGTTATATATGGTCTATCCGCGTATTACGCGGATATAATTATTATATTATATATATATTCTATATCTAATACTAGATTAAACCCACACGTTGTGTGGATTGACTGAAAACATAAATAAAAATACAATAACTGATAGTTACATTATTATTCATAATTTATGATATAGAAAACTGTTAGATTACGACTAATGCAAACAATAAAATGAATATATGATACACGTCAAATATGTTAAAGCATGACTAATGAAACATAAATAAAAATACAATAACTATAGTTATATTATTATTTCATAATTTATGATATAGAAAACTGTTAGATTACGACTGATGCAAACAATAAAATGAATATATGATACACGTCAAATATGTTAAAGCATGACTAATGAAACATAAATATTTATAAATCATAAAAATCTTTTTTATGATATATATTATAATAAATACTTTTCAAAAAAATAAACATAATATAATAAATAATCTCATTTGAAAAAAGATAATTATCATTGAATTAATAAAAAAAACATTGTATAATGTATATAAACATCTTTATACTCATATAGAAAATTGAAAACTAAATATTAATGATCAGGATTATGATTGATGATTAGGATAATAAATGATGATTAATATTGTAACACCCCAAGATAGGCCCGAGATATTCCCGAAAAGATATAGCATTAGCATGGAATTATCGTAAAACATGAACTATATGAATAAAAAGGGATTCGGTGAATTCAACATCAACGATCAAGTACAAAATGCATAAAATGGGGCGAATGAATCCTGGATCCATGTAAGTCCAAGCCCAAGTCCTAGCACAAGCATCAATCAACCATCACGTCTTGGATTCACAAGATTACCTGAAAAGTGTACTAAACAAGGTCAACACTAGGTTGGTGAGTTCGTAGGAAAGAATGACAAGGATCTAATGCCAATGCCATTCACAATATGAACAAGAATAATGAGCAAGTAATACACTTACAGTAAGTCCTTAAAAGACACAAGTACTCAATTTAGGTTGGCTCGTAGCACAACCTAATCACACACGTATCCATTAAACGAACTATACAATAGCTAGAATACGTATAATGAGCAAGAACAAATAATATCGATAACAAAAAGTATCAAACAAGTTCTATGACGTCAAACATGTCCATCCATGTCTCACAAATGTTCTCATGTCATCCAAATGTCATCAAGTACGTATAGTACCCGTATAATGTCATCAAGTACTTAGTGTACCCGTTTATATGTCATCATGCCTATCATGTCCATCAATGTCCCTCAACATACCACAAATGTCCATCAATGACCCACAATGTCCATCAATGACCATCAATGTCCATCACACATGTATTCACAAAATGAGCTAATCATGGTAGTTAGAATAAGCATAATAAACAAGAACAAGTAATAACGATAGTAATAAATATCATGCAAGTTCTATAATGTTAAGCATGCCCATCAATGTCCCACCAATGTTCTCATGTCATCCAAATGTCATCAAGTACGTATAGTACCCGTATAATGTCATCAAGTACGTATAGTACCCGTATAATGTCATCAAGTACTTAGAGTACCCGTTTATATGTCATCATGCCTATCATGTCCATCAATGTCCCTCAACATACCACAAATGTCCATCAATGACCCACAATGTCCACAACACCACCAAAACACCATGTGCATACACTTCATACGATACTACTTTTGAGAAATCATAGATGCTTATATATAGGGTCACCCGCAGCCTTCCCACCACATCTATAACCTTTCAAAGGCATTACCGTCTTCCATGTATGCACAACTATCCTAATATGCACTTAAACAATCACATACAATAACCATATCACAATCAAATAATCATACGTCAAACAAATCAATCAATCGATCATTCAATCAACAAATGTAATCATGCACGTATGTACACTTTTCAGCCCGACTCTCATATGAGTAAGGGAACTACGAAAACTCACCTTTGCCTTGAGATAACTAGTTTTAGGATGAGCTACAACGTCAAGTGTTTGCCAAATGTCCACAACCTACTTCACAAGCATCAAGTCAACACAAAATACCCTAAACAATAAGGCTAGCTAGTTTACGTCATGCCATGATCCCTAAGAAGGTTTGAGTAAGTTCCCATAACCCATAGGCTCCTACAAATCAAGTACGAAAGCTAAACGAAGCAAAAGGTTAGACTCCGGTTAGTGAGCCTCACCAAAAACTTGGTGGGGTGCACTAGGATGACTCTTGATCAAAACTAGCAGGTAGTGAGCCTCACCAAAAACTTGGTGAGGCGCACTAGGATGACTCTTGATCAAAACTAGCAGGTAGTGAGCCTCACCATAAATTTGGTGGGGCGCACTAGAATTTTACTGATCACCAAAATGAAGCAGTGGGTAGCACCAGAAGTGAGTGGGCCTCACTAGCCCAGTTTCACCCAAAAACGGGTTTTGACATCAAAATCGACCCCAACTAATTTTCAAGCTTGAATATGTAACATCCGTGAATTTTGACCCATTGACTTTATGTGAAATTTGACTAACAATCTTGTTTAATGAAATAAGTGGGTCGTTTGGTGAATTAAATGACAATGTGTGTTGGTCGGGTCGTTGTATGTGTAGTCGGTATTTAAATGTGTAATTAGTTGTATTGTGACTTGAGAGGGGAAACGGGTCGGCCCGTGGGTAGTCCATGACCCACCAGCCCCCCAAGACCCATTTCTCCCCCTTATCTCTTTTCCCCCTCTCATTTTCTTATCTATCTATCTCTTTCTCCCTTTCTCTCAAAAGCAAAGCAAGACCCATTTCAATCTTCTTCACCATTTCTTGCATCAAATTAGTGTTGGATCGATTATAACATAGAAATCATAGTCACTTTCACCTCACTTTCGTCTTATCAAAGAATCAAGCCAAGTTCTAGCATCCTTTTTACCCAATTAGGTCAAATTTGGGTTTGAACTCAAGAAGACGTTTTGGTAAGTTAAATTCATCCCATTTACTTCTATTTATGCTTGTTCTTATGTTTCTAGTCGTTTTTATGGGATTCCAAGACTTAAAAATGGTAAAAAATGGAAATTAGGGTTAGGGTTAGGGTTTGAAGGATTTGTGGACGATTATGTTGTTTTGGTCGAATTTGTGGGTTGGGTTATGTGTATTTATGGTTAATAATGTTTGATTATACTTCAAATTGGGGTTACCTCCGCCCCGTGAACTTGATTTTCATATCAATCTTATTCCCGAAGCCGCGCCCATAGCAAAAGCTCCATATAGACTAGCCTTAACCGAAATGCAGGAGCTACAAACTCAACTCAAGGAACTCCAAGAGAAGGGTTTCATTCGCCCTAGTCAATCTCCTTGGGGTGCTCCTGTTCTCTTCGTCAAAAAGAAAGACGGATCCTTCAGAATGTGTATTGATTATCGGGAATTGAACAAGCTCACCGTGAAGAACCGATATCCTCTCCCAAGAATTGATGACTTGTTTGATCAACTTCAAGGAGCTAAGCACTTCTCAAAAATCGATCTTCGCTCGGGTTATCATCAACTCCGGTACATGAAGATGACATCCCCAAAACGGCTTTTCGCACAAGGTATGGTCATTTTGAATTCACCGTA
The DNA here is from genome assembly GCA_034093135.1 of Erigeron breviscapus. Classification (NCBI taxonomy): domain Eukaryota; kingdom Viridiplantae; phylum Streptophyta; class Magnoliopsida; order Asterales; family Asteraceae; genus Erigeron; species Erigeron breviscapus. The sequence goes on from CM067168.1 coordinate 145,002,384, forward strand.
ATGCCTTTTGGGTTGACTAATGCACCGGCGGTGTTCATGGACTTGATGAACCGGGTGTGTCAACCATACTTAGACAAGTCCGTCATTGTGTTCATTGATGACATACTTGTATACTCGAAGACAAAGGAGGAGCATGTGGAGCACTTGCGTGAAGTGCTTGAATTACTAAAGAAGGAGAAATTGTATGCGAAATTTTCCAAGTGTGAGTTCTGGTTGGAAGAGGTCCACTTCCTTGGTCACGTAGTGAGCAAGGATGGCATTCATGTGGACCCAAGCAAGATTGAAGCGGTCAAGAATTGGAGAAGACCCGAGACGCCATCCGAGATCCGCCAATTCCTTGGATTGGCGGGTTACTATAGAAGATTTATTGAAAATTTCTCCCGTATTGCACAACCACTTACCCTCTTGACTCAGAAGGAGAGAAACTTTGAATGGGGCGAAAGACAAGAGAACGCCTTCCAAACACTTAAAGATATGCTATGTGATGCTCCTATTTTGACACTTCCGGATGGGATCGAAGATTTTGTGGTTTATTGTGATGCTTCGGGGCAAGGGTTGGGTTGTGTCCTTATGCAAAGGGGTAAAGTCATCGCTTATGCCTCTCGACAATTGAAGGTACATGAGAAGAACTACCCGACACATGATTTGGAATTGGGGGCGGTTGTGTTTGCTTTGAAGTGTTGGAGGCATTACCTCTATGGCACCAAATGTGTGATTTATACCGATCACAAAAGTCTCCAGCACATCTTCAACCAAAATGAATTGAACATGAGGCAAAGGCGTTGGTTAGAACTATTTAGCGATTATGATTGTGACATCCGTTATCACCCGGGCAAGGCAAATGTAGTAGCCGATGCCTTGAGCCAAAAGGAGAGAGTGAAACCAAGACGGGGTAGAGCTATGAGCCTCACGGTAGGGCCAAATATTCGTGATCGGATTATTAAAGCCCAAATTCAAGCCACCCTACCGGAAAACTTTGGAAACGAAAACCTAGATGGCATGGAACAACAATTTGACCGAAAGAATGATAATGGACTATACATGGTTGAAAGACTTTGGGTTCCTATTTTCGGCGACTTAAGAACGCTTATTATGAATGAAGCTCACCTATCGCCTTATTCGGTCCATCCCGGGTCGGATAAGATGTACTTTGACTTGAAGGAATTGTATTGGTGGCCGGGCATGAAGCGTGATGTGGCAAGGTACGTGAGTGAGTGTCTTACTTGCTTACAAGTCAAAGCCGATCACAAGAAGCCACCCGGTTTGTTGGTACAACCGGTGATGCCCGAATGGAAGTGGGAACATATCTCAATGGACTTCATTACTAAACTACCGAAGACGAGAAGCGGCCGTGACACGATTTGGGTGATAGTAGATCGGTTAACGAAGTCGGCTCACTTTTTAGCCATTCGCGAAACCGATAAATTTGACACTTTGGCTCGTTTATACATCAAGGAAGTAATATCTAAACATGGAGTGCCAATTTCTATCATTTCCGATAGAGATGCCCGTTTTAAATCAAAATTTTGGGAAGCCTTTCAAGAGGCCATGGGTACTCGACTCGACATGAGCACGGCGTTTCACCCTCAAACGGACGGACAAACCGAGAGAACCATTCAAACACTTGAAGACATGTTAAGGGCGTGTGCAATCGATTTTGGTGGAAGTTGGGAAGACCATTTGCCGCTAGTAGAGTTTTCATACAACAATAGCTACCATTCAAATGGCACCCTTTAAAGCATTGTATGGTAGAGTATGTCGTTCTCCTCTAGCTTGGGCGGAAATTGGAGAGAGTCAACTTATCGGGCCAGAAATTGTGATTGAAACGACTAAGGTAATATCCCAAATTAAGGAGAAGTTGCAATTGGCCCGTGAACGTCAAAAGAAGTATGCTGATGTGAGGCGGAGACCGTTGGAGTTTGAAGTTGGTGATTATGTACTTTTGAAGGTATCGCCTTGGAAGGGTGTTGTACGTTTTGTGAAGCGGGGAAAACTTGCACCAAGGTATATTGGTCCCTTCAAGATTCTTGAACGGGTTGGGAAGGTTGCTTATCGGCTAGAATTGCCTCAAGAGCTTAACGGTGTGCATGATGTGTTTCATATTTGTAACTTGCGCAAGTGTTTGGCGGATCCTACACATCATGTGCCTATGGATGAAATTAGGGTTGATTCGAATTTGAACTTTGTTGAAGAGCCGGTGGAGATCTTGGATCGTCAAGAGAAGAAACTCAAGAACAAACGCTACACGATTGTTAAGGTTAGATGGAATGCTAGACGTGGAGCCGAGTTCACTTGGGAGCGAGAGGATCACATGAAGTCTAAATATCCGCGTTTATTTAATATTTAGGGTTTTGTTGAATTTCGGGACGAAATTCTTTCAACGGGGGAATAATGTAACATCCGTGAATTTTGACCCATTGACTTTATGTGAAATTTGACTAACAATCTTGTTTAATGAAATAAGTGGGTCGTTTGGTGAATTAAATGACAATGTGTGTTGGTCGGGTCGTTGTATGTGTAGTCGGTATTTAAATGTGTAATTAGTTGTATTGTGACTTGAGAGGGGAAACGGGTCGGCCCGTGGGTAGTCCATGACCCACCAGCCCCCCAAGACCCATTTCTCCCCCTTATCTCTTTTCCCCCTCTCATTTTCTTATCTATCTATCTCTCTTTCTCTCTTTCTCTCTTTCTCTCAAAAGCAAAGCAAGACCCATTTCAATCTTCTTCACCATTTCTTGCATCAAATTAGTGTTGGATCGATTATAACATAGAAATCATAGTCACTTTCACCTCACTTTCGTCTTATCAAAGAATCAAGCCAAGTTCTAGCATCCTTTTTACCCAATTAGGTCAAATTTGGGTTTGAACTCAAGAAGACGTTTTGGTAAGTTAAATTCATCCCATTTACTTCTATTTATGCTTGTTCTTATGTTTCTAGTCGTTTTTATGGGATTCCAAGACTTAAAAATGGTAAAAATGGAAATTAGGGTTAGGGTTAGGGTTTGAAGGATTTGTGACTGGGCCACTGCGGCGCAGTGGCTTAGGCCTAGCCCACTGCGGCGCAGTGGCTAGGGCCTGGTCATGTTTTGGTTAGCCCACTGCGGCGCAGTGGCTTAGGCCTAGCCCACTGCGGCGCAGTGGCTAGGGCCTGGTCATGTTTTGGTTAGCCCACTGCGGCGCAGTGAGCCTACCCTTGCTCACTGCGGCGCAGTGGCTTAGGCCTAGCCCACTGCGGCGCAGTGGCTTAGGCTAGCCCACTGCGGCGCAGTGGCTTAGGCTAGCCCACTGCGGCGCAGTGGCTTGGCTAGCCCACTGCGGCGCAGTGGCTTAGGCCTAGCCCACTGCGGCGCAGTGGCTTAGGCCTAGCCCACTGCGGCGCAGTGGCTTAGGCCTAGCCCACTGCGGCGCAGTGGCTTAGGCCTAGCCCACTGCGGCGCAGTGGCTAGGGCCTGGTCATGTTTTGGTTAGCCCACTGCGGCGCAGTGGCTTAGCCCTAGCCCACTGCGGCGCAGCGGCTAGGCTAGACTGCGGCGCAGTGGCTTAGGCTAGCCCACTGCGGCGCAGTGGCTTAGGCCTAGCCCACTGCGGCGCAGTGGCTTAGGCTAGCCCACTGCGGCGCAGTGGCTTAGGCCTAGCCCACTGCGGCGCAGTGGCTAGGGCCTGGTCATGTTTTGGTTAGCCCACTGCGGCGCAGTGAGCCAGGGCCTGGTCTGTTTTGGTTAGCCCACTGCGGCGCAGTGAGCTTAGGCCAGCTCCACTGCGGCGCAGTGGCTTAGGCCTAGCCCACTGCGGCGCAGTGGCTAGGGCCTGGTCATGTTTTGGTTAGCCCACTGCGGCGCAGTGGCTTAGCCCTAGCCCACTGCGGCGCAGCGGCTAGGCTAGCCACTGCGGCGCAGTGGCTTAGGCTAGCCCACTGCGGCGCAGTGGCTTGGCTAGCCCACTGCGGCGCAGTGGCTTAGGCTAGCCCACTGCGGCGCAGTGGCTTAGGCTAGCCCACTGCGGCGCAGTGGCTTAGGCCTAGCCCACTGCGGCGCAGTGGCTTAGGCCTAGCCCACTGCGGCGCAGTGCTTAGGCTAGCCCACTGCGGCGCAGTGGCTTGGCTAGCCCACTGCGGCGCAGTGGCTTGGCAGCCACTGCGGCGCAGTGGCTTAGGCCTAGCCCACTGCGGCGCAGTGGCTTAGGCTAGCCCACTGCGGCGCAGTGGCTTAGGCCTAGCCCACTGCGGCGCAGTGGCTTAGGCCAGCCCACTGCGGCGCAGTGGCTTAGGCCTAGCCCACTGCGGCGCAGTGGCTAGGGCCTGGTCATGTTTTGGTTAGCCCACTGCGGCGCAGTGAGCCAGGGCCTGGTCTGTTTTGGTTAGCCACTGCGGCGCAGTGAGCTTAGGCCTAGCCCACTGCGGCGCAGTGGCTTAGGCCTAGCCCACTGCGGCGCAGTGGCTTAGGCCTAGCCCACTGCGGCGCAGTGGCTAGGGCCTGGTCATGTTTTGGTTAGCCCACTGCGGCGCAGTGGCTTAGCCCTAGCCCACTGCGGCGCAGCGGCTAGGCCTAGCCCACTGCGGCGCAGTGGCTTGGCCTAGCCCACTGCGGCGCAGTGGCTTAGGCCTAGCCCACTGCGGCGCAGTGGCTAGGGCCTGGTCATGTTTTGGTTAGCCCACTGCGGCGCAGTGGCTTAGGCCTAGCCCACTGCGGCGCAGTGGCTAGGGCCTGGTCATGTTTTGGTTAGCCCACTGCGGCGCAGTGAGCCTAGGCCTAGCCCACTGCGGCGCAGTGGCTTAGGCCTAGCCCACTGCGGCGCAGTGGCTTAGGCCTAGCCCACTGCGGCGCAGTGGCTAGGGCCTGGTCATGTTTTGGTTAGCCCACTGCGGCGCAGTGAGCTTACCCTTGCTCACTGCGGCGCACTGGCTAGAACTGGGCCACTGCGGCGCAGTGGCTTAGGCCTAGCCCACTGCGGCGCAGTGGCTAGGGCCTGGTCATGTTTTGGTTAGCCCACTGCGGCGCAGTGAGCCTAGGCCAGCCCACTGCGGCGCAGTGAGCTTAGCCTGCTCACTGCGGCGCAGTGCCATACTTCTGGTTCTGGTCTGACTTAGCCACTGCGGCGCAGTGAGCTTGGTTTTGGCTCACTGCGACGCAGTGGATAGTTACTGGGAAAGTACGCACGTCGATTTTCAAACGTTAATAACTTTTGATCCGTAAGTCCAAATAAGTCGTATGACCTATCGTTGGAATCGTAAGAGAGTCTATTTTCTTATGGTAACACTCTTTTTGTATGAATCTCTTCTCACTTCTAATAAGGTCGAGTCGAACGCGTCTTGTTCCTACTCGCTTAAATTGTAAAGGCATTTAGGGTTTGTGACTCGACCTAATTGTGATAAACCAACTTGTTTATGATTGTAGAGTTGACATTATGGTATTATGATGTATAATTATAGGTTGTGGACGTGTGGACCCTATTACTCGTTTGTAATCTTATTCTAGCTTCTTTGCCGGGCAAGGTGAGTTTCGTATCTCCCTACTCGCTTGAGATTCGGGCTGAAAAGTGTAAACCTGGCGTGTTTACTTGCATTTATTGATTTATTGATTGGTTGACTTGATTGTTGGATTGATGGGATAGTTCGTTTCGTTTAATTGACTTGGGCTATGTTTTAGTTAAGTATTACTTTTATATTAGGATAGACGTACATACATGGAAGTCGGTTATGCCTTCATTGGGTTCTAGATGTGGTGGGAAGGCTGCGGGTGACCCTATATATAAGCATCTGGGACTTGAAGAAAGTAGAATCCTCTGAAGTATATGTACGTATAGTCGGTTTAAATTGTGATTAGTGGCTTATGTTGTTGATTATTGATTGTTGGCGCAGGTTTATCGTATATTGATTGTTGGCGCAGGTTTATCGTATATTGATTGTTGGCGCAGGTTTATCGTATATTGATTGTTGGTTCATGATTTATGCATTTACATTCGATTGTAAGCATTGCATACATTGTTGATGACCCTCGGCAGGGGATTGCCGACATCCTGGTGCATAGATGTATGCACCCATTTTGGATGTAGACCTGACTCCGAGTATATAGACATATATATCTCGATGATTTTGAGATACAGCCTTGTTCATTGCGATGACAGAAGGGTATCGTTGCATTGGTGACTTGAGCTCACGCATAGGATAGGCATTTTGGCTTATTCATGCATTCCGGCATTTGCATTGATACTCATATCATTTATGCATCTCTCATTTCACGCGTTGCGCTTGTGTAATCTTGTTGTTGGACATTATTGTGTTTCGTAGAGGCTCACTGTATGTCAGGTTTAGCCTCCTTTCGTGCTTTATGATTTTGTCTATGGTTCCTTGTGGGCCATTACTACGAACTCACCAACCTTGTGTTGACTATGCTTAGTACACTTTTCAGGTAATCAGGTACTCCCAGGGCGTGGAGTTTAGTTGCTTTGCTTGCTGTAAACCCGGACTATGGACTTCATGGATCAAGGATTCATTGACCTGCCTTTTGCATTATACTTAGGATCGTTTGCCATCTTTGGTTGTTATTTTGTTAACTTTGATGGCTATTTGCTCCTGTTGTATTTTGTTACTTACTTCGTTATGTTTTGGATTCACCGAATCTTTAATTGCATTTAGTTTGTTCTATTGTAATTCCACCTGGTGCTATGTGATTTCCGTGATATTCCGAGCCTCGGCTTGGGGTGTTACAGAATGGTGGCCCATGCGTGGTCGTAGAGAATTAGGCGGTTTGACCTAGACTACGGCTTAAGTTAAAACTCTTCATATAGCATGCATGGTTAGGAAATTCGTGTGCAATGTGAATTATGTGAATCCCCGTGTGAGTTCGTAGTTAAGACCTCTTGTGTGATAGCTTGAATTCAATGTGATGAATGTGGATTACGGTTAGTATGGTTTGTTGTTGTTAATTGTTGGAACTAATTGGATGATTTAGGGCAAAATGAAAGGATGCCATTAACTTAGTATAATATTGTGGCAACCCTAAAAGAACCCGATCAACTCTTTTATGGTTACCCGATGTTATAGCAAGTTCATGACATCGTGGATTGCACACGCGTGGCTTAAAGTATAATAAGGAACCGATATGCTTAATGGAAGTTGATTAGGTGGAGGGTTAGCCGTTGGTACACCCTGTATACATACCAGGTCAATAACTAGTAAGCATATCGAATTCGGACTATACTTTGAATCATTCGTGTTAGTTGTTTAACTGCATGATGTATGAGCATGATTACTTGATGATATGTTGTGATATGTGAAAATCCCTTATGATTCTAACACTCTTGCCTTAGCATAACGTTATGAAAATGAGTATGTGGTATCGGTATGAGAGCATTGACTACTTGTGTGGCTAACATGTGAGCATTTGAGACTAACTCTCGGGTCAACGTGTCACTTGTTTTATAGAAATGGCGAGACCAAGGAGAGTCGGAACGAACTATAGGGCCGAAGAGGAAGAACCGCAACCGGAAGCACAACCAGAAGTGCAAGGAGGTAGGGGCCGTGGTAGGGGCCGTGGTAGGGGCCGTGGTAGAGGTCGTGGTAGGGGCCGTGGTAGGGGTCGTGGTGGAGCTCCTGAGCCAAACTTGGCCGAGGTAATCGCACAAACGGTCGCCGGCATCATGCCAACCATCATTGCTCAAGTCACGGCAAGTCTTGGGCAAAACAATGGGCCTCAAAACAACGAAGCCCCAGAAAACGTAAACAATGAAAATGATCAACCTTATGCCGAAGAAGATGAAGGAGAGGAACCAGTGGGAGTTGGTATCGGGATGCCCATGAATAATCAATATGGCGGATACCGCCAAGGGTGTATATTTAAAGATTTTAAGAGTTGTGGGGCACCAGAGTTCGATGGGAAAGGGGGTCCCACGGAATGTATAAGGTGGTTTGAGGCGATAGAGGCGGTGATTGAAAGGAGTCATTGCACCTATGATGACCGGATTTCCTATGCATCCGGCATGTTTAGGCATGACGCCTTGAGTTGGTGGAACCAGGAAATAACGTTGGGGCGGACTCAAAACTTGGAGTGGATTGACTTCAAAAACAAAGTAAAAGCAAAGTTTTGTCCTCCGTATGAACTACAAAACTTAACCATTGAATTCGCAAATCTAAACATGGAGGGAGCCGATTACAAGGGCTATGTGAGACGATTTCAAGAGTTGTCCACCCTCATTCCTCACTTGGTGGGTACCGAGTCACAGGCCATCCAGAAGTTTGTATTGGGCTTGAATCCTCAAGTCCGATCTTATGTAAACTCCAACATGCCTACTTCTTTGGCTAATGCGGTCAACCAAGCCGGGAGTGTGACTGAAGATTTATTGAGATGTGGTGTTTTGAGTAAGTCCTCATCAAACAAGAGGAAAGAAGTGGGGGAGTCAAGTGGGGTAAAGAAAGCGGGAAGGTTTGACCCCAAGAATGCTTATAGGGGTAGGGTAATGGCGGCGGTAGAACCGGCTAGGAGGCCTTATACCGGGCCTCATCCTTTCTGTGGGAGGTGCAACAGGCACCATCCCGCCACTACTCCATGTGGGGCATGCTATAATTGCAACCAAGTTGGGCACGCATCCAAGAATTGTAGAGCTCCAAGAGCCGGCCCAATGAATGCGGCTCCTATTCGGGCCGTTCCTCCTCAAGGTAACCAAAGAAGAGGCGAATGTTTTGAATGTGGTAGCCGTGGTAGGGGCCGTGGTAGGGGTCGTGGTGGAGCTCCTGAGCCAAACTTGGCCGAGGTAATCGCACAAACGGTCGCCGGCATCATGCCAACCATCATTGCTCAAGTCACGGCAAGTCTTGGGCAAAACAATGGGCCTCAAAACAACGAAGCCCCAGAAAACGTAAACAATGAAAATGATCAACCTTATGCCGAAGAAGATGAAGGAGAGGAACCAGTGGGAGTTGGTATCGGGATGCCCATGAATAATCAATATGGCGGATACCGCCAAGGGTGTATATTTAAAGATTTTAAGAGTTGTGGGGCACCGGAGTTCGATGGGAAAGGGGGTCCCACGGAATGTATAAGGTGGTTTGAGGCGATAGAGGCGGTGATTGAAAGGAGTCATTGCACCTATGATGACCGGATTTCCTATGCATCCGGCATGTTTAGGCATGACGCCTTGAGTTGGTGGAACCAGGAAATAACGTTGGGGCGGACTCAAAACTTGGAGTGGATTGACTTCAAAAACAAAGTAAAAGCAAAGTTTTGTCCTCCGTATGAACTACAAAACTTAACCATTGAATTCGCAAATCTAAACATGGAGGGAGCCGATTACAAGGGCTATGTGAGACGATTTCAAGAGTTGTCCACCCTCATTCCTCACTTGGTGGGTACCGAGTCACAGGCCATCCAGAAGTTTGTATTGGGCTTGAATCCTCAAGTCCGATCTTATGTAAACTCCAACATGCCTACTTCTTTGGCTAATGCGGTCAACCAAGCCGGGAGTGTGACTGAAGATTTATTGAGATGTGGTGTTTTGAGTAAGTCCTCATCAAACAAGAGGAAAGAAGTGGGGGAGTCAAGTGGGGTAAAGAAAGCGGGAAGGTTTGACCCCAAGAATGCTTATAGGGGTAGGGTAATGGCGGCGGTAGAACCGGCTAGGAGGCCTTATACCGGGCCTCATCCTTTCTGTGGGAGGTGCAACAGGCACCATCCCGCCACTACTCCATGTGGGGCATGCTATAATTGCAACCAAGTTGGGCACGCATCCAAGAATTGATGACTTGTTTGATCAACTTCAAGGAGCTAAGCACTTCTCAAAAATCGATCTTCGCTCAGGTTATCATCAACTCCGGGTACATGAAGATGACATCCCCAAAACGGCTTTTCGCACAAGGTATGGTCATTTTGAATTCACCGTAATGCCTTTTGGGTTGACTAATGCACCGGCGGTGTTCATGGACTTGATGAACCGGGTGTGTCAACCATACTTAGACAAGTCTGTCATTGTGTTCATTGATGACATACTTGTATACTCGAAGACGAAGGAGGAGCATGTTGAGCACTTGCGTGAAGTGCTTGAACTACTAAGGAAGGAGAAATTGTATGCTAAGTTCTCCAAGTGTGAGTTTTGGTTGGAAGAGGTTCACTTTCTTGGTCACGTGGTGAGCAAGGAGGGTATTCATGTGGACCCAAGCAAGATTGAAGCGGTCAAGAATTGGAGAAGACCCGAAACGCCATCCGAGATCCGCCAATTTCTTGGATTGGCGGGTTATTATAGAAGATTTATTGAAAATTTCTCCCGTATTGCACAACCACTCACTCTCTTGACTCAAAAGGAGAGAAATTTTGAATGGGGCGAAAGACAAGAAAGCGCCTTCCAAACTCTTAAAGATATGCTATGTGATGCTCCTATTTTGACGCTACCGGATGGAATTGAAGATTTTGTTGTTTATTGTGATGCTTCGGGGCAAGGGTTGGGTTGTGTTCTTATGCAAAGGGGTAAGGTCATTGCTTATGCCTCTCGTCAATTGAAGGTGCATGAGAAGAACTACCCGACACATGATTTGGAATTGGGAGCGGTTGTGTTTGCTTTGAAGTGTTGGAGGCATTATCTCTATGGCACCAAATGTGTGATTTATACCGATCACAAAAGCCTCCAACACATCTTCAACCAAAGTGAATTGAATATGAGGCAAAGGCGTTGGTTAGAACTATTTAGTGATTATGATTGTGACATCCGTTATCACCCAGGCAAGGCAAATGTAGTAGCCGATGCCTTGAGCCGAAAGGAGAGAGTGAAACCAAGACGGGCTAGAGCTATGAGCCTCACGGTAGGGCCGAATATTCGTGATCGGATCATTGAAGCCCAAATTCAAGCCACCCTACCGGAAAACTTTGGAAACGAGAACCTAGATGGCATGGAACAACTATTTGACCGAAAGAATGATAATGGGCTATACATGGTTGAAAGACTTTGGGTTCCTATTTTCGGCGACTTAAGAACACTTATCATGAATGAAGCTCACCTATCGCCTTATTCGGTCCATCCCGGGTCGGATAAGATGTACTTTGACTTGAAGGAATTGTATTGGTGGCCGGGCATGAAGCGTGATGTGGCAAGGTACGTGAGTGAGTGTCTTACTTGCTTACAAGTCAAAGCCGATCACAAGAAGCCACCCGGTTTGTTGGTACAACCGGTGATGCCCGAATGGAAGTGGGAACATATCTCAATGGACTTCATTACTAAACTACCGAAGACGAGAAGCGGCCGTGACACGATTTGGGTGATAGTAGATCGGTTAACGAAGTCGGCTCACTTTTTAGCCATTCGCGAAACCGATAAATTTGACACTTTGGCTCGTTTATACATCAAGGAAGTAATATCTAAACATGAGGCAAAGGCGTTGGTTAGAACTATTTAGTGATTATGATTGTGACATCCGTTATCACCCAGGCAAGGCAAATGTAGTAGCCGATGCCTTGAGCCGAAAGGAGAGAGTGAAACCAAGACGGGCTAGAGCTATGAGCCTCACGGTAGGGCCGAATATTCGTGATCGGATCATTGAAGCCCAAATTCAAGCCACCCTACCGGAAAACTTTGGAAACGAGAACCTAGATGGCATGGAACAACTATTTGACCGAAAGAATGATAATGGGCTATACATGGTTGAAAGACTTTGGGTTCCTATTTTCGGCGACTTAAGAACACTTATCATGAATGAAGCTCACCTATCGCCTTATTCGGTCCATCCCGGGTCGGATAAGATGTACTTTGACTTGAAGGAATTGTATTGGTGGCCGGGCATGAAGCGTGATGTGGCAAGGTACGTGAGTGAGTGTCTTACTTGCTTACAAGTCAAAGCCGATCACAAGAAGCCACCCGGTTTGTTGGTACAACCGGTGATGCCCGAATGGAAGTGGGAACATATCTCAATGGACTTCATTACTAAACTACCGAAGACGAGAAGCGGCCGTGACACGATTTGGGTGATAGTAGATCGGTTAACGAAGTCGGCTCACTTTTTAGCCATTCGCGAAACCGATAAATTTGACACTTTGGCTCGTTTATACATCAAGGAAGTAATATCTAAACATGGAGTGCCAATTTCTATCATTTCCGATAGAGATGCCCGTTTTAAATCAAAATTTTGGGAAGCCTTTCAAGAGGCCATGGGTACTCGACTCGACATGAGCACGGCGTTTCACCCTCAAACGGACGGACAAACCGAGAGAACCATTCAAACACTTGAAGACATGTTAAGGGCGTGTGCAATCGATTTTGGTGGAAGTTGGGAAGACCATTTGCCGCTAGTAGAGTTTTCATACAACAATAGCTACCATTCAAATGGCACCCTTTAAAGCATTGTATGGTAGAGTATGTCGTTCTCCTCTAGCTTGGGCGGAAATTGGAGAGAGTCAACTTATCGGGCCAGAAATTGTGATTGAAACGACTAAGGTAATATCCCAAATTAAGGAGAAGTTGCAATTGGCCCGTGAACGTCAAAAGAAGTATGCTGATGTGAGGCGGAGACCGTTGGAGTTTGAAGTTGGTGATTATGTACTTTTGAAGGTATCGCCTTGGAAGGGTGTTGTACGTTTTGTGAAGCGGGGAAAACTTGCACCAAGGTATATTGGTCCCTTCAAGATTCTTGAACGGGTTGGGAAGGTTGCTTATCGGCTAGAATTGCCTCAAGAGCTTAACGGTGTGCATGATGTGTTTCATATTTGTAACTTGCGCAAGTGTTTGGCGGATCCTACACATCATGTGCCTATGGATGAAATTAGGGTTGATTCGAATTTGAACTTTGTTGAAGAGCCGGTGGAGATCTTGGATCGTCAAGAGAAGAAACTCAAGAACAAACGCTACACGATTGTTAAGGTTAGATGGAATGCTAGACGTGGAGCCGAGTTCACTTGGGAGCGAGAGGATCACATGAAGTCTAAATATCCGCGTTTATTTAATATTTAGGGTTTTGTTGAATTTCGGGACGAAATTCTTTCAACGGGGGAATAATGTAACATCCGTGAATTTTGACCCATTGACTTTATGTGAAATTTGACTAACAATCTTGTTTAATGAAATAAGTGGGTCGTTTGGTGAATTAAATGACAATGTGTGTTGGTCGGGTCGTTGTATGTGTAGTCGGTATTTAAATGTGTAATTAGTTGTATTGTGACTTGAGAGGGGAAACGGGTCGGCCCGTGGGTAGTCCATGACCCACCAGCCCCCCAAGACCCATTTCTCCCCCTTATCTCTTTTCCCCCTCTCATTTTCTTATCTATCTATCTCTTTCTCCCTTTCTCTCAAAGCAAAGCAAGACCCATTTCAATCTTCTTCACCATTTCTTGCATCAAATTAGTGTTGGATCGATTATAACATAGAAATCATAGTCACTTGCACCTCACTTTCGTCTTATCAAAGAATCAAGCCAAGTTCTAGCATCCTTTTTACCCAATTAGGTCAAATTTGGGTTTGAACTCAAGAAGACGTTTTGGTAAGTTAAATTCATCCCATTTACTTCTATTTATGCTTGTTCTTATGTTTCTAGTCGTTTTTATGGGATTCCAAGACTTAAAAATGGTAAAAAATGGAAATTAGGGTTAGGGTTAGGGTTTGAAGGATTTGTGGACGATTATGTTGTTTTGGTCGAATTTGTGGGTTGGGTTATGTGTATTTATGGTTAATAATGTTTGATTATACTTCAAATTGGGTTAAAAGGCTTTACAAATCGTTTTGGGTTGTCATATGGGTGTTTTTGGGGTTGGTTCGGGCTGCAGCTGCTGCTGCTTCTGGCCAGAACTGGGCCACTGCGGCGCAGTGGCTTAGGCCTAGCCCACTGCGGCGCAGTGGCTAGGGCCTGGTCAGGTCTTGGTTAGCCCACTGCGGCGCAGTGAGCCCTACCCTTGCTCACTGCGGCGCAGTGCCATACTTCTGGTTCTGGTCTGACTTAGCCACTGCGGCGCAGCGAGCTTGGTTTTGGCTCACTGCGACGCAGTGGATAGTTACTGGGAAAGTACGCACGTCGATTTTCAAACGTTAATAACTTTTGATCCGTAAGTCCAAATAAGTCGTATGACCTATCGTTGGAATCGTAAGAGAGTCTATTTTCTTATGGTAACACTCTTTTTGTATGAATCTCTTCTCACTTCTAATAAGGTCGAGTCGAACGCGTCTTGTTCCTACTCGCTTAAATTGTAAAGGCATTTAGGGTTTGTGACTCGACCTAATTGTGATAAACCAACTTGTTTATGATTGTAGAGTTGACATTATGGTATTATGATGTATAATTATAGGTTGTGGACGTGTGGACCCTATTACTCGTTTGTAATCTTATTCTAGCTTCTTTGCCGGGCAAGGTGAGTTTCGTATCTCCCTACTCGCTTGAGATTCGGGCTGAAAAGTGTAAACCTGGCGTGTTTACTTGCATTTATTGATTTATTGATTGGTTGACTTGATTGTTGGATTGATGGGATAGTTCGTTTCGTTTAATTGACTTGGGCTATGTTTTAGTTAAGTATTACTTTTATATTAGGATAGACGTACATACATGGAAGTCGGTTATGCCTTCATTGGGTTCTAGATGTGGTGGGAAGGCTGCGGGTCACCCTATATATAAGCATCTGGGACTTGAAGAAAGTAGAATCCTCTGAAGTATATGTACGTATAGTCGGTTTAAATTGTGATTAGTGGCTTATGTTGTTGATTATTGATTGTTGGAGTATGATGGTCGTATATTGGTTGTGGGTTATGTTTGACGAATATTGATTGTTGGCGCAGGTTTATCGTATATTGATTGTTGGTTCATGATTTATGCATTTACATTCGATTGTAAGCATTGCATACATTATTGATGACCCTCGGCAGGGGATTGCCGACATCCTGGTGCATAGATGTATGCACCCATTTTGGATGTAGACCTGACTCCGAGTATATAGACATATATATCTCGATGATTTTGAGATACAGCCTTGTTCATTGCGATGACAGAAGGGTATCGTTGCATTGGTGACTTGAGCTCACGCATAGGATAGGCATTTTGGCTTATTCATGCATTCCGGCATTTGCATTGATACTCATATCATTTATGCATCTCTCATTTCACGCGTTGCGCTTGTGTAATCTTGTTGTTGGACATTATTGTGTTTCGTAGAGGCTCACTGTATGTCAGGTTTAGCCTCCTTTCGTGCTTTATGATTTTGTCTATGGTTCCTTGTGGGCCATTACTACGAACTCACCAACCTTGTGTTGACTATGCTTAGTACACTTTTCAGGTAATCAGGTACTCCCAGGGCGTGGAGTTTAGTTGCTTTGCTTGCTGTAAACCCGGACTATGGACTTCATGGATCAAGGATTCATTGACCTGCCTTTTGCATTATACTTAGGATCGTTTGCCATCTTTGGTTGTTATTTTGTTAACTTTGATGGCTATTTGCTCCTGTTGTATTTTGTTACTTACTTTGTTATGTTTTGGATTCACCGAATCTTTAATTGCATTTAGTTTGTTCTATTGTAATTCCACCTGGTGCTATGTGATTTCCGTGATATTCCGAGCCTCGGCTTGGGGTGTTACAGAATAGACAAAATTGAACATAAACAAACATGACCCACTATATAATTTCGATTCATAACATCATTTCTTGTCCAAAACCGTTCATGAGCCATTTGTAACCCTAATCGACCCAAGACCCAATTTTTGACTTAGAAATCGGTTTGAGAAGTTCCATGACTCGTTTTTAATTATAACTAACATGTTTGAGCATAACCCACTCAAGAATTTCATTTCATAGCATCACTTTTTGACCCAAATCGATTTTTGACCTAATTAAAGAACTTGAAACCCTAATTTCGGTTTTTGGAGCTCAAATGACCAAGAATGTATTTGAATAAGAAACATGTTTGATAACCTAAAATGAAGTATTTGAGTTGAATTTGACTTACCAAAACCTTCACAATTGAAGAAATCCGAATTTGAGCTAGGTGGAGAGATTTCTTGCACTTTGGAACCCAAGTTTTTGATATGTGATAGATTTGATGATATGAAGATGATGAATTTATTATAAGTTTACTTGAAACAACATTTATTGTGCTAGAATCATATAGAGGGAGAGATGCAAGTATTCTTGCATTTAGTGAGAGAGAGAAATGGTGGGTGGATAAGATAAATGAATGATTGGAGGAGGAGAGGAGAAGAGTTGGCTGGAGATGGGATGGGTGGGTCATGGGTTGGGTATAACCCATGGAGGATCCATTTCATGTTTCTAACTATATTAAATGTCGTCTAGCACCGCAAGGCCAATTATATCGACCAATTGACCCAAATTGAACACATTTGCACATAATGAAATCACAAATTGAACTTAAATCATATGTTATCAAATAGATGGTTAATCAAATTGTACACACGGTCAATGAGTCCAAAATCACAAATGTTACAAATATCATAGATGGCAACATAAATATACCAATTTAAATGAAAAAATGACACATCATTAAATATCCAATGCAACATAAAACTAAAAATGTCACCTAGGAAAAAACGAATTTCTTTTAGTTATATAGACAAGACATTGGAGCACGTGCGGCTGCTCATATATTTAGTATGATTGGTTTTGCTATAGCTAGAGAAGTGGGGGCCCAGATAATATCTCGGCTTCCCACTAATTTCTTGTAAATTCTGTGAAATTTTAATAAAAGTGATGTTTTATAAATAATAATAATAATAATTTTTATTATTATGCGCTAATTTTTTGTATATCTTTTTGAATTTCTAATAAAGTGATAATTTTATAAAATAATAATAATATATAAATACATACTTAATTTATATATTTATAAATCTATACTTATATTTCTAACTATAAATAAACATCTATATTTTATTTTATATACTTGTACGTGTAAATCTAATCTTTATATCTAAAGAAATTATGAATATAAAAATCATACACATTAGATAAGTTTTGTGATATATTTTTATTTTATATAGTCATAAATCTACTTATAAATCTAATCATAAGTACACATATTATACTTAAATGCCAACTAATAATTCATGTAAAATTATTTAAATTTAAATAAAAACTATTTATCTAAAATTGACAAGTAAGCAAAAATCCTACATGTAAGTTAGATAAAAGTGTCACATAAGTGTTTTCATTTCCTCTCTTAATTATATAATAAAGAGATAATATAAATAGATAATAAAACATAAAAATTCCTAATAAACGGATGTAAAATGAAAATATTAACAAATCTAGTCTGCTTAACAATCACAACGAGCATCATCATCAAATGGGAAGTTGCCAGGATGCTTCTTAATATACTGT
Organism: Erigeron breviscapus; assembly: GCA_034093135.1. Lineage (NCBI taxonomy): Eukaryota > Viridiplantae > Streptophyta > Magnoliopsida > Asterales > Asteraceae > Erigeron > Erigeron breviscapus. The sequence continues at coordinate 145,019,666 of CM067168.1, forward strand.
TAGAAGGTATAATCCCTCAAACTATGTATTTTAAGTTTTATACTTATTATTTTGCATAAGAATGTTTTGCAGGAAAAATAAAGGACCAGCTTTGCACTATGACTAAAGTTATTGAAGGTTAGCTGCAAGAGAAAGAAAGAAGAGAAACGGAAGATGTAACTTGCGGCCTATATATACAAAGAGATGAAACCCCAACCGGGTTCGGGTTTCATCACATATACATATATTCCTGTCTTTATATTTTTCGATATATTCATTGTTTTTTTTATAATTGATTCGATCACCTTGATCGATCAATCAATTTATTCATGTATTGTCAGCAATACACTGACTCATTATACTAAATCATTTTTATCATTAATCTAAATTAAAGTTACTGTTTTTCGATTTCACAACATCAATTATATTAATACTAAATAGTTATTACATTAAATTTAAAATTATATTTCATTAATGATTAGAACCAGGGGAGGCCTAGAGGGTGTGCAAACCCGATTTCCGCCGGGGCATAAATTTAAAAGGGCATAAATTTTCGAAATTTATATAATTTTATAAGGGGCATAATTTTTTGAAATTTATATATATATATATATTACATATATAATGTATATAATATGTTAAAAATATGTGTTATAATATAAATATATATATTTTTCAATTTTAATTAATGTTTAAAATATAAATAAGTAACTACTATGGTATGTAATTCTAAAATTATGATCTTATTATGCATATATAATTTTTTGTTATAATGCTAGTTATCATTTATAAAAAAAAGTTGTTTATATATTTGAATTCGGTAAAAGTTAGGGGCATTTTTTTCTTGGCTCGGCCGGGGTGTTTGAATTCTCAGGGCCGCCACTGATTAAAACCAAAATAACTTTTAATAACAAATTTATGTTTACTTTTTAACTGATTTGTAACACTTTGTTAATAACAACGTACTTAATAATCTTATAAATACTTTATAAACCAATAATAAATAATTTAAAACTTTAAGGGTCAAAATGAAAAACTGGGTTTTATATAAGAGATTATTACCTATGGATGTAACTAACTATGCTAAAATGTCTATGTTATGTAAAGATCTTGTAAAATGTCTATGTAATGTAATGAACTTTTAAATTCTGGTTATTGGATGTACCCGGATATATGTGGCAACCATATAAGCTGCCACGTGTAAGTTTTTGATTGGTCAGGTACATCCAATAATCGAGATTTGAAAGTTCATTACATTACATAGACATTTTACAAGATCTTTACATACATAGACATCTTTACATCCATAGGTTATAATCCCTTTATATAAATGACTAGTGTGGTATCTTCGTCTTCCTCATCCGTAACCTGCAACACTGATATTGTTAACATTTTTTTTTTCTTTTAAAATATTTTGGATGGTAGCCAAAAACAAAATAAAAACCTAATACGCGTTCTCTCCCAGCGTATCGTTCACCACTTTTGCAGTTTTGCTGAATACACTGACGAAACGCCGGGTACGTTAACCCAATACGCTGACACTCCTATGTATTGGATGCAATACGCTGCTTCAGGGGCGGAGCTAGTGGGGGGAGTAGGGGGTGCTTGGTCCCCCCCCCCAACCAGTCATATTTTCCTTTATAGAATTCGCCCATGGCTGAGAGCTACAATTATTTTGGCCGGAAGTTGCAGGTTTCCGATCATCATGTTCGAAAAGTCAACATATAAATGCTTCAAGTACATTAGTTTTACACGGTTATATCATTCTTTGGAGCATGATGTAGGGAGGATATACATAGAAACTTGTATATACATGTAGGTTAATTAAGAGAGTATGGGGGGTTTTGGGGGGTGGAAGACGGAGAGAGAGAAAGAGGGGTTTGGGGTGGAAGATAGATGCAGATAACTTTTTTGTTTTTATTCAGTTTAATATTTAAATTTATAATTTGACCCCTTAAACTATGTATTGTTTATAAGAAAGGTAACATTGTTTCAAAATTTAGAAGACATAGCATTTAAGTTTGAAATTTACAAAAAGAGTCCACATTCTACCACCAGAAACCAACTTCGTTATAAAAGTTAAGAAAATATCTTTCGTCACCGGCCCCCGTCAACCAAAATTCCTGGCTCCGCCTCTGCGCTGCTTAATACGCTTGGATTAAAGTTGGTCTGAAGTAGTTATATGAAACAACAGCTAGTGTTATCTTCCCGCAAAGACAGAACTTTAATTTTACAACACAAAGGGAGACGCCGCTGACTACATAGATAGATATCTGGGCCCCGCCCACAAATTCCATTTCCTAATGAGCATGCATATTAGACGAATACTTTTGTCAATTAAATACTACTTATATATAGTTGTATTAGAATAGATGGGGAAAAAAAATGAACTATATAAATTTGAATAGATTAATCAAAGTTGATATAAACCTTCAAGCTCAATGTTTTTTAGAATACAAATAGAAGACGACGATTGCAAAGAATAAATTTGTGAACTAGCTAGTATAACTTACTTATTAGTATTATTTTAAATTTGTCATTTTTTTTCAATACAAAATTACATTTGATTATAAATTTGGATTTAAATTGAATGTTTAAAGGTCTATATAATTGAGTATATTATGGAACTTTTAGTTTGAATATGTTTGAATTGTTTATTATTAGTGTTAAGATATAAATTGGTTTTATGTATGTATTTAGTACCATCTTTTTTAAATATATAAATTTAGAGTATATATAAGATAGTTATTAGAATATTAAATTTCAGGCACAAATGCACACTATATAATTGGATAAAGATTTATGAATAGCATGACGTTATGAAATCAAATTGTCAATAACACATTCTACCAAATATTCAAGAAAAAGAGCTGGTATAGTCGTTGCGGTGATTATTGGTGGTGGTAGCGGCGTCATGTAAATATTATTGATGTAAAAGATGGTAGTGTAGTTATTTTTGAAGTTAAATGATTGATATTAGAAATTAGTTTCATTAAGGATAGTGTCTGTTTGGCAAGGGGCTTTTGGAGGCTTTTAGGAGCTTAAAAGCTCCAAGCTTTTAAATATAAGCCTCTTTTAAACTTATAGCCCTGTTTGGTTGATCATTTGAAATCAAAAGCCTCAGCCCCCAAAAGCTCCTAAAAGCCCGAAAGTTCTTTAAAATAAAAGCTGCGTAAGAAGGTTGAAATAGAAGCCCCAGCCCCTAACCCTATTTCCAAGCTCCAGCTCCAAGTCCCTAGTCACAGCCCTAGCTCCAAGCTTTTGTGCCAAACAAATGTGTAGTGTTATTGGCGTATTGGTAAACAAATATAGAAAGAAATTTTTTATATTTAGTTTTTCTTTTGAAATAATAGAAGGGTCATTTGCTTTATATATAATAAAATAATATAAATATAGATTATAGATAAAGTGCAAAAATCGTCCCTCTGGTTTGTTATATTTGCATTTTTCATCATCGCTATTCTTTTCAAACAACATACCCAGAGTCTTTTAGAGTTAAGTGCAAAAAATCTATGCGGTTTGTCGTTTTTGCAGTTTTCATCCTTGTCGTTAACAAACCTCAGAAAAACTTTTCATCTTCTACCTCCAAACAAAATTTAATCCAAAACAAAACAAACAAATCAAAAACCTATATATACTATATATGAGTATCTAATTTATATATCTACATATGAGGATCTAATCAATCACTTTAAAATGCGAATACCTACATATGAGGATCTAATCAATCACTTTAAAATGAATACCTACATATGAGGATCTATCAATCACCTTCAAATGCAAATACCTACATATGAGGATATCATTTCTCCATTTTAACTCAGATTTATGTCCAAAAACCCACTTCATACTCAAATGCAGGTTAAAATGGAGTAGATGACCAGATCCTCATATGTATGTGTTTGCATTTGAATGTGATTGACTAGATCATCATATGTAGGTATATATAGGTTTTTGACTCAAGTGTTTTTTTTGTCTTTAGATTGATTTCTTTGTTTGGAGGTTGAAGATGAAAAGTTCTCATGGTCATAACAACTCGCTGTGAATATGACGCAACTAAACAATAAACAACATTCCGCAATTTCATTATTTCAGAGTTCTATTCGGATTTCGGAGCTCGTTTGTAATCTAACTTCAACTAGTAAAAAGCATTATTCATGGACCGGATCTGATTATCCAATATGTTTGGGCCTAATTGGGGAAAAAGCGATTTTTTTAATATTTGTCTAGCCCGTTAGGTCCTATTATTAAATGGTAACTATCTTCACTTAGTCGTGGGCATAGGAACCGAACCGGTGGAACCGGAACCGGTTCTGGTCAACCAAATAGGATTCGGTTTTGACCAGAACCGGTTCTTGGTCTTGAAAACCCGAACCGATGGAACCGAAATATAGGTTCCGAATCGGTTCGGTTCCGAACCGGTTCCTAATTGTTTTTTTGTTTTTTTTGTTTTTCAGAACTTAACGGCCGTTAAAGGTCTTTTTTTCATCGTAAATCGATTTTGGGCCACTTGATTGCTAATAAATCGAGCCATAAGACCTAAAATACCTTCATAATGATAATATCTAGTGAATTAACACAAAAAACTCCAAGTTATTTCACAAAAACCACTTGAAAAAAATTGAAAACTCGCTAATAATTCATTTAACGGTCGTTTAGGCCAATTTTTTCATCGTAAATCGATTTTGGGCCACTTGATTGCTAACACACCGAGCCTTAAGACCTAAAATACCTTCATAATGATAATATCTAGTGAATTAACACAAAAAACTCCAAGTTATTTCACAAAAACCACTTGAAAAAAATTGAAAACTCGCTAATAATTCATTTAACGGCCGTTTAGGCCAATTTTTTCATCGTAAATCGATTTTGGGCCACTTGATTGCTAACACACCGAGCCTTAAGACCTAAAATACCTTCATAATGATAATATCTAGTGAATTAACACAAAAAACTCCAAGTTATTTCACAAAAACCACTTGAAAAAAATTGAAAACTCGCTAATAATTCATTTAACGGTCGTTTAGGCCAATTTTTTCATCGTAAATCGATTTTGGGCCACTTGATTGCTAACACACCGAGCCTTAAGACCTAAAAAACATTCATAATGATAATATCTAATGAATTAACACAAAAAACTCCAAGTTATTTCACAAAAACCACTTGAAAAAAATTGAAAACTCGCTAATAATTCATTTAACGGCCGTTTAGGCCAATTTTTTCATCGTAAATCGATTTTGGGCCACTTGATTGCTAACACACCGAGCCTTAAGACCTAAAATACCTTCATAATGATAATATCTAGTGAATTAACACAAAAAACTTCGAGTTATTTCACAAAAACCACTTGAAAAAAATTGAAAACTCGCTAATAATTCATTTAACGGTCGTTTAGGCCAATTTTTTCATCGTAAATCGATTTTGGGCCACTTGATTGCTAACACACCGAGCCTTAAGACCTAAAATACCTTCATAATGATAATATCTAGTGAATTAACACAAAAAACTCCAAGTTATTTCACAAAAAACCACTTGAAAAAAATTGAAAACTCGCTAATAATTCATTTAACGGTCGTTTAGGCCAATTTTTTCATCGTAAATCGATTTTGGGCCACTTGATTGCTAACACACCGAGCCTTAAGACCTAAAATACCTTCATAATGATAATATCTAGTGAATTAACACAAAAAACTCCAAGTTATTTCACAAAAACCACTTGAAAAAAATTGAAAACTCGCTAATAATTCATTTAACGGTCGTTTAGGCCAATTTTTTCATCGTAAATCGATTTTGGGCCACTTGATTGCTAATACACCGAGCCTTAAGACCTAAAATACCTTCATAATGATAATATCTAGTGAATTAACACAAAAAACTCCAAGTTACTTCACAAAAAACACTTGAAATAATTAAAAACTCACTAATAATTCACTATAATTCATTCTTTTTCGTCGAAAACGCATACTTTTATTATAGACCATGTTAATCTTCAACAAAGTTCAAAGTCTTCAATCAAATACAATGTCTTTAACCAAATAACAATGTCTTAAACCAAATAACAAGTCTTCAAACAAATACAAATTATTAAACAAATTAAATAGTCTTCAACAAATACAAAGTCTTGAAACAAATACAAAGTCTTGAAACAAATACAAAGTCTTGAAACAAATACAAAGTCTTGAAACAAATACAAAGTCTTGAAACAAATACAAAGTCTTGAAACAAATACAAAGTCTTGAAACAAATACAAAGTCTTGAAACAAATACAAAGTCTTGAAACAAATACAAAGTCTTGAAACAAATACAAAGTCTATAAAACAAAGTCTTGAAACAAATACAAAGTCTTGAAACAAGTACAAACTTTTCAATCAAATAAAAGTCTTCATCTTCATCTTCAATCTTCATCAAGTGGGATTGGTTGTTGTTGAGCTTGAGCTTCATCAAGTGCAATCTCTTCATCGGAAAGTGATAAGGATGTACCTTCCTCAACTTCTTCATTTTGAATATGTTCTTCAAGGTCCAAAGTGTCTTCAAGGCTTGATTTGTCTTGTCTACGCCCCATGGCGTCCAAGTGGTCTTTGTAGCAAATACACATCTCCAATGATGCCGGTGTAAGTCTTGTTCTTCTTATGGACAAAACTCTTCCACTAGTTGAAAATGCGGATTCACTAGCCACTGTTGAAGCTTGAGCGCTTAGTAAATCACGTGCCATGATAGATAGAATGGGAAATTGACTTTCCCTCTCCCTCCACCAATTCAATACATCCACATTCATGAAAGCATCAACTCCAAGGCTCACCAAAAAGTTGGTTCCAATATACCTATGATACTCGGTGTTCTTGTTGGAAGTTGAAGCCTCATTTCTTTGACGTTTGGTGGTTGCTTGGATGACATAATTGTATAGGTTTATCTTTGAATCCTTGCTTTTTTTGGCACCAACAAAAGGAGTAGGAATAGTAGAAGAACTTGAGCCATATCTAGCTTCATAAACCTTATACAATCTTTCTAAATTCGCATTAAACTCACTTTTTGCCGTCATGGAAAAGTTTATATCCTTTTCATAACACTCCAAATTAACATTTATTTTTTCAATAAGTGCCTCAACGCCGCTAACATTTAAAGTGGGGTTCATTGCGGCGGCACAAGCAAAAATTGGAGGCATTTCCATAAAATATTTTCTCATTTTTTCTCTCATGAGTTTCACCATGCCTTCATATATACCATCATCCATACACTCAAATTCTACCAATTTTTCACCAATTTCATAAATTTGATGAAGCACCAAATGACTAGTAGAATAATAAACCCCCGAAACCAAAACCGTGGCATTTTTAAACACTTGAAGTAAATCTACTAAAGTTTGAATAATTTCCCAATGGTCAAACTTAGAAGATGCCAAACGGTTGTCAACTAGATCATCATGAAAATGTTTTAAAGTAGTTTTTTGACGTAAAGCACATTCAAACATTGTAAGGGTGGAATTCCATCTAGTAGGACAATCCCAATGAGGTGTCAAATATATCGAATCGGTATCTTTACACAATTTGATATACTTCTTAAGTCTAGTCTTTACCCCCCAAAAATACCTCCTTTAACATCTTTACAAAGTCTTTCTTAACAATTTCAATGTTTTCTTCACCCAAACCGCTTTGCACAACCAAGTTAAGAATATGTGCAACACATCGACCATGATAAAAAATACCATCACAAATAGGAGCATATTTTATTTTCAAGTGGTCAACCGCTTTTGTATTATTACTTGCATTATCAAATGATATTGAAAAAATCTTTTGATCAATTTTATAGTATGCAAACACATCCCTTAACTTATAGTATAGATTTTCACCCGTATGAGGTTCCTCAAAATTTTCAAAAGCAATCGTGCACTTCATCATTTGCCAAGTACTAGGATCTATCCAATGCGTCGTAACACATATGTAAGAACCGGGCAAACCATGAGGAGCACTCCAAACATCGGTTGTCAAATTTAAACTACCATTTAAATTTTCAAATTCCGTTATAAGTAGTTTTTTAGCCAATTTCCAATTTTTCATACATGTACGTTTTAATGTAGAGCGAGTTAGAGTAGTGTACCTTGGTTGGATTAAGGTTTGAAATGTGGAAGTGACCTCCGGATCGTCCCAATGGTTGAATGGCCAAGCTTTTCTAATGGTCAAGTTGGAAAGTCCTTCACGAACCGCCTCCGTCGAATAATGAAAAATAGTGCCATCATTTCCCAATGTTTGTTGACCTTGTGAGGTGGTACCCGCATCTTGTGCTTTTTTCACCGCACAATGAAGTCTAATATGTTTCCCCAAAGTCGAGTTTGCATTTTTCGCAAAGAGATTGTGACAATAATTACACCGAGCCTTAATAACACCATTCGACAACTTAACCAATTGAAAGTGTTCAAATACGGGAGCCGTTCTTTTATGATCCGTTATTATTTCCACCACCGTTGCCGCCTCACTTGTGGAACCAATACCGGTAGATTGCGTTTGTGAAGCGGAATTAGCCTCCATTTTGTGAGAGATTTGATATATATTATATATATAGTTTATATATATAATATATATATATATATATGTATATATATAATATATATATATATTTTGTGATATATAAATATAAAATATGTAGAGATATAGTGATTTTGGTAAGAGATTTATGAATATATAGTGTTTTTGTAAGAGATATAGAGTGTTTGTAAGTGATGGAATGTGTAAAAACAATCCTAAATGATGCTACATATATATACTAGTTGTATAATGGCAAATGGTAATTATTGGGTCAAAAAAAACGGCTCCTAACGGTCAAAAAGGACCAAAAACGGCAGAAACGGCTAGTAACGGCTAGTTTTGGGTTAGGTTCCGAACCGGTTATTGGGTTCTGTTCTTGGAACCGGTTCTTGAGGAACCGGTTTGGGACCGGTTTTCTGAAAAAAAATAGGAATCGGTTCCTATCTATCGGTTCCTCAGGAACTGGATTCGGTTCCTCAGGAACCGGTTCCATTCGGTTCCGGTTCCTAGATAATCCAAATCGGTTTTTTTGGAACCGGTTTTTTTGCCCATGTCTAGATAGGATAATCGATTAATCTATCTAATAGTACGAGTATTGTGTAAGCACCCCTCTTTCCCCCCCTTAGATAACATAGTTGATAAATATAATTTACCCTAATGCGTTTTATCGACATGGATAATAGAATTAGTTTCTTAGTTCAACTAGTGTTATACCCGGCGTTGGCCGGGGATAACAACCGAACATAGACTTGAATGCGGGTAATTAATTCTAACATGTCAACCATTATCATTAGACAAAAAAAACAAATCGTTAAACAATACATCGTTAATCTTAAAATATATAACTTTGATGACGAAATATAAACTTGTGATGTTCTTGGAAGATAAATATCTTAATATATACTATAAGACAGTTGAACTAATGACTTATTAACCAATCAAATCGCTCAATTTCATCAAATTGATTCTCGCTTATGTCATCATTTAGATTAACTACAAATTAAAAATCCTAATAATCATTATCCAAATATATTATTATATTAGTATTTATATTAATTTGTAGAAAAAGTCTCATTAATTTATACTTTTTTGTTTTCCATCAATAATTTACACTTTTTAGCCCTGAATACTTAATTTATATTTATTTTTAGCCATCAACTTGAGAAATTTTTTAAAATTTACAATCATTTAATTAATTAAAATTTTTTCAACATATGAAATATTGTCTACAAAAGTTTATTTCAAAACCTAATGACTTATTAACCAATCAAATCGCTCAATTTCATCAAATTGATTCTCGCTTATGTCATCATTTAGATTAACTACAAATTAAAAATCCTAATAATCATTATCCAAATATATTATTATATTAGTATTTATATAATTTGTAGAAAAAGTCTCATTAATTTACACTTTTTTGTTTTCCATCAATAATTTACACTTTTTAGCCCTGAATACTTAATTTATATTTATTTTTAGCCATCAACTTGAGACATTTTTAAAATTTACAATCATTTAATTAATTAAAAATTTTTTAACATATGAAATATTGTCTACAAAAGTTTATTTCAAAACCTAATGACTTATTGTAACATCCGTGAGTTTTGACCGTTTGACTTTACGTGCAACTTGACTAACAATTTAAGTCAATGAAATATTTGGTTCGTTTTGTGATTAAATGACAATGTGGTATGTTCGTCGGGTCGATATTATGTTTTAATCGGTGTTTAAGTGCCTAACGTTTTGTAATTTGACTTGGGAAGAGAAACGGGTCTAACCGTGAGGTGATCCACGACCCACCAGCCTCTTGACCCTTTTCCCTCCCCTTATCTCTCCCTTCACCACACATTCTATCTCTTTCTCTTTTCTTTCTTTCTCTTTTCTCTCTAAGTAAAAAAAAAAAAAAGCAAGACCAAACCATCTTCTCTCTTCATTTCTCTAGCATCATTTGGCGTTGTGGAACTAGTTTAACTCGAGAATCATCATCGTCTTCATCTCTTTGTCACCATATCGAAGAATCAAAGTCATAGTGCAAGGTTTTATCCATTTTGACCTAATTTCGGGTTCTAGCTCAAGGAGGAGTTTTGGTAAGCCTAATTCATCTTATTTGTACCTACTTATGTTTGTTTATGCATTTCTAGTCATCTTGAACATTTACAAGTCCTAAATCGGCTTAAATCTTGTTTTGGGTCAAATTAGGGTTTATTTAGGGTTTGAAGGATTTGGGTGTGATTTTGATGTTTTGGTCGAAATTGTGGTTTGGGTTATGTTTATTTATGGTTAATGGTGTTTAGTTATGCCTCAAATTGAGTTACAAACTCCTACAAGTCGTTTTGGGAAGGTTTGGGTCGAATTGGAGTGTTTTGGGTTGGGTTTTCTGCACTTGGAGCTGCAGGTGCAGGCTGCAGGAGGTGGCCACTGCGGCGCAGTGGGCACAGCCCTTCCCCACTGCGGCGCAGTGGCAATGTTCTGGTCTCTGGGTCGATTTAGCCCACTGCGGCGCAGTGAGCATGGTTCTGGCTCACTGCGGCGCAGTGGATACCTTCTGTGAAATTATGCGCGTCAATTTTCCAACGTTAATAACTTTTGATCCATAAGTCCAATTAAGTCATATGACCTATCGTTGGAATCGTAAGAGAGTCTAGTTTCTTGTAGTAACACTCATTTTGTATGATTCTTAATCCGTTTCTAAAAATGTCGGGTCAAAGTGTTATGTTTCACACTCGGTAATGTTAAGAAAGTAATTGTGGGTTCGTGACTCAACTTAAACCTAAGGAACCAACTTATTTATGATTATAAAGTTGACAGTATGATATATGGCATGCTTTGATAGGTTGTGAACACGTGGGGCCCAATACTCGCTATTAATCTTTCCTTTACTCGACTTAAGCTTCTTTGCCGATCAAGGTGAGTTCGTAGCTCCCTACTCAATAGAGATTCGGGCTGAAAGTGTACATATACGTGTTGTTTGGTTGGTTGGTTGACTTGATTGTGTGTCTAGTTGATTCCCGATTAATTGTCGTTTGGTAGACGGTTTTGGATTGATCGTGTGATGGTTTACGAATTTGTTTGCGATATTGTAACTCTTTAGGATAGAAGTACATACATAGAGGTCGGCTTTACTTTCAAAGGATTTTAGGTGTGGTGGGAAGGCTGCGGACGACCCTATACATAAGCATCTAGAACCTGATGAAAGTATAACCCTCCGAAGTGGATGTACGCATTGTTTAGAGGAATTGATGGATGTTGAGAATGTGTTGGATATTCATATACGCTTTGTTATACTTGACTTGTGCGGTGCACACTCAAACATATTTTTATTGTTGCATTGGTGACGTTATTGATACGCATTTGATATACATTATGGTATTACATACGTATGATACATGATCTGACGTTAATAATTCGCGTACTCATTTGTTATACGCGGTTGCTTTACACCTTATGATCTTGTAGTGAATTGATACTGTGATTAGTAATGTTGTGCATACATGGAAGACGATGATACCTTTAATGAGTTGTAGATGTGGTGGGAAGGCTGCGGGTGACCCTATATATAAGCATCTATGATTCCTTAAAAGTAAAGTCGTATGAAATGTATGTGCAATGTAGTTATGATTGATTTTAGTAGAGGATTGCGATATATATATATATATTATTATTATTGTTATTATTATTATTACTAATTAGGATGGACGTGCATACATGGAAGTCGGTTATGCCTTCAAAGAGTTCTAGATGTGGTGGGAAGGCTGCGGGTGACCCTATACATAAGCATCTAGAACTTGATGAAAGTAGAATCTTCCTAAGTGTATGTGCGTGTAGTTTATTTTGAGTTAATTATTGATGGTTGTTGATTGTTGAATTTGTGGTTGGTGTTTGTACGCGGTTCACACGCAAGCATAATATATATATTCATACGCGGTTCACACGCACGCGGTTCACACGCACGCGGTTCACACGCAAGCATAATATATATATTCATACGCGGTTCACACGCACGCGGTTCACACGCAAGTATACTCTGTTTGGTGTATTTTGTGGCTTATGATTGTTTTTGTACGAGGTTGCATATTATATATATATATATTATTCATACGCGGTTCACACGCACGCGGTTCACACGCACGCGGTTCACACGCAAGCATAATATATATATTCATACGCGGTTCACACGCACGCGGTTCACACGCACGCGGTTCACACGCACGCGGTTCACACGCACGCGGTTCACACGCAAGCATAATATATTATCATACGCGGTTCACACGCACGCGGTTCACACGCACGCGGTTCACACGCACGCGGTTCACACGCAAGCATAATATATATATTCATACGCGGTTCACACGCACGCGGTTCACACGCACGCGGTTCACACGCACGCGGTTCACACGCAAGCATATATATATATTATTATTATTGTTATTATTATTATTACTAATTAGGATGGACGTGCATACATGGAAGTCGGTTATGCCTTCAAAGAGTTCTAGATGTGGTGGGAAGGCTGCGGGTGACCCTATACATAAGCATCTAGAACTTGATGAAAGTAGAATCTCCTAAGTGTATGTGCGTGTAGTTTATTTTGAGTTAATTATTGATGGTTGTTGATTGTTGAATTTGTGGTTGGTGTTTGTACGCGGTTCACACGCACGCGGTTCACACGCAAGCATAATATATATATTCATACGCGGTTCACACGCAAGCATAATATATATATTCATACGCGGTTCACACGCAAGCATAATATATATATTCATACGCGGTTCACACGCACGCGGTTCACACGCACGCGGTTCACACGCACGCGGTTCACACGCAAGCATAGCCTATTTATATACGCGGTTCACACGCAAGTATATTATTCTATTCTAATAACATAATATACCTAATATATATTACAGATAATATATATATATTCATACGCGGTTCACACGCAAGCATAATATATATATTTATACGCGGTTCACACGCAAGCATAATATATATATTCATACGCGGTTCACACGCACGCGGTTCACACGCACGCGGTTCACACGCACGCGGTTCACACGCAAGCATAATATATATATTCATACGCGGTTCACACGCACGCGGTTCACACGCAAGCATAATATATATATTCATACGCGGTTCACACGCAAGCATAATATATATATTCATACGCGGTTCACACGCACGCGGTTCACACGCAAGCATAATATATATATTCATACGCGGTTCACACGCAAGCATAATATATATATTCATACGCGGTTCACACGCAAGCATAATATATATATTCATACGCGGTTCACACGCAAGCATAATATATATATTCATACGCGGTTCACACGCAAGCATAATATATATATTCATACGCGGTTCACACGCAAGCATAATATATATATTCATACGCGGTTCACACGCAAGCATAATATATATATTCATACGCGGTTCACACGCACGCGGTTCACACGCACGCGGTTCACACGCAAGTATAACCTGTTTATTATACGCGGTTCACACGCACGCGGTTCACACGCACGCGGTTCACACGCAAGCATAATATATATATTCATACGCGGTTCACACGCAAGCATAATATATATATTCATACGCGGTTCACACGCAAGCATAATATATATATTCATACGCGGTTCACACGCACGCGGTTCACACGCAAGCATAATATATATATTCATACGCGGTTCACACGCAAGCATAATATATATATTCATACGCGGTTCACACGCAAGCATAATATATATATTCATACGCGGTTCACACGCACGCGGTTCACACGCAAGAATAATATCACCATTATTGTTGTTATTGTTATTATTATTATTGTTATTATTATCATTGTTATTATGATTATTGTATTACAACTTGCAAAATATAACACAGTAACATCTGTGATTTTTACTCGTTTGACCTTGCATGTAATTTGACTAACTATTTCAATAAATGAAATAGTTGTGTATATTTATCTATATATTGGGCCAATTATAGTGTAATAATGAATTTCAGGTGTCATATTTGGATTTCTAGAATTAAGCCCATATTATGAGGCCATGATATTGGCCCATACGTGTTATGAAGGTTATATTATAGTTGATGTTTAAGTGATTGTAGTAACACGAAGAATGTAACATCCGCAAAAATTTCAGGTTGACTATTAATTTAAATATATGATTTATTAAACTCTTATGCAAATAAAACAATGTGAACAAACATCGTTATGAGTTAACGAACTGACAAACATTCATCGAGTGATGAACTAGACAAGGGCAAACTTTATTTGCACAATCTAGCCATGATTAATTTTTATGATTAATTATTATGATTATTGGCGATGGTTCTTTACGGACCATTACTACGAACTCACCAACCTTGTGTTGACTATGCTTAGTACACTTTCAGGTAACCAGGTTATCCAGGACGTGGAGTTTGATTGTTTGCTTACTGTCGAACCCGGACTGGACTTATATGGATCAAGAATCCATTTACCTTCTGTTGCATTGTACTTAGGATTGATAGCCTTCTTTTGATGTCGTTTGTAAACCTTGACGATTACTTGCTTCTGTTATATTTTGATACTTGTTTCTTTTATTGTATGGATTCACTGAATCCTTTTTTGCATTTAGATCATGTTCTACATTAATTCCACCTTGTGCTATATGATTTCCGTGATATTCTGAGCCTTGGCTTGGGGTGTTACACTTATTAACAAATATTAGATTAGATTTTTATAAATTATAAATATTAATATTTAGTTTAATATTTAATATAAACACAATTTGAACTCTAGATACATATCCCAAACATAATAACAGATGACGATATACAACATCATTATCCTAAACACAATAGGAATCACTGAACATGGGACGATCACAAAACAATACACGATTTACAACAGAGGGTTACTTGAATACTAAATCCAAATCAATATGAACTCTATTCAAGATTCATTCTATCTCTCAATAAAAAAGGTACATAATTTTCTTCTTTTTTATATATTAGTTTTGCGTATTAATGTTTAAAGTTACAGTTGTCACTCAAATCAAGAGTCCTAATTGTTATCAAAGAATATAAAAACAATCCTAATTGTTATCTAATTATCATAGTCATGTGATTGAAATAATCTATGCGTGTTATGAGCTCACATCATGATCAAATACATATACTTGAATGTCAAGTACAAGATCACAAGTACGTTTATATTTTAATTCTTAATTATCTTTCATAATAATATCACATTATGAGTACAACTGGTTTCAAAATATTCTATAATAGAAAAATTATTATAGCATGTGCCTTGTGGAATGACTACGACAAACAATTCCATCAATATGTCTCGGCTAATAATGACAGTGACGAACCTATGATTATTGTATTACAACTTGCAAAATATAACACAGTAACATCTGTGATTTTTACTCGTTTGACCTTGCATGTAATTTGACTAACTATTTCAATAAATGAAATAGTTGTGTATATTTATCTATATATTGGGCCAATTATAGTGTAATAATGAATTTCAGGTGTCATATTTGGATTTCTAGAATTAAGCCCATATTATGAGGCCATGATATTGGCCCATACGTGTTATGAAGGTTATATTATAGTTGATATTTAAGTGATTGTAGTAACACGAAGAATGTAACATCCGCAAAAATTTCAGGTTGACTATTAATTTAAATATATGATTTATTAAACTCTTATGCAAATAAAACAATGTGAACAAACATCGTTATGAGTTAACGAACTGACAAACATTCATCGAGTGATGAACTAGACAAGGGCAAACTTTATTTGCACAATCTAGCCATGATTAATTTTTATGATTAATTGTTTGTGTTAAACATTTTGTATTTAGGTTACAAAATCATTAAAACATTTAAACGTCTAGTTCGTACCTTTACATAGAAAATACTAATAATTATTTTAGTAAACAAATTATATTTATTGTATTTAGACTCATATATATATATATATATAATATATATTATATATATATATATATATATATATATAATGAGATAGTTTATTTAATTTGTAAAACTTTACAATAAAATAAATACATATACAAAACACTAATAAATACAAATAATACATAATATAAATATGTGTATATATATATATATATGGAATCAATCACCACCTCCACCCACTCAAATTTGTCTCCCACAACCTACCTCCACTTACTCCTCTCATTAGCCTATAAATACCACCTCATGGCTAACCATTTTCTTCACACCAAAACATTCTTTCTTCCCCCATACAACACTCTCTAAACCAACCTCCAATCTTACTAAATCATCCTTTGTCAACTACTTGGTTCAAGTAAGTATCTAACCTTTGGTTTTAAGTACTTAAACTTTGGTAAGAAAGGAATACAAAAGTATTCTTACATGCTCTTTCTTATAGTATTTTTCATCACCCAAAAATGTATACCAAATTTTATAAAACTTGAATACTTTTTATTATATGACAATGTAAATGATATATATAATGAAAACTATGTACATATATATATATTTACTTATACACATGAACCCATATACCTACTGCGTTGCACCAACATCCTTGTTTGATAGGAACCGGTGTACATGTATGGATTTACAACACTACATCCTTGTTTGATAGGAACCAGTGTTTACACTACATCCTTGTTTGATAGGAACCAGTGTACATACCTAATCTCATGTGTAGAAGTTATTTATATATATGTAAATTAAACAAATGTCATGATAACAATCTAATTTGGGTGATGAAGATTACAAAAACAAACTTCCTTTCATCTATCTTCTAACAAGAACATATTAACTAAATCAAGTATTACTTTCTTTGAAAAGGTTCCACGAAGCACAACATAGTCTACTTACTTTCTTCTTTCCTCACCCCACGATTCACTCCAATAAAGGTGAGTTTCGTAGCTCCCTACTCAATTGAGATTCGGGCTGAAAAGTGTACACATACGTGCTTAATTGTTTGATTGTTTGATTATTTGGTTGATTCGATTGATGGATGGTTTTGATTGATTGGGTGATTCTTTACGCATATGATTTTGATATTTATGATTATTTAGGATAGATGTACATACATGGAAGTCGGTTATGCCTTCAAAGGGTTTTAGATGTGGTGGGAAGGCTGCGGGTGACCCTATATATAAGCATCCAGGACTCGTTGAAAGTAGAATCCTCCTAAATGTATGTACATATAGTTTTGGTTGTTTTGTTGGACATATGGACTTGTTTGTTGATGATTATGCTTATTGAAACGTACTTGTTGTGTGCATTGGAAACTTATACTAAGGCAAGTTGTTTAACTGTAAAGCCACCAAGGCAAGTTGTTTAACTGTAAGGCCACCAAGGCAAGTTGTTGAACTGTAAGGCCACAATTTGAGCACTTTGTGTACTATATGTACTTGATGACATTGATACGAGTACTTTTATGTACTTGATGCCAAGTATTGACATACTTGATGATATGATATAATTTACACCACGATGTGGACCAAGTATTGTGATACTTGATGATTTTGAGGTACATTGCATAACATTGATATACATATGATGCACGTATTGATATTTATACACATTTGATACATTTGTACTTGATTGTATATGAACTATTTGGTATCATTTGTTGTTTGGTTACTTATTTGACAAGGTTGAACGATATGTTAACCTCAATTGTCTAACAGATGACGTATATGGGTTTATTGTAAGTACATTGTTTGATGTTGTTATTACATATGTTAATGTTATTGATGATGGTTTCTTATAAACCATTACTACGAACTCACCAACCTAGTGTTGACCTTGTTTAGTACACTTTTCAGGAAATCAGGTGAAACAAGATCAAAATGCATGATTATTGGTTGCTTGGACCCGGACTTGGACTGATATGGATCAAGGATTCATTTGGCCAACTATGTCATCCTGTTTGAGGATTTATCACTATCTTTTGAGTTGCTATGTGAACGTGTGATGTTAAATACTCTTTATGTAATGTGTGCTTGTACATGACTTCATCTGCTGGATTCACTGAGTCCACTATGTTCATATAGTTTATGTTCTACGATAATTCCACTGTGTGCTATATAATTTCCGTAATATCTCGGGCACAGCTCGGGGTGTTACTAACACTTACAACGTATATCTTCAAAATTATAAGCTTTTAAAACTTAAATGTATGAAGATCTAATATTGATAATATCGTAAACCCCGTGTCCAGTGTTGGACACGGGTCTAAAATCTAGTAAGAAGCTAAAAACTTTGATTGTGAAAATTAAAATAGACTAAAGTTGTATCACATGAATCGTTAAACATAAAACTTTGATGGTAAAATAAAAAGTCTTAAAATGATTTAGTGGTTAAAATGTGAAGGACTAGAATATTACCACCCAAAATAAAATGTAAAATAAAAAACCCAAGAAGTTAAACTAACATCTACACAACACGCTAACTTAAACACTAAAATTGAAAAGAAAAAAAAAAAACTAAGCAGGCAGGCAAGCTGCTGAGCCAGCTACCAACCTGCATGCTTCATTATTCAGGCGAATTTAGTTTATATAGTAGTATTTAATAATTAGCTAGGAGGAGCATGCCAATTACTTGCTAGTAATTAATCCATCACATCTTCCAATACATGCTCGATCTATATTTAGTTCAATCAAACTTCTCTCTCAATAGTGGCCTTCCTTATGGTCTTTGGACTAAGTGTTTCCCCTCTGATGTGTCACGTGTGGATGATATATTTGGCAAGTAGATTGCTCAACGAGTCAACTTCTTTTCAGCTTCTCCATTGGCAACCTCATTGATTTCATGTTCCTATTTCTATGTAATTTTGCATTGAGTTTGATAATGAAGAGGAGAGTTGAAATGTTTAGTTTCTCGTTTCTTTCTAATATATTTGAGAGGTTGACCATCTCGAATAGGTCGTACTAATCTCCAATGGAAACTCCAATTGTTTCACCTCGGCCTGAATTTCCAATACTTAAAGATTGTCATCACAGGCTGATTGTCTTGGCTGTTAAAGATTCAAATCTTCTAAAACACAAAAACAGATTGACCATTTAAGCTAACTCGGCCACTCGTTTTTAAATCATTGTAAGATCAACGGGAAGTATTTCTGAAAACAGGGGAGACAGTCACACTATGTATATTTTTTTTAAATAAAGAGGGAAAAAAAACATCAACAACAATTGTCTCTATGATTCCATCAACATAAATCAACTATAACTTGACTAAATGACAACAACATAATATGTTCCACAATACAGTAGTGATATATCAAAAGTTTTGCACAATATGAAATTTCCTTATTTTATAGTAACGCATTCTCTTTTGAAAGTTACGTGGTGACACCAAGACTATCTGCAACTGAGACTGAAATCCAAATCTAGTGTTGAGGTAATGCTGGCACAACCAACAGTATTGCAAGCATCCACAAGATGTCATAAACATAAGCTAAGACTTTGTACAGTCTAAGGTAAAAGTGTTGATTAGTTGGTCTTCTTAAATGATCGTATAGGCAAAACAAAATCCTTAAAACCAAAATAGCCATGAAATAAGCAACTAAGGAGGATCTCATCAAGGATTTGTGAGTGACAAAAGGAGAATTTTTTGCACCTGTGAAGAATGCAACGCATGCTAAAAATGCTGGATACACTCCAAGAAAATATGTAGCCATTTTAGGATTTGAGTAATTATGTAACCTGCATATATAAACAGAAAAGAGATACTATGAGATTCCGGGGCGGAAGTGTGGAACTACCTTAGCGATAGGGGTAGCTGGGGCTACAGGTAAGGACGGATTTATGTTGGGGCCCGACCACCCCCGATATTTCGTTTAGTAATGATGTTTTATCCGTATTCGTTCAAAAAATATATATTTATTAACTCGATCATTCGATTCATTTTTATTAAAGATTTTGATATTTTAATAAGTTTAATAGTTCAATAAAATTTACATTTTTTAATTTTTATAGCCCTAATCCACTTAACCCAAATATTGAATGATCGAATAAAACTTAGAGTTGACGCTATTTTTGTTTGATCCGACCCGAATTAGGACCCTAATACAATACCCGAAACATAATGATAGAGAAAAAAAAAATCAGGCCCCTTCACTAAAACCCATGTAGTGTAAATTTTTTTAAAATATGTTTTTTTTTTTGTTTTCGATATTACGCAAGGTTGGGGAACTCGTGACTCGGACTCGACTCGGCGAGGAGGGGAGTCAGGAGTTTTTGGAGAATCGGACTCGACTCGGGGAGAACTCGGATTGGAATTTTATATAGACACATAAGTATTTTTGAAATTATATGTAATAAAACTTTGAAAATATATTCCAAACTTCAAATTTAATCATAATTGTTTAAAAAAATTAACATAATAATTCAAACTTGAAAAATAAATGTTAGATTAGTTGATAAGATCAAGCTTCATCATCATCTGTTCCGAATCAAAGTTGGAGAACTCGTGACTCGGACTCGACTCGGCGAGGTGGGGAGTCAGGAGTTTATTTTGGAAACTCGGTTGACTCGGGGGAGTTTTACAACCTTGGTTACGGGTCAACAAAATTTGGGATATCTGATCAATATGGATAATTTTAACCTTAGCAACATAACTTATAGAGATGTATCTGAGCAACTAAATGAGAAATGAAAACTAACAAAAGTGAAAAATCTTTTAATAAATGCTAAAAAATAGCGAATAATGCTTAAAAATTTTAATAATCATAACAATTTAATCATTAATTTACTTTGCACGGTTATGAAGCTAATATTAAAAACTTTATGGCAGTACATTCCAACTTAAAAGTCTAAATGAATCACAATTTTTCAAACTCATTTGCTGCGAGGCAAAAGTGTTGGGTAGGAAGTTATTTTAGTTGGGGTAAAACCTACATTATTTGGAGTTTTGGACATGGACTAATTTCCATGTTGCTCTGTTACTTGCATCAAAAATTTACAGAACATCATACTCAAAAAGGGTACTACAAAAACTGGAGATCTTGGGAAATAATGTAAAACAAAGTCATATGCTCTTTGCTATACTTTATCAAGTCGCTATAAAAAGGGTACTACAAAAATTTATAGAACATTTTACTCAAAAAAGGTACCAACTGGGTTGGATCAGTGGTTGGAGCTCTTGCCTCTGGAAACAGAGGTCAAGGGTTCGATCATCATGCCCAGCAAGGCTGGAGGTCCTTTTCTACCAAGGTAGAATATGGAAGCAGCCTCTCTACCTTTGGTAGGGTAAGACTGTCTACATCTCAACCTCCCCCATACACCGTCGCAGACGGTATTGGGACCCAAAACCCATGGAAGACGCCGTTGGGAGTTACTTACTTACTTATTTTACTCAAAAAGGGTACTACAAAAAGGTCTTTAGCAAGTCGCTATAAAATCATAACGAAAGCTTTATAAAGTCAAGATAAGGAACTATCCACACACTAAACACATTCATAGAAAATAAGAGACGTATCTATGAATCTTAAGCATAAACAACACCTTCAAAAAGCAATTTATAAATAAAAAAAACAGGATAAAAAGCTTACAGTGCAATGTGTGGAGTCGTTGCAATCCGGGTAGCTATTGGGGGATTATTACTTGAATCAATATTCTCAGGATTCAGCATGCTTGTTGTTATAGATTCAGTCTCTGGTACCACATTCCTACAGAAAACGATTCTCATATATCAAATCTTAAAAAAGAAAATAATATAAAAATAATGAACCAAAGGGACTTTGGTTTCTGTGTTGGATTGAAGCCCTTAATTCTTAACATGAATCTCATATATAGCCCAAGGGGTCGAAAAACACAATTTACATTACAAATTGGGCTACATCTAAGGATACATTTATAATCTTCAATTCAGCTGATATAACTGGTCATTCGTCCGTTTAAACTTTAATACTGTACTTGTTTTATACTGTAATAACCAACCCCTATATATATATATATATATATGTATTTATATATGTATATTTTATATATATATATATATATATATATAGGATAGAGATCAAATGAGAAGGTACCTTAAGGAGAGAAGGGTGAGAAGGTTCGTTTTTGATTTTTTTTAACTTGTTTTTTTGAACTTTTTTTCTTTTTTTCAGCTTTTTCATTCTTTCTTTAATTAACTTATTCCATATAAAAATTTTAAAAATATTTTTTTTTTCAAAAGGGCGTAGCCCGTAAGCTATAGGCGAAGCCTCTCAGCTTATGGCGGAGCCATAATAGCTAAGGGCGAAGCCCGTTAGGTAGATCACCCCATCACCGATCACCCCTATGACCTATCTCCCTCTATGACCTATCACTCCCACCAGCTACCCCTTATTAATATCCTTAAGGGCGAAGCCTGTACCGTACCCTTACATGTATAACTCACTAACTCGGGTTAGAAATTTTTTATTTTTATTTATTTTTTAAAATTTTTTTATGGATTGAATTAATTAAAAAAAGAATGAAAAAAGTGAAAAAAAGAAAAAAAAAACAAAAAACAAGCTAAAAAAAAATAAAAAAACGAACCTTCTCTCTGGATCTCTACCCTATATATATATATATATATTTGCAAATACTCCAACATACAATATATTACTAATTACCAGAGCTAAGAAGAATTAGTACAATATAGATATCTTCTGAGAACTTAATTATGCTAAAAAGACATAGATGGAACGTTAGAGCTTCAATCACTTCCAAAAACAAGCGGGGGTATAGAAAAATAAAAATAACTAAAGGACCTGCCGTTCAAGGAAAAAAAAAACACTAGAAAAACGGACCTTCTCTCTGGATCTCTACCCTATATATATATATATATATATATATTATTATATATATTTATATATATATATATATAATATAATTGGATAAAAATGTTCATATATATATATATATATATATATATATATATATATATATATATATATATATATATATATATATATATATATATATATATATATATATATATATATATATATATATATATATATATATATATATATATATATATATATATATATATATATATATATATATATATATATATATATATATATATATATATATATATATATATATATATATATATATATATATATATATATATATATATATATATATATATATATATATATATATATATATATATATATATATATATATATATATATATATATATATATATATATATATATATATATATATATATATATATATATATATATATATATATATATATATATATATATATATATATATATATATATATATATATATATATATATATATATATATATATATATATATATATATATATATATATATATATATATATATATATATATATATATATATATATATATATATATATATATATATATATATATATATATATATATATATATATATATATATATATATATATATATATATATATATATATATATATATATATATATATATATATATATATATATATATATATATATATATATATATATATATATATATATATATATATATATATATATATATATATATATATATATATATATATATATATATATATATATATATATATATATATATATATATATATATATATATATATATATATATATATATATATATATATATATATATATATATATATATATATATATATATATATATATATATATATATATATATATATATATATATATATATATATATATATATATATATATATATATATATATATATATATATATATATATATATATATATATATATATATATATATATATATATATATATATATATATATATCTAAAGGACCTGCCGTTCAAGGAAAAAAAAAACACTAGTGGTTTGACCCGTTTTTGTAATCCAACTTGGAATGGCAATGGGTTGGGCTTGGGGGTGGGTAGTGCTATACCCGATAAGAAAATGGTAGCCAAACCCGACCCGTTACCCATCGGTGATCTTATCGAGCCATGGTTTTGGGTTGGTGTCCCTACCCTGAACGGGTTCATATCAAAGTTTCCCAGCAGGTTTTTTTTTTTTAATTTGCCATCCGTAAACATGAACTTACTCGATGGTAATGGAGTGCTCTTGTTCATTTTCAGCTACAGGTGCTGGCTGATGGGTAGTAGAGATATCACTTGAATTAAGGAGTAAGGCGTCGGCCTCGGGGCTGATCATGAGAGCCAGTGACCTTCAAAAGTACGTATAACAAAACAGCCAACTGGATATAAAACTTATAATTACGATATACAGTACGCATATATATATGCAAGAAAAAAAAAGAATTGAAGAAGAATCAAGAGAGGTTAGTTGAAAATGGAGGATATATGGTTTAACTACATACTCAGGAAGCTGGGTGGGATGATGGGAGGGATATTGATGTTGGCGTGGGAGGGAAATGGGAATAGGCTGCTGGTTTGGACCTCTTGTTGTTGTTGTTGTTGTTGTGTTAAGAATGCTTGAATTCTCCATTAATGTATCTTATATCTATATTCTCTAGCTCTCTGCGGGTGATCGATGGTGGTTTATAAGAAGCTAGGCAGTTATAGTTGGTTCATACATGAGGGAATCTATATTCTTTCGTTGAGAACTTTTATGCTTACGTCAACAACATGCAGTCTTTTTTTATTTGGTTCATACATGAGGGAATCTATATTCTTTCGTTGAGAACTTTTATGCTTACGTCAACAACATGCAGTCTTTTTTTTGATGAAGTCGATCATTTTATTTGGTAATTTCAATTTAATTTTTTTTTTAAAGATTCGAGGTCACACTTTATGATATCATACTTTTCAACTTTTTAAAAACTAGCCATAGATAATGTAAATTAGTTAAATTTATTATTTGAGTTTTTTCATCATTTGATATTTTTAAAAGTAATTTCATTTATATTTTTGTTATATACTAATGTCAATTTTTTTGAAAATTTTTTATTCTATTTAAAAAACTTTAATAATTCATAAGTGTTTTTTACGTTTCCGTCAACTAAACAACTGTCATTATAAATTCTTAAATTACCCGAATTTTAAACAGGTTGATCGATAAGCCGAGTCAAATCTGCTCTTTTTTTTAGAGATGCTACATTAAGAAACAAGTTACAAACAAATATTTACAAACATATGTGTCATCAACAAATCATAGAAAGAGAAATATGAAAGAGAAAAAATATATCAATTTAATTGGTCCACTTCACATGAGATGTAAGTTTGTAACAATTTGTTTGTAATTTATTTGTCATTTTAGAATTACTCTTTTTTTTTCCGTTACAAAAAAAAAAATCCCTTCCCCCGCTTTCAAAAATGATGAATATGAAGTCCGGGAGTTGATTTCATAGGGAATTGAATTGCAGGAAGGTCAGTAAGTAAGATTATAAATAATACGTTTCTACCTGCCAGGTGGCAGGATCCAGACCATCACTTCCATATCGAAAGATGTCAATTTTTGAATACTCTATACTTCATATCGAAAGATGTCAATTTTTGAAGGATATCTTTACATGTCATTATGTCAACCGCCTGGGGTCCGCAGGCAAGTTAGCTCCCTTGAAATGTTGACCACCAGCGCTTAATTATTATTTTCACCCCAAAGTTGTTTACAAAAGAATTAGAGGAAGTAGACAGGAACCTTCATATCAAATGTAGCGTTCCATTTATATGATGTTGTCATGTTGAACCGCATAAAAGACAAGGATTAAGTAGGAATAGAGGTAGTCGGTTTGCACTTTGCAAATGTTAACAAATTAAAAGTACATGATTTTCAACACATGTAAACCTTTCCTAGCTAATAGTTGGTAATTCTAACCATTGGATTAAAATCAAAGGGTCAAGATTCAAACATAATTTTTAAATCTTGACCTTTGATTTCAATCCAAAGGTCAAGATGCTTCCAACTTCACTAGTAAAGTTGAAAAATTAAAAGTACATGATTTTCAACACATGTAAACCTTTCCTAGCTATCTAGCTTCCTCTATTCCTCAATGGTAATGAAGTGTTCATGCTCATTTTTAGCTAGCGATGGGAACGACATCAGCATGGGCGGTGATGGCGTGGGGCGAAATGAGAGACCTATGGGAGTTAGATTATTCGAGGAGCCAGAATTAAAAAAATTTCGATGTCTATATAGGAAAAAATTCATAAAAAAGTAATTTTTACTAGAAAATTTCACAATCTGAATGTGTTTTTGTGTATAAAATCATCATATATGTGTATATATAAACACATATGTATTTTAGTCAAAGTCAATGCTAACGGAAGCAATTTTGATGGCGTGGCAGTGGTGACATGGCATTTAACGAAGGGCTGACGTTAAAAACTAACGATGTTTCCTTTATTGCGAAATTTATAGAAATGAGATCCTTTACATAGACAAAAACTAAATAGGTTCTTTTAATAGGAAATTTGTGTAAAAAGATTACCTTTTTATGGATTTTCTCCTTTATAATATTATTTGTTATCATTTCTTTTTATGGATTTTTCCCTTCTATAACATTTCATATATATAATTCATATATTATATATATATATAATACATAGGTTTAGGTAAAATAAAACAAGTATTAAAGTAAAACAAATAAAACAATAGGTTTCTTTCACTGAAAATCACCATGCATCATGAAAATCATCGTGCATCAATTGCTTCGTGAATCTTCGTGCATCAATTTAACCATGATCTAAGGGTCAAGATCTTGTCTTATTTGTTTTACTTTAATACTTGTTTTACAATACCCAACCCCTATATATATATATATATCGATATATATATAATATTTAACAACAATATAAAGAAATATAATATATATATTAATATATATATATATAATATATATATATATATATAATATATATATATATAATATATATATATATAATATATATATATATAATATATATATATATATATATATAATATATATATATAATATATATATATATATATATAATATATATATATATATATATAATATATATATATATATAATATATATATATATATATATATATATATATAATATATATGTTATATAAACATTAAATAATGATAATTATTATACACTATGTTAGTTTTATGGACTTTTAATGCATCAAAATGATGTTTTTAAGTGTTCTTACCGTGTTCTTATTTTAAGGGTGTTCTCACTGGAGTGTTACCCTATATATATTTTAATGCATCAAAATGATGTTTTTAAGTGTTCTTACCGTGTTCTTATTTTAAGGGTGTTCTCACTGGAGTGTTACCCTATATATATATATATAATAAATAATTGGAATAAAACATAAAAATTCCTAATAAACGGATGTAAAATGAAAATATTAACAAATCTAGTCTGCTTAACAATCACAACCATTACCAAAAATTATAAGAGTTAAGTACTTTTTTCGTTCCTGTGGTTTATCGTTTTATCACTTTTCGTCCTCGCCGTTAACTTTTGGCTAAAATCATCCCCGTGGTTTGCATTTCGTCCCTGCCGTTATAACTTTGCCGTTAACCCCCTCACATGCAAGTCACGTGAGGGGCATTTTCGTTTTTTCACCAATTTAAGTGCAAAAATCATCCCTGTGGTTTGTCGTTTTTGCATTTTTCATCCTCGCCGTTAACAAACAAAAATTACCGGTAAGAATTTAATCCAAACAAAACAAAAACCTATATATACCTATATTTGAGGATCTAGTCAATCACCTTCAAATGCAAACACGTACATACAATGTTTTAAATACAGGTATATACCGGTCGGTGTTACCGGTAATACCGGTATGGGGGTACTCCGGTACAACTTTTTCCGGTATTTTCGATATTTTTCGGTATTACCGGTATTCTCATTTTTTATTTTTTGAATTTTTTTAAAAATTATTTTTATAATATTTTAATGTTATTTTTTTTGTATTTTGTAAACTTTAAAACTTATAGTTTGTTATAAAGTACCTATTAGGTATTTTTTTGAGTGGATAGTAATTATATTTTAACTATTTACATTAAATTATAGTAAGTTTTATAACATTTTTATAAATAAAATAAAATAAATTAAATTAGTCGTACCGGCCGGTATTAAATTAAATATTCATATGTAGCTATATATAGGTTTTTGATTTGAGTTTGTTTTGGTTTTTGATTAAATTCTTGTTTGGAGGTTTGTTAAAGACAAGGATGAAAAATGCAAAAACGACAAACCATAAGGACGAATTTTGCACTTAACCATAGGGACAAACCATGAATGCCCCTCATGCCTTGCACGTGAGGGGTTAACGGATCCAGGGACGAAATGCAAACCACGGGGATGATTTTAGCCAAAAGTTAACGGCGAGGACGAAAAGTGATAAAGCGATAAACCACAGGGACGAAAAAAGTACTTAACTCTTAATAATATCTACACTATTTCGAAAAAACGATAATGCAAACAACTCCTTTAAAAAAAATTTTTTACTAAAAAGCAATATACTAAATGCATTGTTTATTTGAGTAGTGTATAACTCTTTTAGATTTTTGCCATCTTTTCATTTTTAACCTTTAAAAATTGCATGAGGGTAACATTCCCCCCAAATACTAAAAAGCACTATGTTAACTCACTTAAATGCATGTTTTATTGCTAATGTACAGCTCTTTTAGATTTCATCTTTTCACTTTTAAACCCTTTAAAATTACATGTGATAACATTTTCCCCCAAATACTAATTTCCCCCCCTAAAGTATATAGAGTATATTTTAACCTTTCTCCTATCATAATACAACTTCATGCACATTAAGTCTAAGTCCAACACCCCTTGACTTTTTTCTCTTTTCAACTTTACCCTAAAGTTTAGTATATTTAATTTTGCTCTCGTGATGAAAGTGTTCTTTTTCAGTTTTTGACACCAAAATTATATGTTCTCATGTTTTCATCAAATAACTTTCACTTGGTTACGATTTTACTTTTAAACATTTGGTTTTGACTATTTTTATCCGTCTTTTTATATATATATATAACATTTTTATATATAATAACTTTCATTATCGTTACGTCTCACTTCATGTAACATTTAAAGCAAGAAAATATATCGCATCACTATCGTCAAGAGTGTCATATTTGCATTAATATAGTTGTTTTGTTATGTTTTATACATTTTATTATTCTTATTGTTCTTATATGTTTTTTATTATTGTTATATGTTTTGTTGCCTTTTTTAATTTTAGATTGACCATTTGACATAAATATATTTGTATTACAATAATACTACTATATATTGTTTATATCCAAAACTTTGGCATCTAAATAATGTGTTCGCAGCAACGTGCGCATGCGATGACTAATTTGTAACTATCATTTAGATAGTGCACATTAAAATAGGAATTTGGTACATTTGGCTATTGGTGAGTCTGTCTTTCTTGAGAAAAAAATTGAGCGACCAGCCCCTCCTTTTGGGGCATGAGACTAGCCAACTGTCTATCCCTGTGGGCTAACCCTTGGTTCATTTCATTTCTTACCAGAAAACCCACAGGCCGGTACTTATCAACAATTTCAAAGTATCTTATATGTATAATCTAAGATTTTAGGAAGCATCCAGAAGACTTCATTATCCAAAAAGGAAAATCTATAAAAATGTAACCATTATACTCAAAATTTAGGTTTCTGACTGTTAAAAAGATTTCATTTTTAAAAAGTTCTCAATAAAGGTAATTTCGTTAGTTTTTATCGTTAATCACATGTTAAGTGTCGCGTTAGCTTGCCACGTCATTAAAAAATCCATGTAGACATCTGACCTGGATATATTATATATATGTCACTAAAAATATATAATATATATTCGCATAACATCTGTACCTATCTTCATCATCACCTCAAATTCTATATCTATTTCATCTTCATATGCATATTCAGATTTAATCATCTTTTAAAAAAAATCAGATTCCAAAAAAATGCATTTGTTCCTCTCTGTTGTTACTATTACTGTATTAATTAAAATGCCCCTACGGCCCTACTCCTTTTCTTTTATATTCTCCAACCAAATGTCAGATCTTTAAAAAGAAATTTTTTCAATTTTTCAGTTTCATCTTTTTGAAGAACAGATAATTTTGAATCAAATTTCTATTGATGCTATAATCACAAAATAAAAACTCATTTTGAGGAGAGCGGTAGAAGGTGACCGGAAAACACCACCACTAGATCCGGTCACTGACCGACAATCACCACCACCAGATCCGGCCAATGACGTCACCATCGTCAAATTCAAAATCCGGCCACTAAAACGATCCCTAACGATAAGCATTGATGATCGATGATCTTCTATATACATTGATACAAACGATTATATATATCACCAAAACAAGTAGGGTGATTTTTTTTTTTTAATTTTTTTTTTGGAACGGCAACTAGTAGGGTGGTTGGTGATGAAGTGAACACAAAGTAGACAAATTTTGGATATATATATATAGATCCATCACCAATACAACAACAGATCCTGCAGCTACCCATTCTTCTTCGTTTGTGGTTGTTTATTTCCAAGTTTTGATTTGATTTGTATTTGCTCTTTCTTTGATTAAATATGTGGGTTCTTTTAATGTGAAGTACACAAATAAAGAGGAATGTGTAATTCTTACTGTGGATGAATTCATCAGCCTTTTGCTAGTTTCTTTTCTTTTTCAAGACATGTAAGGCCGGTCCTTGTAGGCACTTCTCCCTCACGTCCGACGTCGTCCGACGCATTGGAGGGGGAAGACGCTAATAGCACAAGCTGCGTCCGAGGGTGCGTCCGGAGGATTTGTTTCAAATATAGACGCTCGTCTAGTGGCTTTCGTGGGTCCCTTTTGGTTTATTTCGTTGCTGAATTAAAAAAAAAACGAAATGTGTTGTGTATGTGTGCAGGTATGTGTGTGATATTATATATACGTAAAAGGATTCTCTAAAGTTTTCCCAACTTGATGATCTCGACTTTTGGATGAAAATCAAAGGTCAAGATTTAAAACTTAACTTTAAATCTTGACCCTTAATTTTCATCCAAGGGTCTAGATCCTTGACTAGTCAAGTTGAGAGAACTTTAGGAATCCCCTTCCATTTTAAGAAGGAATGAATAAGACAAAAATATAATTTAATATTTATTTAACTTTTGATCCTGAAGTTTAAGTTATTTACAAAATAATTATTATACTTTTCAACTTTTACTTTTTAAACCCTAAATTTCTATATAGATTCTTTGAAAATTGTAAAATACTTCTTATTATTAATAAAAGTTTAATTTAATTTTTTTTTAAATTTAGTTTAATTTTGTAAAAAAGAAAAATGAAATAATAAAATAATGGAAGAATAAGGGAAGAATAGGGGTTATAAGGACGGGGTGTTATTGGGATGTTTTATGAGAAAGAAAAACTGATGAATAGTAAAAGAATAGGGAAAGACGCGACTCCTTATAAAGAGTGGCCTAATTATATGTGTTTATGTATTTGAAGATGTAAATATTTCTTTGAATATTGAAAAATCTGGATTTGTATAGAAAAAAGTACATAGTATATCCAGGTCAAGTATCCACGTCAGCTTTTTAATGACGTGGCATTTAACGGGTGATTAACGATGAAAACTAACGGTATTACCTTTATTGAGAATTTTTTAAAAATGAAATCCTTTTAATTAGTCGAAACTAAATAACTTCCCCTTATTAAGAATTTTGAATAAAAATGTTACCTTTTTATGGATTTTTCCCTATCCAAAAAGATAATTTATCATCAAAATGTCCAAAGGGGTCGACCCACTAGCAAATCTAAGCAAATAAAGAATTGTCGAAACTTTAAACAAAAAGAGTTCGTTATATATGATTGATCTTTAAGGCGATTCTTTTCCTTAATCCTTGAAGGTTTTTGATGCTAGACATGACCAAAATTTTAATTGGTTTTATAAGTAAGAGAACTTACTCTG
Organism: Erigeron breviscapus; assembly: GCA_034093135.1. Classification (NCBI taxonomy): domain Eukaryota; kingdom Viridiplantae; phylum Streptophyta; class Magnoliopsida; order Asterales; family Asteraceae; genus Erigeron; species Erigeron breviscapus. The sequence goes on from CM067168.1 coordinate 145,052,057, forward strand.
TAAGCCTTAGATCAATGCCCTGATCCTCATCTCCAACGGAAACTGCAATGGTTGTTTCCCCTCTTTTGGTAGTAATACTTGAAACATGGTCTGAATGTTGGATGCTTAAGTTTGTCATCATCACAGGCTGCTCATTTTGGCTATCAAAAGATTCAAACCTTCAGAAAGAAAAAAAACACTTTTTACATCTACGTCGGTCAGTTAGTCGTTAAAAGCATCTCAAACTCAAATGGGCCAATAACAGGAGATATAGAAAAATAAAATCAACAAAAGATGTAAGGAAGTAGTTAGCGATTTGACCCATTTTTGTAAACGACCCGTATATGGTGGAATGGTCTTGTTCATTTTCAGCTATGGGAACGACAAGTGTTGGCTGGGTAGTAAATTTGTCATGGAAATCAACAAAAGTCATAGTAAATTTGTCATGGTCTTCTTCTATTTACACTTTATGTGTGTATATATACAACTATGGGAATTAACAAAAGTCATAGTTGATCTGTAGTTTGTTATGGTTGATTCAAAAATGGATGTGTATAGATGAATAAGTGAAAGTGTATAAAAGTGTATGTAAATTTGAAGTTAAAATGAATTTTATGTGCATGTGAAAGTGTTTATATATAACGAAAAGTAAAAAAATAAAAGACTCCCGTTGAAAGTACCAATACTAGCCGTTATTCCTCTTCCCCGCGCCTCTCCCATTGTGTGGTCACACCACGCAAAGTTATACCACACCGCATAATTTGGTGTCGGCGACGGTGTTTCACCGCGGTGACACCGCGTACGTTACCGTCACTCTTATAAAAGAAATATAAATCATAGCGTCTTTGAAAACCCAAAAAGGGAAGAAAAAAAACAGGAAAGAGAAAAAAAGAAACTATATATCAAACACTTGAGATTTATATGTCAAAATGTTAAGGGGGTGTTTAGTTCGCAGAATTCCAAGAAATTTGATGGAATTGGAATCTGAATTCCACTCCATATCAGATTCCATTCCATTTGTTGTTTGGTTCAAATGGAATTAGAATTGGAATCCTTCAAATTCCATCATATGATGGAATTCAAGATTCCTTCACATTTTTTATGGAAAGTTTGAAATTCCATTGGAATTCAAGTTTTGATAAAACTAAATCTTTTATAGTTATTTTTGATTATTAAAATTATTATAATATATTTCAAAAATATATTATTATTATTATTACTGTTAAAATTATTATATTTGTTAAAACTATAATTATTATTATTTATTAAATATTAATATTATTGTTAATAATTACTTCGTATTAGTTAAAATTGTTTAGAATTTTATAAAAAATTATTAATATTTTTTCAATTTTATTACTACTTATTAAGAATATTTTTTATATAGAAATCTAATTTTATTTTGAAAAGTTTAATATTATTCTATATGAAAATATTTTTTTATAAAATTAATAATAGTATATTATTATAAAAATATTATTTTACAAAAATATAATGGTAAATGGGTGGGAACCACTTAGTCCCATGTACCATATTGGTACCATGTCTCACTACCGCATAGAGACATCCCGGTGACTCCCCAGGGCGTAGGTGGGAATAACGAATACTTGGGTTGCGCCAAGATTCGAACCCGCGCCATACAGACTCCTAGTACCCTTGTGAAGGGGGCGGTGGCCACTGGGCTACTAACCCAGTGGTTATATATATATAAAACATATAATTATAGTTATTGTATAAAAAATATTTATGTTTTATAAAATTTTTATATTTATAAAATTTATTCTATTTAATAAAAATATTATTTTATAAAAAATTAATAATTTTTATATAAATTTTTTATTTTGTAAAAGTATTAATATTACTAATTAAAAAAAATATATATTAAATTTTATTATTATTATTATATTAATATTTTTTTTTGAACGACATTCTATCCTCCTACTCCTAAGTCCTAAATTACACGTATGCTTGGAAACCAGGACTCTCAAAAAACCCCATCAAATTCCAATTCATTTGACAGATTCCAATCCATTCAAAAAAATTCTGCGAACCAAACGCACCCTAGTTTTTTCTCTACGTCATTAATATATTTCCGAATCTATAAAACAATAGTAATTGTATTATTTGTTTGATAATTTTAAACATCTCGTATACTTACTAGAGATAAAAATAAGTTTTCAATGTCGACTTAGATAACACAAGTTTTTACATGACATAGTGAAAATAACTATTATATCAAGATATATACATATTATTAAATCAAATTAAAACAATCACCAATGATCTAAATTAGTATTTTAGAATAAAATGATAATTTTCTAAACTACTTTAGAATTAAACGAATGTTTATAAAAAGAAAATATATATATATATATAGTTCAAGGGCATGTTATTGCCTTTATATAAGAACTGTTGGTATGTGATCACGTTAAATAAACGCATGTCCGGAAATCATTTAAGCCTACGGGGTCACACAAAATGACACGTAAACTCTATGTAATTAATTAATATATTAAATGTAATATATTGATTAATAAGATCACGAAATGATTAATAAACATAAGTTAATAGTTATATAAATGTTTATTAATTAAAAGAGATGGATTAAAGTGTAAATTAGTAGTTTCCTAATTACACTAAAAGAGGGGGGGGCGAAAATTGTAGGGGGTTTCCTAATCCTCTACAAACTTGGTCACCAAGTCAAAAACCCTTCTAATTAAAGCCTATAAATAGAGGGTTATAGTTAAGGGTTTTTTACATTATTAAGATTTTTATATAGAAATCTAATTTTATTTTGAGTTTAATATTATTCTATATGAAAATATTTTTTTATAAAAAATTTTATTTTAATTTAATATTATTCTATATAAAATATTTTTTATATAAAATTAATTATTATTAATAAGATCATGAAATGATTAATAAACATAAGTTAATAGTTATATAAATGTTTATTAATTAAAAGAGATGGATTAAAGTGTAAATTAGTAGTTTCCTAATTACACTAAAAGAGGGGGGGGCGAAAATTGTAGGGGGTTTCCTAATCCTCTACAAACTTGGTCACCAAGTCAAAAACCCTTCTAATTAAAGCCTATAAATAGAGGGTTATAGTTAAGGGTTTTTCATAAGTTCCATAAGGTAAAACCCTAACTAAAAAACACTCTCTTTCTCTCCCTCTTCTTGTTCGATCGGCCGAAGCAAAGGAGAACCCAAGGGGTTCGAATTTTTGGGTTTTAGGTTTCGACTTTTAGGGGTTATACACAACGGGTTTGTGAGTTCGTGATCGAGTACTAGCATACAACATAAGGGGTGTCAAGTGTGCGATCGTAGAGGGGTTTTACTTTAAACCCTAAATAATAATAATCATATTATTATTAATATTATTGGAAGCTTACGCTAAAAGGTACATATTCAATTCTCTCTTTGTTAATTAATATGATTGCATATACGTTTCTATCCGCTGCGTACTCGTGCTTGTTATATGTTTATGTGCATAAATCCTAACAGTGGTATCACGAGCCTAATATGTGATATATTAGTTACAAAGTTCAAAACTTGAAGGGGGGTTTAGGGTTGGTTCGAATTTAATTAATTATTAAATATTAAAAATAGTTTTCTTTATTTATTTTTTAATTGAAATTCGTTTTTAATAAAATAAAATTAGGGTTTGTTTTATTAATTCAACCTATTAAATATTAATGGTTAATTGAAACCCTCTAAGCAAGTTTTGATTATGTGAATTGACATGTTTATTTGATATAAATTGTATGCTTGTATCTTTTATATTTAAAGTTGTTAAATAGAAGTAAAACTCATAAGGAATTCATGCAAAATTCTTTATGATTATTACTTAGATATTTAGATATAAATTGCTTAGCCTAATGGTCCAATAATTAGGGTTAATTATTTGATAATTGTGTGACTATGTGAATTTTTCGTGTGTGATTTTTCCTGCTTGACACCAGTTCACTAAAAAATTCATATAAAATCAACCGTAATGAGTTAGAAGTTTCCCTTTGGACAGTAGATGCTAAACTCATAGGGCTACAACTTTGTAGTTCTGGTCGAAGCTTTATTCTGACCAGAAACAGGTCTAAACAGGTCGTGAAGCTACTGGAATTTTCCAGTCAGCATGTTTATGTGAATTACTTGCTAATTGTTTGTTTAAAGGCTTACGCAATCAAGGTAACTTGATGTATGTGGTCCTGTTCTTTGAAGGGGGAGCCAACTTAGACATATACATTAACCATAGTGACCATGTTTAGGTGGCCCACCGTAACTCGTTGCGTGATTAATTAGTTAATAGTTAGTAAGTTTATTATTTTGCTTCGTTTATTGTGGTATAAATGGTGATGCAAAATGGTTTTATTGGAAAAGAATAAACTTGACTAAGAATTATCGAAATATGATTTTGTTTTAATAAAATTGGAGTCTTACAACCAAGAGATACACCGGCTCACCCATTTGAACAAACTCTAAGAGAGGTATAAGTCGGAATGCGCTAGCCTCCTAAAAGAGCGGGTTTTTAATTGTGCCTATCGCAAACCTTTGCTCTTGCGCTTCTTTGTGCGTTCGAATGGAGCTACCGAGCTCTTTTGTGTTGCTAAGACTATAAAAATGATTTTATTAAACATTATGTTATGAAGATTTGCATGAGTCTTCATACATAAACTTTTGATTCACATCAAATGCATTACCGATTCAAAGTTAAGTCTTTGCCAGCCACTTTGCTAAGAACACTTGCAAGTGCTTTTTGCTCTACGTGAGACCGTAGGTGAATTGTATCTAACAAGGTAAATTGCTACTCATCGTGAGACCGGTGGTAGACTATTTACATGTTCTTAATTGGGCGACTTAAAGCGAGTTAAGATGTGAGACCTTAACCCGTGGCATAAGATGGGACAAAACATGTTTACAAAACACTTAACACCCCATTAAAGTGTTGTTGTAAGTCCCATAAATCTAGGAATTGCACTTGTAATGCAATTATTGCTCGTCACTTACCTTTTGAGTACGTCATTTCTAGCAGATCAACTAATGAAATGATGGTATGTCAATTGGATCCTAGCCTTAATGAAATTAATCGTTAAATAATTTAACATTGGGTGATTATATTTCTTAAGGATTCATTATCGAAAATACCGATAATTGAACTTGAATCTGTTTTGTAGATGGCAACAACAAATCCTTCTCAAAACATACACCAATCGGCTTTTAGGTCGATGCTAGAAAGAGAAAAACTTTCTGGAACCAACTTCAATGACTGGTTTCGTCAGCTGAGAGTTGTTCTAAGATCCGAGAAGAAATTGGATGTCCTTGAAGCGCAGTTTCCCGTTGTTTCGGGTGCCAATGCTACGACTGCAGCATTGGCGGAATACAATGTTCTGTATGATAGACATAGTGAGGTTGCTTGTTTGATGCTCGGGAGCATGAATCCCGAACTTCAAAAGCAATTCGAGACTTATAATCCGTATGATATGATCAATGAACTCAAGTCTATCTATGAAAAACAAGCTGGAGTGAAATTGTTTGAACTTGTTGAAACACTTCATGACTTGAAACACGAGCAAGGAACACCGGTGAGCACTCATGTACTCACGATGAAGAGGTACTTTGAGCAATTGGAAAGGTTGAACTATGCTTATCATCCGCCTATTGCTATTGGCATGATCCTTAAGTCTCTTTCTAAGGACTTTGAGGAGTTTGTGCGCAATTACAATATGCATAGCATGAGTAAAACCATAGCTGAACTTCATGCCATGTTGATTGAGTATGAGCAAAAGCTTCCAAAGAAAACTGCTACACCCCAAGTTCTTACGATCAAGGGGGGAAGGATCCAGAAAGGGAAACAACCGAGAGCTAAGGGCAAGAACGATGGTAAGGGAAAGCAAGTTGCTACCGTCCCAAAACCTAAAAAGACCCCTCCAGCGAAAAAGGAACATCCGGCTAAAGACCAGACTTGTTACCACTGTGCTGAAGTGGGACACTGGAAGAGGAATTGTCCTAAGTATCTAGCTGGGTTGAATGCGAAGAAGAAGCAAGCTGGTTCGGCCAGTACTTCAGGTATCTTCACAATTGAATTATATTCCTTTTCTAAGCGTAATTCGTGGGTTCATGACACCGGGTGTGGAACTCATATGTAATTCTTTATAGGGGCTTAGAAGGAGAAAGAAACTGAAACCAGGATCTTTACAACTGTTCGTGGGCAATGGTCTACCGGCAGCTGTAGAAGAAATAGGAGACTATCATTTAGTTTTACCTACTGGTTTAGTTATTGTTTTAGACAATTGTCATTATGCACCATCTATTACTAGAGGTGTAATTTCAGTTTCTTTGTTGAATAACAACGGATTCATTAATGTTTTTAATGATTATGGTATTTCAGTTTCTCGAAATAATGTTCATTATTTTAATGCTATTGCTTGTGATGGTATTTATGAAATTGATATGCATGGTTGTGGTTCAAATGATAATTCAATGTATAGTGTTAGCAAACGAGTCAAGCCCAATTTGGACTCGACTTATCTTTGGCATTGTCGTCTTGCACATGTTGGCAAGAAACGCATTGAAAGGCTTCAACGTGAAGGGATCTTACAATCAAATGATGAATCATTTGACAAATGCGTATCTTGTGTTTCCGGCAAGATGACAAGAAAACCTTTTCTGCATAAACCAGAGAGGGCTAAAGAGCTACTTGGACTAATACATACCGATGTATGTGGCCCATTTAGACGTGTGTCAAGGAAAGGTGCTAGCTACTTCATCACTTTTACGGATGATTTCAGTCGTTATGGTTATGTTTACTTGCTTAAACATAAACATGAAGTCTTCGAAACATTCAAAGAGTTTAAAAATGAAGTGGAGAATCAACTCGGTAAAACCATCAAGATTCTTCGTTCGGATCGAGGTGAAGAATACTTAAGCCAAGAGTTTAAGGATTATCTAAAAGCTTGTGGAATTATTCAACAGCTTACTCCTCCATATACTCCACAACATAATGGTGTATCTGAGAGGAGAAATCGAACCTTGCTAGACATGGTGAGATCAATGATGAACCTTACGACTCTACCATTTTCGTTTTGGGATTATGCTCTAGAGACTGTGGTACGCATTCTCAATATGGTTCCAACTAAGAAGGTTGACAAGACACCGCATGAATTGTGGCATGGGAGTGTTCCCAATTTGTCTTACTTGAAGGTCTGGGGTTGTGAGGCACTTGTGAAACGAGATACGCCTGACAAACTTGAACCTAGATCTGTTAAGTGCATCTTTGTAGGATACCCAAAGGAAACGATGGGTTACTACTTCTACTTTCCTACCGACAACACTGTTAAAGTATCTCGATATGCTGAGTTCTTTGAAAGAAATCTCATATCTCAAGAAAACAGTGGGAGGATTGTCGAGCTTGATGAGACTCAAGAAGAAGATGTGTCAGCTTCTGAAAATACTAGCAATCATCAACTTGGGGGGGGGGGATGTTCAAAGAGATGAATCTCATGAACCTCAAGTTGAAGATAATGCATGCGATTCCAATTCGTAGGTCCTCAAGGACAATACGTGCTCGTGAAAGATTGAATCTTATGGTTGAATCTGAAGAACACGTATTAGGAGACTTTAATGAACCTCCTAATTTCAAAGCTGCATTATCAGATCCAGAATCTGACAAATGGCTTGAAGCTGCGAATGTGGAAATGAAATCCATGAAAGATAATCAAGTTTGGAGCTTGGTTGATCTTCCACCTAATGGTAGAACCGTTGGGTGTAAATGGATCTTCAAGAAGAAAACCGACATTGATGGAAATGTACACACCTATAAAGCTCGTCTCGTGGCGAAAGGCTATACTCAGCTTTACGGAGTTGACTATGAGGAAACCTTCTCTCCCGTTGCGGACATTACAGCTATTAGGATCATCTTAGCCATAGCAGCGTACTATGACTATGAGATATGACAAATGGATGTCAAAACCGCTTTCTTGAATGGTTTTCTAGACGAGGAAGTTTATATGGTTCAACCAGAAGGTTTTGTCGATTCAAAATATCCCAACAAAGTGTGCAAGCTTCAAAGGTCTATTTATGGACTAAAGCAAGCATCACGAAGTTGGAATAAAAGGTTTGATGAGGAAATCAAGAAGTTTGGTTTTGCTCAAAATCTTAATGAGCCATGTGTATATCGCAAAGCTAGTGGGAGTAATGTTACTTTCCTTGTCTTGTATGTTGATGACATATTGATAATAGGAAATCACATTCCAATGTTGCAAGATGTAAAATCCCATCTTGGAAAGTGTTTTGCTATGAAAGACTTGGGTGAAGCAACATTCATTCTTGGAATCAAGATCTATAGAGATAGAAGTAAACGGTTGAGTGGATTAAGTCAAAGTGCTTATATTGATAAGATCTTGAAGCGATTCAAGATGGAGAATTCTAAGCGTGGTTTCATACCTATGCGAGAAGGACTTAATTTATCTAGCAAGACCGGTGCTTCTATACCTAAGGAGGTGGAGCGTATGTAAAGAGTTCCTTATGCTTCGATTGTGGGATCTATTATGTATGCGGTGAGATGCACTAGACCTGACATTGCGTTCGCGCAAAATATCGTTAGCCGATATTAACAGAATCCGAGTGAGGATCACTGGATTGCTGTGAATAATATTCTTAAGTACATGTGTGCTACTAAAGATTTTCTGGTGTATGGAGGAAATCCCTATACAAAACTCAAAGTGACTAGATACTGTGATGTTGGATTTCAGACTGATACGTCTTCATTTTAAATGGAGGCACGGTGGATTGCAAGAGCAAGAAGCAAACCACAGTTGCTATGTATGCGACAGAGTCTGAGTATATTGCCGCCTCAAGAAGCCGCCATGAAAGTCGTCTGGATTAGAAAGATTATTTTTGGGTTTAACGTGATGCCCTCAAATAACACACCTTTAGATTTGTATTGTGACAATACTGGTGCAATCTTTATTGCCAAAGAACCCTGAGTTCAGAAAGGTGCCAGATATTATTTTAGATGATATCACTATGTTCGTGAGCAAATCGAACTAGGTGAAATCAAGTTACTCAAAGTTCACACAGATTATAACTTAGCTAATCCTTTTACAAAGGCATTGTCAAAGGAAAGCTCAATAAGCATGCCGAGGGCAGAGGACTTAAATTAGCTAGTTATATCATGTAAATCTGTTATTGGTATTTGGATAAAGGATGTTAAACAATTATTATTTTACAAATGAATTAAACTACGTGGTATGTTTGTTTTCATTTAATATTAATTGTATCCTATATTTGCATGTTTAATCCATGAATATTTTTAAATATTCTAAACGTCCATTGTCGATTAACTATATGGGAATATAGTTAAACTAAGACAAATCTGAGTGATTGGTAATATTTTTGGGAATATTTGAAGATGGTCTTACCAAACTCACATGATATCCATAGAGATGCATATCGGACTACCCCACTTAACGAATTATCACTTTATGGATCATCGTCATTAAGTGAAATTCGTGAAATGGTTGCTATATTTATCCTTAGACTTGAGATACAAGCAGGTTATGCATGTGTGGATTGCATTTTCTTGATATAGTTCTAACTATCCTGAATAAGGTAGTAACAAAAGGGTATTTTCAGAAATGTAGTGAAACGACATGACTAACACGTGTAGTCAAAATAGGATTTGTTCCTTCAACTTGCAACTGAAGAATGATACCATTTGGGCCCCTCATAGATTAATTAAGATGTTTGTATGCGCATACCCAAATGAACTCCAGATGTGGTCTCGATTAATTTGGTAATCTTAATTAGTTGTAGAAATGAGAAAAAGAATCGTTAAATTATGGAATGACTTTGATCCATATCCATAATTAACAAGGTATCTGAAACAAAGGGATAATAAAGACTAAATCATTTCAAATGATACTTTAAGAAACTATACTTAAATATTTTCGGGAGCATTGGCGTGTTGCTAGACGCTAACCAATGTTATTGCCTTTATATAACATGCTCAAGTGGGAGCTATTGGTATGTGATCACGTTAAATAAACACATGTCCGGAAATCATTTAAGCCTACGGGGTCACACAAAATGACACGTAAACTCTATGTAATTAATTAATATATTAAATGTAATATATTGATTAATAAGATCACGAAATGATTAATAAACATAAGTTAATAGTTATATAAATGTTTATTAATTAAAAGAGATGGATTAAAGTGTAAATTAGTAGTTTCCTAATTACACTAAAAGAGGGGGGGCCGAAAATTGTAGGAGGGTTTCCTAATCCTCTACAAACTTGGTCACCAAGTCAAAAACCCTTTTAATTAAAGCCTATAAATAGAGAGTTATAGTTAAGGGTTTTTCATAAGTTCCATAAGGTAAAACCCTAACTAAAAAACACTCTCTTTCTCTCCCTCTTCTTGTTCGATCGGCCGAAGCAAAGGAGAACCCAAGGGGTTCGAATTTTTGGGTTTTAGGTTTCGACTTTTAGGGGTTATACACAACGGGTTTGTGAGTTCGTGATCGAGTACTAGCATACAACATAAGGGGTGTCAAGTGTGCGATCGTAGAGGGGTTTTACTTTAAACCCTAAATAATAATAATCATATTATTATTAATATTATTGGAAGCTTACGCTAAAAGGTACATATTCAATTCTCTCTTTGTTAATTAATATGATTGCATATACGTTTCTATCCGCTGCGTACTCGTGCTTGTTATATGTTTATGTGCATAAATCTTAACACCAACAGCTAGTGACCTAGTGTCATCTTCCCGCAAGGACACAACTTGAAATTTTCTCCATGAGATCACAGCCTACAAATTACTCTTATTTCATTATGACTTTGATATTAAATTGCTGATTATATATAATATGTTGATTCAGACATCATATTACCGGATAAACTCATTCAAATACGAGTACTAGTTTAAATACACGTACACTCGTAACTAGTTAAATTTCAGAATTTAAAACAGGGGATGCAGAACACACTGTTTATTATTTTAAATATCTTAATAAATTCGGCTTAATCATTTAGACAGAAACTAAATGGAAATTAAACATACCCTGAAGTGGGGTGTGGGAAATAGATAGTGAAAATTGGTAGAAAGTAATGACTAGTAGAGCAAGAGCCTAAAGAAAACAATTAAAGCTTTGCCTCACTACAACAAAATTAGTCTATTCTTTTCTTCCTGTTTTCCTTAATTGTTTAGATATGGACTAATTTCCATGTTTCTCTGTTACTTAAATCGAAAATTTATAGAATATCATGCTCAAAACGGGTTCTACAAAAACAGGGGATACTGGGAATTAACGTAAAACAAAGACATATGTTCTTTGCGTTTCCCTGATAAATTACATTAAATAATTCGACTAAAGGGGCTTAGCAAGTTGCTATAAACTCAGTAAGAAAGCTTTATTAGGTGAAGGTAAAGAAATATCCGCACACACTAAAAACGTTCATAGAAAATAAGAGACGTATATATGAACCTAAGCATAAATAACACCTTAAAAAAAATCTAGAAACCGGTAACAGAGGATTAAGAGCTTACACTGGAGTGTGTGGAGTCGCTGCAATCAGAGTAGCTATTGAGGGATGATTACTTGAATCATTCTCTGGATTCTCCATGTCTATTGCTATGGATCCAATCTGATTTTCAATGTCCGGCTCTACATTCCTACAGAAAATGATTATATCATATCAAAACTTGCAAGTTTTACATGTTTCAAGGAGTATTCAAAAGATACTAGTATTATCAAAAAATATAGTTTATCATGAACATGTTCAAAGGGATCCAATAGCAAATCTTGTCAAAACTTTAAACAAACAGACTTCGTTATATACAATTGATCTATCAGGCGATTCTTCTCCTTAATCCTTTAAGGTTTTCAATGCTTTAATTGGTTTTCAATGTGATGAGTAAGAGAACTTACTCTGTAAGCCTTTGATCATTAATGCTATGATCTTCATCTCCAATGGCTTCACCTCTTTCAGTAACGATACTTGAATCATGGTCTAAGTGATGTTGGATGCTGAAGGTTGTCATCATCACAGGCTGCTCAATTTGGCTATACAGAGATTCAATCCTTCAGAATGAAAAAAATACAACTAAGTTGGTCGTTAGTTGTTAAAAGCATTTTAAACTCAAATTGGGTGTTTACGATATAGACACACACACAAAAAAAACCGACATTTGAGTTAATTGCAGTTTTGGTCCCTGTGGTTTGTATGTTTTTGCGGGTTGAGGACCTTTTCAGGTTTCATTGCATTTTTGGTCCCTATTTCGGAAACCTTTTGCAAATTTGGTACAAATTAACGGTGGTTGTTAAATGAAGCCGTTAAGTGCTGTTAGAACTAAAAATGATGTTTAATTGTAAATTTCTAAAAGTGTAATGGGTATTTGTGTCAATAGTGTTAGTCAAAACGTTTGTTCTGTTAACACAATTTATTTCTTTTATTGCTTTTATATCCATTTCTTTTATTTAAAAAAAAAAGAAAAAGAATTTTTTTTCTGCGAACTTCCCTCTTCGATTTCTTTTAATCGAAAATTTAAGTTTTCCGGCGAATTGCCATATTTTCCGGCGACGGTTTCTGAAATTCATTTTTGTCAGGGTTTGTGCGCGGTGGAATTCTGAGTCGATTGGTATCAGTTTCGAGTTTTTACTCAAAGAAAGAAGGGAGAAATCGTGAATTTCGTTTTCCCGGCCCGTTTTGAATTTTCCGGCGAACTGTTGAACATTCCGGCCGCCATTGTTTCTCACATTTAGCGAGCTAAATTACAAAACTTTCATTTATAGAGCTTGTAAATTTTTATAAATTTTTACAAAACAATCACGTGTATATCTCAGTGACAACAGGACAAACGTTTTGACCAGCACTATTAATACAAATACCCCTTACACTTTTAGAAATTTACAATTAAACACCATTATTAATTCTAACAGCACTTAACGGCTCATTTAACAACCACCGTTAATTTGTACCAAATTTGCAAAAGGTTTCCGAAATAGGGACCAAAATTGCAATGAAACCTGAAAAGGTCCTGAACCCGCAAAAACATACAAACCATAGGGACCAAAAATGCAATTAACTCAAAAAATAACAAAAGATGTAAGGAACTAGCTAGTGGTTTGACCCGTTTTTGTAAACGACCCGTATTTTAACTTACTCAATGGCAGTCGAGTGGTCTACTGGTCTTGTTCATTTTCAGCAAGAGAAGTGGGAACGACAAGTGCTGGTGGATCGGAGAAATATCACTTGAATTACAGGGAAAGTTTTTACTGATGGAAGTTTTTTTTTTTGCCATTTTTATTTAGTAATGAAAAAGGAAAGGAATTTAACTCAAGGTCTTTTTACATGGTTATGAAATTATGGTTCTAATATCATTTACGACGGTATATGGCTTTAACGAACCTATTTCATTAGAATGATCGAAGAACCCGCTTATCTATAGATAGAGGGAGAGAGAATGAGAAATCTAAGCTCTTCAATTGCTAATGTCGTACTTGGGATTTTAGGAGTAGAGGAGCGACCTGTTGGTTCACCAAACCCCGGTCTGTCCGCTCCAACCGCTCTTTCACCTCTCAAAGAGCAAAGTTGGCTTGATGAGCGCAGATGAGGAAGCGGGACATGTTCCACATTCACTAATGAGCTTCTTAACCGCAAATACTGATTTATAATTCGAAAAACCGACATCGACATTATTATATGTGTTTGTAATAAAATTCCCGTAAAATAACTACTGTATTATCAAAAATATTTATATTTCATTAAATTAAATTAAAACAATGAGATATAATCTAAAATAGTATCTTAGAATAAAACGATAATTTTGCACAATACGGGTTGTATTTTAAGATAATATAAAAAAAATAAAAATCTTTTTTTATAACTAAGAGAGAATAGTTTTTTTCCTAGGTGACACTTTTTTTTTCATGCCAACTAAGCTTTTTGCTTATGTGGCATTTTCTGGTAATTTTAATGTTTTTTTAGATATATTGACATTTAAATCTATATTTTTTAGTGCTGGCACTTCATTTGCCACGTCATCATTTGTCTACGTGGACATTTGTTTTTTTTTTTATCAATTTTAAATAGCAAATAAAAAGCCAAATATAAGATTAGAACTCATGACCTCTAACTTTTAATATTATGCACAAACCACTTGATCTAACTTAATATTTGTTTATTTTTTGCAAACTACGATAGATATTTAGTGAATATTAAAAGTAATTAAAAGACATTGATAATATAATTATCAATCTTTGTAACTTATCACTTTCTATTTTTCTTTTGTATTTAATTATCTTTGTACGTGGAATATAATTTACTTTAATATAATATAAAACTAGATTATATTGATAATTTTATCTAATATTTTACTATCCGATTATATTATCAATGTTAAATTAGATATTTACTTTATCAATTTCACACATATATTTTGATATTTGTTTTTATATTTGATTTAATTTCCTATCTTCACCTTTATATCATCTTTTTCCTCCTTTTTTTTCTTTCTTTATTCTACTTTATATATGTTCCTTTCAGATTTTACATGCATAATAAAAATATAATATCATTAAAAATCCTTTTAGTTATTATTATTATATAACATTTATTAATACTTTTGACGTATATATGTTAATCATTGTTTCAAGTAATATTACTTAAAATATTATATTTGTAATCAATTTAATGTAATTTGTATATTACCATGCATCGCATGTGTCATAATCTAGTATTGTAATATATTTGTATCGTTTTGGCCGGTCTTTCCAATAAAATCATAGAAATATTAAAGGAACGGGATTGACATAACATATATAGTTGAAGGTAGGGCTGAGCTTGGGTCGGTTTTAACCTAAAACCAAAACAAACCGATTATCGGTTTTTGAAAATATTTGAAACCGTTGGATTCGGTTTTGTTCGGTTCGGTTTCTTGGTTTTTCGGTTCGGTTTGGGTCGGTTTCGGTTTGGTTTTGGATTGTTTTTTTCTCTTTTTAATATTTTTCTGTATTAAACAAGATTTACTCTAAAATATGTAAAAAAAAATGTTGTGTCCATGCATCATTGTCCATCTTAAATATGTTTTGCTATTGTAACATTTAGTCATAGCTAACATCCTCTATCACAACAAAACTTGTATAAAATTTCAATTTTACTAATCGTGGTTGAAATATAATTAAAAGTTTTGTAACAAACAAAATTTAGACTAAGATGTGTTAAAAAACTTATACGAGTATTGTGCTTTTGCATTATTGTCCCAATATGTTAAAAAAAGGAATTAATTGGTATAGATTATAAGTAAAGATAATAAATGATATAAATATTAATTTGGATTGTATTGTATTGGATCGATTTTTCCGGTTCGGTTTTTACATATAAAGTTGAAAACCAAACCGATCAATTCAACTTTTAAAAACCGGAACCGAATCCAATGGATTTTTGGTTGGGTCGGTTTTCCGATTTCGATTTTGTTTGGTTTTCGATTTTGTTTGGTTTTCCGGTTCGGTTTTTGCCCACCCCTAGTTGAAGGGCCAACTTTGTAAAGAAGTTATATGAAACAACAGTGACATCTTCCCGCAATCAGTGGCAGAACCAGAACCAAAAGTGACTCGTAACACAAATTATTTCGCTAGCCTTGTTTACCCTTAAAGTAACGATAACAACTAAATTGTTACAAATTTTAACAACTTTTAAGAACTTTTTGCTATTTTAAATGGTTATAAGAATTTGTAGCACTTTTGGTAGTTTTATTTCTCATTTAGTTGCACAAACGCATCTTTAAAATTTATTGATAGGAAATCTTTGGAAGTCTAAAGTTACTTACATTAACCGGTATCTTATATTTATTTGACATGTCATACTGATAAAAGTATTTTTCAAAAATATTAAACTATATGAATTTAGTTAACCCATAACCCGGACTCCTCTTAGAATACATGTGGTCTCGCCCCTACTCCCAATTCATGTATTGATGGTTAGTGTTGGTATTTTCCATAAGTAGAGAAATATAAAAGAGACGGAATTGACATAACATATATAGTTCAAGGGCCAACTTTGCAAAGAAGTTATATGATACAGCAAAGTCATCTTCCCGCAAAGAACAGAACTTTAAATTTCCTCAATGAAATCACAGCCTACAAATTACTTATAATTCTTTGTATCATGACTTTAATTAGTTATGAAATGTGTTGTTTAGATATTCAGACATCATATTACCGGATAAGGTCATCCTAATACTAGTTTAATTACACTCATAACTAATTAAACTTCAGAAATTAAAACAGGGGATACAGAACACTGTATAGTTATCTAGTTTAAATATCTCATTAAATTCGGCTCAATCATTTAAAAAGAAAAAAAATGGAAATTAAACATACTCTGATGAAGTGGGTGGTGGTTGTTCATTTTCACCCATGGGAATGATAAGCTGCAGCTGTCCAGTTGTTTGGGTAGCAACAGTAAGCCCACCTGAAATGAACTTTGATTCTGGCATGTTTTGACTACCAAAGAGACCTACGAACCTTCAACAAAACAAACATTAACAACTGGTATTATTGTATATATATGTATAAAGAACACAAAGATGTGGGTAAAACAGAAAATGAAGCAGTATAATTTACTGATTATCATCATCAAGGGTTGGATTGGGGGGACTTATATTATTTATCGGTCTTTGTGAGAGAGAGGCGGGAAACTGGGCTCGACGGCCTTTTGCTGTGCTAGCAATAATGCTTGGATCCACCATTGGTTAATGTGATCACTTTCAAGGTTTTAGCACGCACCGGTGGGATGGGATTATGAATATGCGTATGCAACGTATTTATATATAACTCAATCACCATAAACTTTCCCCAAAAAAGGTGTCCATGAAAACGACTACCCATAACAAAGGATTATGGCAAACTAACCAACAAGGAATTAGCCTAGTGGTAAGGCAAACACTTTGTGACCTTAAGGTCTCAGTTTCGATCCCCGCTGGGCACAAAAAAATAATTCCTTTAAGGTACCCGTTACCAATGAAGCCTAGACCCATATGTAAAGTTTAAATACGTGGGTTCGATCCTTCGGGGTGCCCAGATCATGTGGGGATTAGGATGGAGGTATTTTACCGGCATCATATGGCTCATGTGGGGCTAGGGTTCCCCCATTACCGTGGGATTATGGCAAACTAGTAATTTTGGTCAAAATGAGTTGGGGAAAAAAACCTTCCGTGCCAACAATCCAAACGAAGTCAAACCACCACCTCGAAAACATTGTTTGTCAAGGTTACCACATAACAACGACCTTTTTTTTTTTTTTTTTTTTTTTTTTTTTTTTTTTTTTTTTAACGACTTTTTGACATGTGCCTTCGGTTTCATTCAAAGGTTAAGTTTGTAAATTAACACATAAGAATTGCTTGCCAATTTCTTCAACTACAACTTTTTTCATAAACACCTCTTTTAAATCCACCTACGCGCTGGTGAAAACCACCTCGACCGGATCAGAGTAAACAACAATCTCGAATCAGACCGCCTCTTGCCTTGAAAAAATTCACACGCGGCCATTATCTGATTTACTTTTTTTTTAAACCAAATAATGAATACGTTTTATTACTTTCAATAATAAATTTTTAACCACAAATATTGATTCACAATCCAGAACATTACTATGAGTTTGTAAAACTAAAACCTACGTTAACCCCTCAATTTAAACATACAAAAAGCTTTATTTTTAGGGAAATTAGTTCTCACAACTTCACATAAATTTTTATGATACATTTGGTATAAAATGAGTGGATAAAAATTATAACCAAAAAGAAAACGTTATTTTAGGGATAAAAAAATGGTTTGAAGTCTTATAACGGGGGTGTTTAGTTATTTTATAAAGAAGTATTAGTACGGTACCCGCGCAATGTGGCGGTGTTCGTGGCGGAGACGTTGTGATGGTGGGGGACGACTGTTGGTGGTAGAGGCGGCTTTAAGTGGTGTAGATAATTGATGTAAAAGTAATTGATATAAAGGGTTAATTGAGATATTTTAAAAGTTAAAGGACTGATAGTGTAACATAATCATTAAAAGTATTTTAGACATTTTTCCTCATATAATTTTCAATATGGGGGCTATTCTTTTTATAGGGCTAGCATTTTACCCGCGCAATGCGGCGGTGTGGTGGTAGCGGCGGTGTGGTGGTGGCGGCGGTGGTGGTTGGTAGTGGTGGTGGCGTGACGGGTGGTGGCAGTGTGATTATTATTGTAAAATAATAAATGTAAAAGGGGTATTATAGTTATTTTAAGAGTTGATGGGTCTATGTTGTAAATTATTTCATTAAGGGTATTATAAGTATTTTAAATGGAAATGTTTAAATTAATGAATAAAAAAGAGAGAATTAATTAATTCATTAAGGGTAGAATGATAATTTTGCACGGGGACATTTTTATGAGAGAGAGTGTTGAAAAGTGTTAGGAGAGAGAGTGTTATAATTTTTATAAAGTAGTAGAGAAGAGAAGAGATAGTATAGATAGATTATGATCTAATTTATTTATTTTGCCTCTCATTTTATTTATGTATATTTTTATTCCTTTATTGATGTATCAAAAATACTTTTAATGAAATAATTATCGACTCTAAAAATTACCACACTACTCGTTGCTGCTCCCAGGGATGAGATCGGTACCGGAACCATACCGAACCGGTACCGGTAGTTCGGTTTTGTACCGAATGGTACCGAATTTTCACGAGTATTTTCAGATCTGACTAGTAACTATATGCTATATAAATCATCTTTTGGAGTTGGAATCATGTATATGAAGATGAAGTTAAAGGGGATTAGTATTAAGCCAAAAATTTCAAAACGAACTGGAAAAGGCAAAAAAATTATTGCAATATTACTACGGTATATAATTGCAACTTTGAGCTTATACAGAATATGAGAAATGCAATTCATGATGTCAAGTTGGGTTTCATATAATACAAATGCTTTCTCAAATTATCTATTTAAAATACACTATGTAGAATTTGGATAAATGTATTTTTCACACAAGACAACTGATAACTTATATATTATTTGTTCATACTCATAAGAAAAAATAAACCTGTGAGATCTCAATTTTTGAGTTGACAATCATGGTGAATTAATGTATATGTATCAAGTATATTAAGTGAATGTATGTGAAAAATAATAATAAGAAGAATTAAAAGGTTCAACTGAAATACAGATATAAATACATTTTCAGATGAGAATATGGGTATACTGACAGATATAGTACTACTACATGTACTTTTGTGATACAAAGTGTGAGATTTTTTTTAACATATATTTTTATCAATAACTTGTGGTCTACTTAATATATTATATTTGAACAACAATCTATCTATTATCCTATTTCTAAATTACACGTATGCCTGTATTAGAACCCTACAAATGTAGGAATTAAGACTTGAATCCTAAGGGAGTACCTCAAAGTCAAAGACGTTAATAATGGGCCAACAACCCCATTGGCTTAAAATTATTACTATAACGTATACTTAGTTATAATATATGTTAAAATTTTAATAATTCAAGGTTCGAGTCCTACTTTCTATATATGTGGGGTGGATTATTGAAGGGTTTTCAGGTTCCATCCACACATTTATGTAATTTAGAGGTACGAGTTGAATAATTTGTCAATTAAATAAAACCTTAAAAAAAGCAACAAAACGAAACAGAGGTTTAAGAGCTAATGATATACCCTCCCAGCGGCACGTAACACCTGCCGCACCAAGGAACAGTAGCACACTGTGACACGAAGGTTTCTCCGTAACGAAGGCTCCCGCAGAAAGATTAAAGAAGATAAGAATTGTTTCCCTATTATTTCGGGATTTGATCTTATCATTTCCTTCCAATAAAGAAGGAAAGGATCCTCCTGGAGTCCTTTTGGTCAAAAACCCTAAAGGAACTTGACTTTCTCCCCAAGACTATCTTTCCTATAAAAGGAGATCCACAAGACCTTCCAAAGGCATTCATTCATCATTCACACAATTCATATCACAACTCATACGACTCACACAGAGTATTTCATCAACGATCAAACAGATCCAAAACTCACTCATTGGCACGATCATAATCGACTATATATTATATACATTTGAGCGACGTAAAGAGGCACGAACCCTACCTTCGGGGAATCGCCAACAAATAACCAAAACATCCATCATACCCCTTTTCAAAACCTAACCTCGGCTTGGTGTACAATCATTTGGCGCCATCCGTGGGACCCGAACATCAACTGGACCCTAAAAACCTATAAGACAAGATTTTTGTGCACCCGCGCCAAGATATGGTTAAAAAACACAAAACCCAACCTCTCAAAAATAAGAGATCCCCTTTAGCGGTCAATCAGACGGCGGCTAGAGATGTGAATCTCTCAACTGCGCCCGAGGGGTTTAACTTTCCCCCGCTAGGGAAGGATGAAGCCTCTAATGATCCTCTGATCATCCAAGCCACAATATTCAATATTGAGGTACGAAGAGTCTATCTAGACAGTGGAAGCGAATGCGACGTCATCTTCGAGCACTGCTTCCTCAAATTACCAGACGCCATACGGGCCCGAAAGTCCGACTCCCGAGGACCCCTCGTAGGGTTTTCAGGAGAACATCATGTCCTTTAGGGGAGATTGATCTAGACATTACCATTAAGGATGGGAGGCACGAAAGGACCAAAACACTGGACCTCGTAATAAGACGATCCCCATCACCCTATAACATCCACCTAGGGAGGACAGCCATGCAGCAACTAGAAATGTTCCCCTCCGTGATACACAGGCTTGTTAAATTTCGGTCGGAAACAGGGATAGGAATTATCTACTCGTCATATGAGCAGACAAAACAAGTCCATGACGTAAAAAGAATAGAAGACAGCAGACCATCCGTCCCGAAGGTACAGTAGGATCCAGGAGACACCACGAAGGTGGTGATCAATCCAGCATTCCCTGATCAGCCAATTACCATGGGTGCCCGACTCTCAGATGAGTGTAAACACAAGCTCCGGAAACTACTGCAATCCAATATAGATATCTTCGCATGGGAATATGCCGATATGACGGGGTTCCCAGGATCTTGACATTGGAGGGGAAACCGTTCGTAACGGAGCATCGTCTGAACGAACGAAAACATATAGAGCCGTCCATCAGAAGAAACGCAGCCTCTCCGCCGAAAGAGACGAAGCTGCCAGAAAAGAGGTAGAGGAGCTGTTGAAAGGGATAATCAGGGAATCCACCTACCCGATCTGGATCGCAAACCCAGTGATGGTGAAAAAAGGAGACGGAGGGTGGAGGATGTGTGTCGACTTTACAAACATTAATAAGGTGTGTCCCAAAGACTGCTACCCTCCGCCAGAGATAGATTGGAAGGTAGAATCACTGACAGAACACAAACTAAAATGATTCCTAGATGCATATAAAGGTTATCATCAGATACAAATGGCAGAAGGGGACGAAGACAAAACGGCTTTCTACACAAGCAAAGGGACTTATTGTTATCGAAAGATGCCCTTCGGCTTAAAGAACGCAGGGGCTACGTACCAACGCCTAGTTGATAAGGCATTCGCCACACAGATCGGAAGAAACTTGGAGGCATATGTTGATGACATGGTCATCAAAAGCAGGGATGAAGAGGGGCTCATAGAAGATATCCACGAGACCTTCGGAAATCTTCGAGCGATTAATATGAAGCTCAATCCTAAGAAATGCTCCTTCGGGGTAGAGGAAGGAAAATTTCTGGGATATTATGTTAGCAACAAAGGAATACATGCAAACCCCTCCAAGGTAGACAAACTGAAGCAGATCTCACCACCGAAGACAATCAAAGAAGTCCAGAGCCTAAACGGTAAGCTCGCCGCTCTTAGCCGTTTCCTTTCCCGAGGAGATGGTAAGCAATTACCCTTTTTCAAGACACTAAAAGGATGCATCCAGAAGAAAGATTTCGCATGGACAGAGGAGGAAAACAAAGCTCTGGAACAAATGAAAGAATACATTTCCAACCTGCCGACACTAACAGCGCCAAAACCAAAAGAAACAATCTTTGTGTATGTAGCAGCCTCATCTGAATGTGTCAACGCTGTGCTAGTGGACGAAAGGGATCAGCAACAAATACCAATTTATTTCGTAAGCAAGGTTTTGCAAGGAGCCGAAGCTAATTATCCAGAACTAGAAAAACTGACCCTGGCTCTAAGATACGCAGCCCGAAGGTTATGAAGGTACTTCCAGGCACACCCAATCATAGTATTATCAGATAAGCCAATAAAACAGATATTGTTGAAGCCAGAGAAATCAGGGAGAGTGTCCAAATGGCCATCGATCTAGGAGAACATGATATAGAGTTCAGGGCCCGACATGCAATCAAGGGACAAGTCTTAGCTGATTTCATCGTTGAGGTTACCGGAACGGTCGAATGTGATGTTTGGAAGCTATACAAGGGACAAGTCTTAACATGATATAGAGTTCAGTGACGCACTCTACGTCTCTTGAGGTTACCAGAACGGTCGAATGTGATGTTTGGAAGCTATACACCGATGGTGCCGCCAGCTCCGACGGTTGCGGAGCTGTCCTCATGTTAGTCAATCCGGAAGACAAAGAATTTACCTATGCGCTAAGGTTCGAAGTCACAGTGACAAATAACGAAGCTGAATACGAAGCGTTATTGGCAAGGCTTCGGATCGCAAGAGACATGAAGATTCGTAACATACAGGTATACGTTGACTCTAAATTAGTGGCATGCCAGGTGAAAGGAGAATACGAGGCAAAACAGGAGACAATAAAGCTATATCTTCGAAAGGTGCAAGAATTAATGGAATATTTCAGTCATTTCAAATAGAGCACATCCGAAGGAACCAAAACAAGAAAGCACATGCTTTAAGTAAGTTAGCCTCCCTAACATTCGACCACTTAGGAAAAAAGGTGATGGTAGAACTTTTGAAAGAAAAATCAATCGAGGAAAAACAGGTATCGAATCTTGTACAATAAGAAGTGAAGAATTGGATGACCCCCATTAATGAGTTCTTGGTAAGCGGAATACTGCCGGAAGATAAGGACGAAGCTCGAAAGATAAAAATCAAAGCCCCACAATATAAGGTTTTGGACAAGAAACTGTACAAAAAGGGGTTCGTCACGCCGTTGCTGCGATGCGCAGGACCTAAGCAGGCCGAAATGATCATCCAGGAAATTCACGAAGGAATATGCGGATCACTGATGAGCGTTCATTTTGTGATAAATTCCCCCATCATAAGGCCACATTTCAATGCTTAAATGAATTAATATTCCAAAACTATTGGTACTTAATGGATTCGATATAAATGCAGGTTCACGGAAGATGCGAGTGAGGGTAAATGGCATCAATCAACTCAACATGAAGGCCTATGAAGTTACAAGACACAAGGAGGCAATTATGGAGTCGAACGAAGCAAATCGAAGTGCATCAGGAGCTGCCAGCGGCGCTGGCCCAACATCAGCAGGTCCCAGCGCCGCTGGGCCCATCTCCAGTGCCGCTGGGCGGCCCAGTTCAGCAACCGACTTTCAGCCTATTTATATACGAAGAGACCCTCAAAACCTGAAGAGAGAGCCGATTCAGCAGCCCTAGCTGCCACATACAAACCCTAGGTCGACTTTGCAGATTCCAGGGAGGTTTTGGAGCTTCTAACACCTTCCGATATTCATATTCTACCTAGATTTATCTCTTTTATTTACTTTCAGTTGGTATACAATGTCTTTCATCTTTTCAGACTTTTTTATTCCTTTAATAATGTCAGGCTAGTAGGCTGAATACTTGTTTGGATCGATGTGATCATGTAGACGTTTATTTATTTTACTTTATTTGTTAGATCTGTTGGATTGTGTATAGTGTTTGTCGTAGATCCATGGTTAATGAGTTCTTCATATTGTTATTGGTTCTATATCTAAATATATTAGTTTAATTCTGATGGTTGTCTATGATCATACACTAGGACTAATATGCTAAGATGGAAAACATTAGTCGGTCTATAACTAGGAGTAAAAATTGATTCACTTATAACTGAGGGATCCAGAACCGTAATAA
Organism: Erigeron breviscapus; assembly: GCA_034093135.1. NCBI lineage: Eukaryota > Viridiplantae > Streptophyta > Magnoliopsida > Asterales > Asteraceae > Erigeron > Erigeron breviscapus. Next base: position 145,076,091 of record CM067168.1, read on the forward strand.
TTAGAATAAGTTGAACATGATGCTTAACAATGTCAGACGCGATCCAGTGACATGGAAACGTGCACTGTGGTCACCGGAGGGAATTATTATCTGGTCATGGCTTAAGAGCCGGGTTTTTAAAAGATGGATTAGTAACACAAACTTAGGTGATTAAAGCTTAAACAATGAATCTAACGAGAATTTGTTTAAAGAGTAGTGTGAGTCTAGGGACAACACTAGTTACTTAGGCAAAGTAAATCTAACGAGAATCTGAGCCGTGATTAAGTTTTCCAACAGTCTAGCAAATGGGTAGGATAAGTAATCTGGTCGTACCATGAGATCGGAGATGCCAAACAAGTATTTTAATTTTATTACTGTTATTTGCTTTTTCAACTCTTTTTCAGATTAAGCCTCTCGCTGAATAAGCGGTTGCGGCTTCTATTTACTTTTTATTTGCATTAGTTTAATAGGAAATCGTGACAACCCCCAACCGCTAGAATTACACACATTATTAGACTAGGTAGTGCAAGCGTCTCTGCGAACGATCCTGTACTTACCACAACATTATCTACTTTCGATCGGGTCCACTGCTCGTTAGTTTGCGTTTTGTTGAGGTATTTACTTGTACAACTTTTTATAAACTTAAAACGGTGTTTTCTTAATTAAAAATCATTTTGTTTTCCAAATTACGCAACACATCAAGTTTTTGGCGCCGCTGCCGGGGACGCGACACATTCTTAGTTTAGTAGTGTAGTTCGACCCTATCTTGTGTTTCGGCACGAGGTAGTTAATTTTCAGTTTTTAGGTTAAATCATTTTAGGGTTTAGTAGTTAAGTCTAGTTTAAGTTAGTTTAGCTAGTATTTTCATTTTCTTACAATTTTCAAAAACCCAAAAATATTTTCATTTTATCATTTTTAGTTTAAGTAGTGTAGTGTAGTTTAGTTTTTCATTTTTGTTTTTATATTGGCGCGTTTGATCTTTTTCTTTAGTCTTGCAGGATTGTTTAGGTAGTTGATGCGATTGAGATCGGGAACGATTGTAAAACGCACATCTTCAAGCCTAGGTAAACCTAGAAGGAAAAAGAGAAACAACACACCGATTCCACCACCCGTATTCAACCTAGCAACCCTCTTTGACGAAGACCCACCCTTAGGATCATCCGACACCTCATCCGACACTATGTCTGAACCGAATTCACCTAGATCAGAAATGGATGCCTTTGACCGAACCATGATTGAGAGAACGAGAGTCGTCGCCCCTACACCAGGATCAGCTATTATACCACCAAACCTAGGAGACTCGTTCTCAGTCAAAGGACACCATCTTAAGTTAATCCAAGACAACCAATATGACGGCCGAGCTAAATCCGATCCACATAAGCATGTAAGCAGGTTCACTAGTTTGTGCAAAATGTTCAAATATGGAGGAGACGTCACCGATGACGATGTGAAACTTAGCTTATTTCCGTCGTCTCTCACCGGAGAGGCACGTGCTTGGTTCGATGAGCTCGATGAAGGTACCATCACTACATGGAATCAACTTCGCGAAAAGTTTGTCTCGCGATTCTTTCCCCCTAGTTTAGCAACGAAAATGATTCGAGATATCAAGGGTTTCAAGCAAGACGAGGGTGAATCACTAGTTGATGCATGGAAAAGGCTTAGGGAAATGATAAGGATATGTCATGGGAACGGACTAGAAAAGGACGAAATCATGGAAATCTTCTTCTATGGTTTAATAAGGAATTCCCAGAAGGATCTAGACCTAGCCGGCGGTGGTAACTTTTTGTACAAGTCTACCAATGACGCGTACAAAATGATGGAGGATATGGTGCAAGCTAGCTTAGCTCGTGACACGAAAGACAAGGACCGAGAAAGGAGGACGAGAAGGACCGTGGCTAGCATTGAAAGAAACTCTGACAATGAGGTAATTCACGGACTTAAAGTTTTATCTGACCGTTTTTTTGTTTTTGAAAATAGGTTGGAAGTGATGGACAAGGACCTCAAAGTGGTTGCACACGGGTGCAACAATTGTGGAGGAATGCACTATGCTGAAGATTGTGAGGAGAGAGCTAGCGAGGAAGTTAACTACGTTCAGAACCAATACCGAGGAGGCTATCAACGAGGACTATTCCAAATAAACCCCGGTAATTCTAACTTTAGTTCTAGTTATGCTAGAAATAACTTTGGTTCTTTTCAAAATAGGTGGCAAAGGAGTAATATGGAACAAGAGCAACCGAAGGCCGAGAGATCAGCAATCCGCGATCAAGGGTTTGGAGAGAAAGCTGGAAAAATGGATGGAGCAGGGTGCTAAGAAGGAAAATGGTCTTCTTGCAAGCAATGCACAAGCCAATCCAAAGCCGAACCCTCAAGGAGGCCCGAGTTCGAGTCAAAAGTACCAACCACCAATCGCGCGAAACGAGAATATGAATGCAATATTCACAGAAGGTAATGACTCAACTGAGCTTTCTAATGATTTTTGTGAAGTGTCCAATCAGGTACAGGTCATTCGGGAGCCAACCGGAGAAGAAACGGGCGAAAACGCAAAACTGGAATCTGTCCAGACACTACCAGCGCCGCTGACTGTACAGCCTAGCGCCGCTGGAGAGGCCCAGCGCCGCTCCAGGCCCAGGCCTAGCGCCGCTGGAAGCTCCAGCAGCCCAGATTTTCGCGAAACTTCGTTTTCAGCTGCATTTCAAGGAGATATCGAGACCCAAATTCGCTTCAAAGTGCATAATCAAAGATGGGGACAATTCGGGTAGTAAGAATGAAGTTCAAGACCTCGAGGCACCGGATGACGGGACACAGTTACCGCAAGCATCTGAAGATCCAGGAAGTTTTCTTATTCCTTGCACTGTTAGTAATGAATATTTTTCTTGTGCATTAGCTGATTTAGGGTCAAGTATTAATGTTATGCCTACTGTGATTTTTGAGAAACTTACCCTTTGTTTGCTAAAACCCATCAACATGAGCATTCGATTAGCCAATCAGACTTACCGACATCCCAAGGGGATTGTCGAACGAGTCCATGTGAGGGTTAAGGAATTAGAATTTTGGACTGAATTTGTTGTGCTTGATTCGGTAGATGAGATGGTGACACCCCTAATTTTAGGCCGACCATTTTTGCATACTGCGGATGCTATCATCCATGCCCTTAAAAGAGAAATTTCTTTGCCAAATGGTCAAAATAGGGTGAAAGTGTCTGAGTTAGAAGAAGATAGTGACCTAGTTAAAGGAGAATGTCTTAGGATGGAAGTAATAGATAGTGACCAAAACCCTAATGAACAACCAAACATGTCACTAGGAGTTGAAAATGTAGAAACCAAACCTAATAGGAAAATCTGCTATGAAAGTTTTATGGAGTTGAAAGAATTAAAGGATAAAGTAGAAGAACAGCTAAGAAATGGTAGAGAACTAGCAAATAGGGTTAGAAGAATCCTAGGAAACATTAAGTGGGAAGAGCGTGTAGTCGACCTAGAAAGAGATAAGATGAATGAAATAATAGCTAGAGAACCAAATGGTAAATTTTATGGTGACCCTAGTATTTTTCAGATTCCTTGCTACATTAGCTCTAATTGTTTTGAGAACACCTACATAGACCTTAGAGCCACATATAATATCTTGCCCATAGGTATTTATCGCCATAATTTGAAGAAAAATGGGAAGGATGTAAAATGGGAGGATTTAGAGATTAGGTTAGTAGGAGGAGCCAAAGTTTTAACAAAAGGGTTTTTAAGAAATTTGGTCGTTAGGATAGAGGGATTGGACATCCCCACGGATTTCTTTATAGTTGAAGACGATTCAGATACGAGGGATCATGTGATTTTAGGTCAACATTCTTGCTTTCAGTGGGTTCGTCAGTTAATGTAAAAGCAAAGAAAATAACTTTAAGTATGGGGTTCAATCAGGTTGTTTTAACTAGGGAAGATATTAGTAAAACAAACCCCTTCGGGACTAGATGCAAGGCTAGGAGTTTTGCATGGGAGGTTTAGAAAAGGAGAATCGAATCGCACTTAAAAGACACATCCGACATTTATATTCGATACAACCCAACGGGAACCGGCCCCCGGCCGACCCCGTCTTCTTCCTCAACCTAGTTCCTAGGCCGAGTCCGGCTGAAGACTCGTTAAACTTAGCGCTTCTTGGGAGGCAACCCAAGCCGTATTTTTATTTTTATTTTTATTTTTATCTTTTTAGGAATATGTGACTAATTGCAATTAAGTGTATTGTTTTGAATTTTATCATTTGTGATCTGTTTTGTATGAGATTTATCTTTAGATTCACAGATGCAAGCTTTGAATGGATTGAAGAAACAAGTAACTTTATTGCAATCGTATTTCGTTTTTATTTTTATGTTTTAGCTTGTTATTTCCATTTTGATATTTTGATTGAAGTGTGCAGGAGTATTTCGTTTTGTAGTCTGAAGGATAAGCTATACACTTGGCCAAAAGCTAAGTGTGGGGGAGTGTCGGCACCGAGCCGTGAGGAAAGTCAGACGTCGAAACAAGTGCAGGAGGCACCAGCGCCGCTGGGAATGCAACTGGCATCCCAGCGCCGCTCCTCTGAAGACCAGCGCCGCTGGACCTGCTACCCCAGCAGTCCAGCGCCGCTTATGACTTCAGCCCGCACATCAGATCGCGAAAAATCCAAAAAAATCAGAAAACCAGAAAATACCAAAAAGAAAAGAAGATGGAGAAGCTGTTGAAATTGTGTGAACTTTCGTAGACCCGACTAACCGTATGTCTTCGGATTCTTTGAGCGCGTAGGGTCATTTGTTTTTATTTTTTTATTTTTTTTTTCTATTGAAGGGTCATACACAATAGAACATCTATAATGTTTAACCATAAAGCTACGGAATGATATTTGATCATTTACGCATTTAATTAAATAAGCATTTAATTAAATTATCCGTTTATAAATTAACGCAAGTTAATTAACGATAAATGGATTAACCGACGAATATTATTTATAGTAGTCAATTAAAGTTTACTTTAATTGATTGATAAATAAATATATTAATTAAAAGTAGTTTAATTAATTAAATGAGTTAACGGGTTGGATAATTAATAGTTAAAAGTCCATAATTAATTAATAGTTAATTAATTAAATAAGGAAAGCCCGGTCCGACCCATCTAGCCCCTTGGGGCGGTTGTTTAAAAATATATGAAATGTGTTGTTTAGATATTTGGACATCATATTACCGGATAAACTCATCCACTTTGTTTGATTACAGCCACTGGGGAAACAGAACAATGTTTATTTATTTTAAATATCTTAATAAATTCTGCTCAATCATATAAAAAGAAAGAGTTAATTACATTTTTCGTCCCTATGGTTTGTATCAATTTTCACATATCATCCCTGGGTACACGAAATTACATGTTTCATCCCTGAGTATGGAATTCCGTTAACAAGTTTAGTCCACCACCCAAACGGACGTTAAAAAAAGGTTAATTACACTTTTAGTCCAAGGATATAATTGTCATTTTGTCCTTTACTATTTTTCTTAATAAATAATACATCACACAATACCAGATGTATGTATATATCATCATCTTTATAACAACATCATCATCATACAAAATATTTATATGTATTTTCATACCATCATACAAAATATTTTGGTGATGAATGGAGATTTGGATTCGGTGGTCTCTTGCTCCACACCGTCCACCGGAATCCACTCCACACCGTAGTAACAAAGGCAGCTCACAATTGCTGAGGTGGTCTAGAGCTCGTGCAATAAGATCTGGTGTAAAACTAGACCGGGCCACCCTTCAACAACAACAACCAACACTTGTTGATAGACCACCGGTTCATAAATTATCATCAGAATCAGAAGGAGAAGATGAAGAAGGGTTCGAAACATATATATATCCGGATATAAATACAGAGCTGGATATAGAAGCTCAGTGCTCTTCTGGTACTTCCTGATCTCTCTCAACGCAACCGTTCCTGGCCTGAATCGGTGTGGCTTCTTCACTCCTCCGGTCGCCGGTGCTGACTTCCTTGCCGCCTTGGTGGCCAACTGCTTACGTGGAGCCTTTCCTCCAGTGGACTTCCCGGCGGTTTGTTTGGTTCGTGCCATTTCTGATCAGATTGAAAATATAGAGATAGATATAGATTTTTTTATGATTGATTGGTAAATTGTGTGTGATTTTGATTTGGGGATTTAGGGTTTGTTTATATAATAAGGTGTTTGGGGAGAAAATTAGATGTAAATACAGATATATATGAATGGATTTATGTGTAGATAATTTTTTGATATATAGATATAGACATAAATACAGATTTTTGATGGATTGATTGATTTATGTAAAGATTGATTTTGGATATGTAGATTATTTATTTTGTGATAGATCTATAGATTTATGTAAAGAATGATTTTGGATACGTAGATTATTTATTTTGATTTTGGCTTGTGAATGGATCTGATGATATGAATTAGAATCTAGGGATGAAGATTGATATTTTATAAATATTTTGTTGATGAAGAAGAAGATGATAGTTAATTACACTTTTGATCCCTGAGCAAGGAAATGACAATTATACCCATTGTGTGCAGGTCACGTGACTACCAACTTAACGTCCGTTTGGGTCGTGGACCGAACTTGTTAACGGAATTCCAAACTCAGGGATGAAACACTTAATTTCGTGATCTCAAGGATGATATGTGAAAGTTGGTACAAACCACATGGACGAAATGTGTAATTAACTCAAAAAGAAAAAAAAATGGAAATTAAACATACTCTGATGAAGTGGGTGGTGGTTGTTCATTTTCACCCATGGGAATGATAAGCTGCAGCTGTCCAGTTGTTTGGGTAGCAACAGTAAGCCCACCTGAAATGAACTTTGATTCTGGCATGTTTTGACTACCAAAGAGACCTACGAACCTTCAACGAAACAAACATTAACAATTAGTATATATTGTATAGAGTTGTGATCAGAAGAAACCACAAAAAGTGGTGAAACCCAAGGGCTGCATCTCAGCCCTTGGATCAAAAGCAATCCACGGCTCAGAATTCAAAAAAAAAAAACAACACGGAGGGGTAGTTTCGTCATTTGGCATATTATTCCATTCCCTACTCTTCTCAGCTCCAAAAAAACACACACACACACACACAGAGATCTCTTTCTCTCCCCCTCTTGGAAACTCATCAGTAGCAACACCATTACCACCACCACGCGTTCAATCAAAATGGCACAACCATCGTTGTCTCTGTCGTCGTCATCATCTCCATCAGTCATCATCAATTGATCTTGAATATGTTAATAAACAATGGAAGATCTATTGAATATAAATACATGACTTTTTTTATGTAAATTCGAAATTTGTCATGTGATAATCCAATGTAATTAAATAACATGTGATTAGAGCTATTCTAACATCTTGAATTTGTTAAATTTTATCAGTTATTTGATTAATTTTGTTGTTTGGTATAATATTGCCTACTAGGTGTTTGATAAAATGTCTAAACCAAAGTTTCTTATATATGATTTAGAATCAAATCACATTTGATTGAGTATTGCATACAAGGTGTTTGATGAAATATCTAAACCAAAGTTTGATAATATGATTTAATCACCTTTATAATTCTGAATAAAATCAAATTTGATTATGTAAGTTATTTGTTATTGTTTACTTAATGTTCAGAATCATATTTGATTATGTATTGACATGTTATTGATTTCTGTTTTTGTAACTGTATGTGTAAAATCATATTTGATTTTGTATATAGATTCTATAGATTTGTGTTTTATAACTTTGTTTCTACAATCAAATTTGATTTTGTATTGAGGTTTTAGTTACCTGTGTTCTTATGCCTAGAATCAAAAATGATTTTACGCATAAATTGTGAAAAACATATACAAAATCAACTATTCAAAATCAAAAATGATTTTACGCATACATTGGGGAAAACCTATACAAAATCATATATGATTTTGTATAGCACATTGAGACAAAACCAAATGAGTTCCATACAAATAAAACCATTCAAAATCAAAATTGATTTTAAGAATAGAGTGTGAAAAAGCTATACAAAATCATATATGATTTTGTTCAGGTTTGTACGTTTTAAGGTATAAGTGTCTTTTTAAGACTATCTGTGTAAAATCAAAATTGATTTCACATGGATGATGTTAAAAATCTATGCAAAATCATTTTTGATTTTATGCATACATTTTATAAAAGTTGAATTCTAAAACCCTAAATGCTAAACCCTAAAATGCTAAAGCCTACAGTGGGGGGACGGATGTATACGGTACGCTTAGGGTTTAGGGTTTGAAGTCGTAGGGTTAGCCGTCTACACCCGGGAAAATCTATGCAAAATCATTTTTGATTTTATGCATACATTTTAGAAAAGTTGCATTCTAAAACCCTAAATGCTAAACCCTAAAATGCTAAAGCCTACAGTGGGGGGCGGATGTATACGGTACGCTTAAGGGTTTAGGGTTTGAAGTCGTAGGGTTAGCCCCTACCATGTAAAAACCCGGGAAAATCTATGCAAAATCATTTTTGATTTTATGCATACATTTTAGAAAAGTTGCATTCTAAAACCCTAAATGCTAAACCCTAAAATGCTAAAGCCTACAGTGGGGGGACGGATGTATACGGTACGCTTAGGGTTTAGGGTTTGAAGTCGTAGGGTTAGCCCTACAAACCCGGGAAAATCTAAACCATAAAATCTAAACCCTAAAATGCTAAAGCCTACAGTGTGGGAATGGATGTATACGGTACGCTTAAGGGTTTAGGGTTTGAAGTCGTAGGGTTAGCCTAACGGCTAACTCTACAACTTCAAACCCTAAACCCTAAGCTACCATGTAAAAACCCTGGAAAATCTATGCAAAATCATTTTTGATTTTAAATGGTTTTCTTTGTATGGAACTCATTTGGTTTTGTCTCAATGTGTTATAAAAAATCATATATGATTTTGTATAGGTTTTCCTCAATGTATGCGTAAAATCATTTTTGATTTTGAATAGTTGATTTTGAATAGGTTTTTCACAATGTATGCGTAAAATCATTTTTGATTTTGAATAGTTCATTATATGTAGGATTTTCACACTGTAAGAGTAAAATCAAATATGATTATAGGTATAAGAACACAAGTAACTAAAACCTCAATACAAAATCAAACTTGATTGTACAAAACAAAGTTACAAAACACAAATTTATAGAATCTATATATAAAATCAAATATGATTTTACACATACAGTTACAAAAACAGAAATCTCTATAATCTCTATACATAATCAAATATGATGATGAACATAAAAGTAAACAATAACAGATAACAAATCGAATTTGATGTTACTCATACATTTCCACAAAACAAATGGAGTTTATATCTACAAACCTATACACCAAAAAATTTAATTCAGAATCATAAAGTTGATTAAATCATATTATCAAACATTGATTTAGACATTTCATCAAACACCTTATGCAATACTCAATCAAATGTGATTTGATATTAAATCATATATGATTTTGAATAGGCTTAATGATACCGAACTCACTTTTTTTTTGTCTAGATGTAAGAATAAAATCATATATGATTTTGTATAGCTTTTTCACACTATATTCTTAAAATCATTTTTGATTTTAAATGGTTTTCTTTGTATGGAACTCATTTGGTTTTGTCTCAATGTGCTATAAAAAATCATATATGATTTTGTATAGCTTTTCCCCAATGTATGCGTAAAATCATTTTTGATTTTGAATAGTTGATTTTGAATAGGTTTTCATACTTTATGAGTAAAATCAAAATGATTTTAAATGGTTTTCTTTGTATGGAACTCATTTGGTTTTGTCTCAATGTGTTATAAAAAATCATATATGATTTTGTACATTTTTTAGACAATGTATGCGTAAAATCATATATGATTTTCTATACGTTTTTCACACTGTATGCGTAAAATCAAAATTGATTTTAAATAGGTTTATTTGTATAGAACTCATTTGCCTTGTCTCAATTTTATACGTAAAATCATATATGATTTTGAATAAATTTTTACAGTTGCCGGAATCATCATCAACACTTTTCCGTTTTCCATTTGATGATTTCGACTTGTAAGCCATGATAAAAAACCTAATCGCCGATGGAAATGATTGGCTGTACACAGTAAATACGTATATAATCATATTTGATTTAGTACATACACTTTGGTTTAGACATTTCATCAAACACTTTGTGGGCAAAAACTCTTTATAAAAATTTTAAACAACAACCAAAGATACAACTTCTTATCATATGAAAAAACAAAAATAAAAGAAAAAAAACTACAAATCATGGATAAAAATGGTTTGTTTATCCATTTTTTATATATAAACATAAACTAACTACATAAAATATCACTCTAATAATATCTAAAACATCATCATGTACAATCAAGTATGATTGGCTGTATAATTTGTAAATACGTATATAATCAAATTTGATTTAGTACATACACTTTGGTTTAGACATTTCATCAAACACTTTGTGAGCAAAACTCTTCAAAGAAACTTTAAACAACAACAATCAAGGATACAACTTCTTATCATATGAAAAATATAAATCATATAAAAAAACTAACAATCATGGGTAAAAATGCTTTGCTTATCCATTTTTTATATATAAACAAAAACTAACTCCATAAAATCTCACTCTAATAATATCTAAAACATCATCATCCATTTGTTGTTGTTGCTAGTGGTTTGAGGTGAAGATCCAGAAGATGGTGGTGGTTGTTGTAGCCGGAGGAGGAGGAGAAAGAGAGCTGAGTCACTGAACGTACGAGAGAGAAAGAGAGCAATTGTGTGTGTGTGTGTTGGTGATGGTCGGAGATGGTGGTGGTGGTGGTGGTGGTCGTCGTCATCTATAGAGGAGGAGGAGGAGGAGAGGAGAAGAAGGAGAGAGGGAGAGAGTGTGTGTTTGTATGTGTGTGTTTTGGTCAGGGGAAGGAGAAGAAAAGTGGCTGGAGTAGGGTAGAGTTTTTTTTAGTGCAAATTACTATTATACCCTTCCGTGTTTTTTTAAATTAGAAGATAAGTTTTGATCCTAGCCATTGATGGAAATGATCAAGGGCTAAGATTAAGCCCCTTAGATCCATGGAAAATTATGGATGTAAATGAACAAACCACATATTGTATATATGTATAAAGAACACAAAGATGTGGGTAAAACAGAAAATGAAGTAGCATAATTTACTGATTATCATCATCAAGGGTTGGATTGGGGGGACTTATATTATTTATCGGTCTTTGTGAGAGAGAGGCGGGAAACTGGGCTCGACGGCCTTTTGCTGTGCTAGCAATAATGCTTGGATCCGCCATTGGTTAATGTGATCACTTTGAAAGGTTTCGCATGGTTTATGGAGGGAGGGATTGCAATATAAGGTCTTGGAATCCAGATATCTGACGTTTGAATTGGAGAAAACATTTGAGTATTGGACATTTCTAGTTTAATATTCACACATCGCACGGTACCTTTCTAGTTTAAAAACATGATGGACTATTTGTGTAATATTGGAGTATTGGACCAGAAAAAGGTAATTGGCAAAGATTAATCTATTGAAGAAGTGGCACAAACAACTCTTGTTGAAAGTACCTTCACTTTATATTTTAATACCTTTAAGGTAAGGTCATAAATTTGATGAGATGGGTTATTAAATATCTCTATGGCCACTAATCTTTTATACGATTATTATTAGTATATTTTTAACTCTGTGCTTGTCTTTTAGCCTGTTTGTAACCAATGTCAAAAGCTCTTCATAAGCTGTTGATCTATGGTCATCACATGAAATTTATATTATGGACAGGAATCAAAGCCTAAAACATTGTTATCGAAGATTTTGTGCTCTTAAAGGACATCCAATTATATACACAAATTTATCAGTACTGGGTAGGGATTCCCTCACGTTATACGTAATGAACATGGCAATTATATGAGAGTACTCCTTTTATCTGACTTTTATTTTAATCACCTAGAACAAAGTCATTGATACCTATTGATATGTTGACGATTTATTTAGAGAGCTTATTAGGAAGTGAACCATTTGGTGCTTTGATTGGGACCGGCTGATTGGCTGCCATGTATCATTGTATAACTTTGTTTCATAATGCCTTCAACCCTTCCTATAGCCGAGACCACCACAATTTTGTTGGAATATGATCACGTTAAATAAACGCATGTCCGGAAAGTATTTAAGCCTACGGGGTCACACGCGTTGACACTTAGATATCCGGTAATATGTATATATTGTATCTACATATTTATAATCACCAAGTTGAGAGAAATGATAATTGGACATTATTAACTAGATATGTTAATTAGAATTATTTATTAATTAATAAATATGAATTATTAATTATTAAATATTAATTAATAATTAATGTAATTATTAATTATACCCTAGTCCAAGTTAGCTTGAAGGTTAAGTTATTAGGGATATATTTATACCCTATATATATCCTAATAATTAACCCTAACTAAATATAACTCTAATCTTTTTCGGTTCTCTCGATCGGACGAAAATAGGAAAACACAAAACCAAAACTAGATATATCACTATCATATATCTTATGAATATTATATTGATAATAGTAATTAATTTGGTGGGGTTTTCACTTCGACAGAATTGAAACATATGGTTTGTGTTTCTACATTGTATTGGACGAAACTAATAAAAGCAAACTATGGAGTTTTGGCTTTTGGTGATTTAAGATCTAGCAATCTTCGGGTATTGTTTGACGTGTCGTGTGTGCAATCGTAGAGAGGTTTTATTTTAAACCTTATTATAAAGTTTCTTACTTTATCATCTACAATTAAAGGTACATGTTTTATTCCTTGGTTAATTAATTAATTACATAGATTAATCTTCCGCTGCGTGCTTTGTGATTTAATTTGATAATTTGTTATATAACCCAACAGTGGTATCACGAGCCTACTATGTGATGATTAATTACCAAAAAGATCAAAATTTGAAGGGGGTTAGGGTTTTATATTTTTTAGAATTTTATGTAATTCTTTTGATTATTTTATTAATTAATTTGTTTAATTGTAATAAAATAATGAAAAATATATATAATTTTTTTTTATTTTCGAAATCAGATCTGAAATAAAAAAAATTTTTTTTTTTTTTTTACCCTAATTCCAAGTTTTGATCTTTAAGCATTATTATATGATAATTGCATGCGTTTATGATGTACCTTTTAATTATTTAATTGTTAAAAAGAAGTAAAAATCATGAATTTTTCATGCAAATTATTCATGATTATTACTTAGATATATTGATATGAAATCTTGATCATTAGGGTTAATTATGCTAGATAATTGAATAACTAATTGTGTGACAATGTGATTATGTTTTGTGAAAGTTCCTGTTTGACACCAGTTCACTAAAAAATCATAACTCATCAAACGTAAGGAGTTGGAAGCCGAATTTTTTACAGAAGGTGCTAGACTCATAGGGCTACAACTTTCATGTTTTGTGCTAAGCCCAGTTCGGCCTTCTTCAGTGCCAGATTTGGTCGTGAAGCTGCTGGATTTTCCAGATCAGCACCTTGTTATTTATGGTAGATAATTTGTTATAGAAATTTTGGCTTACGCAATCAAGGCAACTTGATGAATGTGGTCTTTTTCCATATGAAAGAGGAGCCAATCTTATACCATAGTGACCAAAATTAGGTTGATTACCTTAATTGTTAAGTTGTAAATTTAGTAAGTTTAATTTTGCCTTTTATGAAAATTGTGTGCAAAATTGTTTTTGGAAAAATAAACTTGACTAATAACTATCGAAATAAGATTTTGTTTATAAAATTGGTGCCCTAAAAATCAAAAGATACACCGGCTCACCCATTTGAACAAACTCTAAGAGAGGTATAAGTCGGAGTGCGTTAGCCTCCTAAAAGGGCGGGTTTTTAAATCGCGTTTATCGCATACCTTTGCCCTTGCGCTTCTTTGTGAGTTCAAATGGAGCTACCGAGCTCTTTTGTATTTAAAGGCAATAAAAATGAGTTTTATAAACATATTATGTTTAGAAGATATGCATGAATCTTCAAACATAACTTTTTGATCACACATCAAATTGATTGACCCAATAAACTTAAGTCATTGCCACCCAACTCGTAAAGGACACTTGTGGCTGTTGTTTTACTCACTGGTACACAGTGGTGAAATGGCAGTTGCATGGCAAATCCCACTCATTGGTACACAGTGGTGGACAAATTTGCGCGTTCTTGGTTGGACGACTTAAAGCGAGTTAAGCAGTGAGACCTTGACCCGTGGCAAAAGATGGGACAAAACATGACTACAAATCACTTGATGAATCGAGTGTTATTTGTAAGTCCCATTCTTACTAGGAATTGCACATGTAATGCAATTACTACTCGTCACTTACCTTTTGAGTGCAATCATTTCTAGCAGATCAACTGATGAAATGACTGTATGTCAATTGGATCCTAGCCTTAATGAAATTAATTGTTTATTTTATAAACATTGGGTAATTAATTTCTTAAGGATTTATTATCGAAAATACGATAATTGAACTTGAATCTGTTTTGTAAAAGGCAACAAATCCTTCACAAAACATACACCAATCGGCTTTTAGGTCGATGCTAGAAAGGGAAAACTTTTTAAAACCAATTTCAATGGCTGTTTTGTCAATAGAGAATTGTTCTAAAAGTTGAAAAGAAAACCCGTGTCATTGAAACTCAGATACCGCTATTCCTGATGCGAATGCCACTGCTTTGCAGTTGGAAGCATAAAATACTCAGTACTATAGACATATTGAGGTTGCTTATTTGATGCTAGAAGCATGTCTCCCGAGTTTCAAAAAGCAATTCGGATTGCAAAATCCGTGTGATATGATCAAATTACTCAAGTCTATGTACAGAAAACAAGTTGGAGTTAAAATTACTTGAGCTAATTGAGTCACTCCATAACTTGAACACGAGTATGGGAAACGGTGAATGCTCGTGTACTCAAGATGAAGAGTTACTTTGAGCATTTTGGAAAGGTTAAACTATGCGTATCTTCTGCCGATTGTTATTGGCATAAGAGACTTTGAGAAGTTTGTGCACAATTACAATTTGCATAGCATAAGTTGGACTTCATAATCAAGTTGATTGAGTATGAGGAAAACCTTCCTAAGAAATCTGAGATACCCCAAGTTCTTATGATCAAGGGGGAATGGTTTAGAAAGCAAAACAACCGTAAAGCTAAGGGGAAGAACTTTGGTAAGAGAAAACAAAGTATTTAGTCTCAAAACCTTAAAAGACCCCTTGGAAAAAGGAGCATACGGCTAAAGACCAGTCTTGTCATCACTATGCTAAAGTGAGACACTGGAAAAGGAATTGTCCTAAGTATCTAGCTGAGTTGAACAAGAAGAAGAAGCAAGCTGGTTTAGCCAGTTCTTCAAGTATCTTCTTAACTGAATTATAAGTGTTGATGAGATTCAAATGATAATTCAATAGCAAAAGAGTCAAATTAACTTGGAATCTATCTATCTTTGACATTGTCATCTTGTTTAATTTTGTCAAGAAACGCATTTAAAGTCTTCAATATGAAGAATTCTTACAAATCAAATGATGAATCATTTGAAAAAGGCGTGGTTTTGACAAGAAACGCATTAAAAGTCTTCAATGTGAAGAAATCTTGCAAATCAAATGATGAATCATTTGATAAATGCGTGTCTTTTGAATTGTCGTTAGCAAGAAAAGCATTGAAAGACTTCAACGTAAAGGGATCTTACAATCAAATGATGAATCATTTGAAAAAATGCATGTCTTGTGTTTTCGGCAAGATGACAAGCATACCTTTTTCGCATAAAAATCGGAAAAGGCTAAGACACTACTTTGACTAATACATTCGGATGTATGTAGCCGATTTAGACATGAGTCAAGGAAAGATGCTAGCTACTTTATCATTTTTATGAATGATTTCAGTCGTTATGGTTATGGTTACTTGCTTAAACATAAACATGAAGTGTTTGAAACATTCAAAGAGTTTAAAAATGAAGTAGAAAATCAACTCGGCAAAACCATCAAGATTCTTCGTTCGGATCGAGGTGGTGAATACTTAAGCCAAGAGTTTAAGGATTATCTGAAAGCATGTGGAATTGTCCAACAGCTTACTCCTCCATACACTCCTCAACATAATGGAGTGTCTGAAAGGAGAAATCGAACCTTGCTAGACATGGTGAGATCTATGATGAGCCTTACGACTCTCCCATTTTCGTTTTGGGATTATGCTCTTGAGACTGCTGTACGCATTCTCAATATGGTTCCAACCAAGAAGGTTGACAAGACACCATATGAATTATGGCATGGAAATGTTTCTAATCTGTCTTACTTAAGAGTCTGGGATGTGAGGCACTTGTGAAGCGCGATACGCCTGACAAACTTGAACCCAGAACTACTAAGTGCATCTTTGTCGGATACCCTAAAGAAACGATGGGTTACGACTTCTATGATCTTGTCAAAAACACTGTTCGCGTTGCTCGATATGCTGAATTCTTTGAAAAGAAATTAGCTCAAGAGAACAGTGGGAGGGTTATAGAACTTGATGAGACTCAAGAGGAAGATGTGTCACCTTCTGAAGCTCATAGCAATCATCAACTTGGGGGGAAAATGTTCAAAGTGATGAACCTCAAGTCGATGATAATGAAGCGATTCCACTTCGTAGGTCCGAAAGGACAAGACGTCCTACTGACAGATTATGTCTGATGGTAGAAGAAAACGTTTTAGGAGATCGATGAGCCTCCGAATTTCAAAGCTGCATTATCAGATCCGGAATCTGACAAATGGCTTGAAGCTACGAAGGTGGAAATGAAATCCATGAAAGACAATCAAGTCTGGAGCTTGGTTGATCTTTCACAAAATGCTCAAACTGTTGGGTGTAAGTGGATCTTCAAGAAGAAGACGGACATGGATGGAAATGTACACACCTATAAAGCTCGTCTCGTGGCGAAAGGTTATACTCAATGTTTCGGTGTTGACTATGATGAGACCTTTTCTCCAGTTGCGGACATTAGAGCTATTAGGATTCTCTTAGCCATAGCTGCGTACTATGACTTTGAGATATGGCAAATGGATGTTAAGACTGCCTTCTTAAATGGTTACTTGGATGAAGAAGTCTATATTGATCAACCTGAAGGTTTTATTGATCCAAAACATCCCAACAAAGTATGCAAGCTTCAAAGGTCCATTTATGGACTAAAGCAAGCATCAAGAAGTTGGAACAAGCGGTTTGATGAAGAAATCAAAAAGTTTTGGTTTCGTTCAAAATCCCGATGAGCCATGTGTATATCGCAAAGCTAGTGGGAGTAATGTTACTTTCCTTGTCTTATATGTTGATGACATATTGATCATAGGAAAACACATTCCAATGTTGCAAGATGTTAAATCCCATCTTGGAAAGTGTTTTGCCATGAAAGATTTAGGAGAAGCGGCATTTATTCTTGGAATCAAGATCTACCGAGATAGATCAAAGCGGTTAATTGGACTAAGTCAAAGTGCTTATATTGATAAGTCACTCATGCAAGGACTTAACTTATCTAGCAAGAACGGTGCCTCTACACCTAATGAGGTGGAGCGTATGCGAAGAATCCCTTATGCTTCAGCGGTGGGATCTATCATGTATGCGGTAAGATGCACTAGACATGGTAATGCGTTCGCGCAAAATATAGTTAACCATTATCAGCAAAATCCTGGAGAGGATCATTGGATTGCTGTAAAGAATTATTCTTGGTGTATGGAAGAAATCCTGATCCAGAATTCAAAGTGAATAGATACTGTGATGTTGGATTTCAGACTGATAAAGATGATTCAAAATATCAGTCAGGATACGTCTTCATTATTTAAATGAAGGCACGGTGGAATGCTATGAGCTAAAAGCAAACCACAGTTGCCATGTCTGCAACAGAGTCTGAGTACATTGCCGCCTCAGAAGCCGCAATGGAAGCAGTCTGGATAAGGAAGTTCATTAGCGGGCTTGACGTGATCCCCTCAAGTGACTTACCCACTGATATGTACTGTGATAATACTGGTGCATTAATCATTGCCAACGAACCCGGAGTTCAGAAAGGTGCCAGACATTATGCTAGACGATATCACTATGTTCGTGAGCAGGTCGAACTAGGAGAAATCAAATTACTCAAAGTTCACACAGATTTTAACTTAGCTGATCCTTTCACAAAAGCTTTGTCTAGGCCCAAGCTTGAAAGGCATGCCGAGGGCATAGGACTTAAATTAGCTAGTTATTTCATGTAAATCTGTTGTTTCGGTATTTGGATAAGGGATGTTAAACAATTTATATTTTCTGTAATGAAATAAAGTACTTGATATGTTTGATTTCATTTAATATTAATTGTGTCCTATATTTGCATGTTTAATCCTTGAATATTTTATTAAATATTCTAAATTGTCCATTGTCGATTAATTATATGGGAATATAATTAAACTAAGCCAAATCTGAGCGATTGGTTATATTCTTGGAATATATAATGGATGGTCCCACCAAACTCACATGATATCCATAGTTGATGCATATCGGACTACCCCACTAACGAATTCATCACTTTATGGAACAGCGTCATTAAGTGAAATTCGTAAATGGTTACTTTATTGATCCTTTGACTTGAGATACAAGCAGGTCAGCATGTATGGATTGCACTTACTTGATATAGTTCTAACTCTCCTGAATAAGGGAGTACATAAAGGGCTATTTTCAGAAAGTGTATTGAAGTATGATGACTGACACGTGTAGTCAATACATGATTTGTTCCTTCAACTTGAAAGTTGAAGTATGATACCATTGGCGCCCTCATTAGGACTAATTAAGATGTTTGCATGGCCGTGCCCAAATAAATCCAGATGGTTCTCGATTATATTTGGTAATCATTAATTAGTTATGGAATGAGAAACAGAATCGTTAAATCATGAAATGACATTGATCCATATTCATGTTTAACACGGTATCTGAACAAAGGGATAATAAATGCCTCAACCATTTAAAGATACTTTAAGAAACTATACTTAAATCCGAGAGCATTGGCGTGTTGCTAGACGCTAACCAGTGTTATTGCCTTTATATAACATGCTCAAGTGGGAGCTGTTGGAATATGATCACGTTAAATAAACGCATGTCCGGAAAGTATTTAAGCCTACGGGGTCACACGCGTTGACACTTAGATATCCGGTAATATGTATATATTGTATCTACATATTTATAATCACCAAGTTGAGAGAAATGATAATTGGACATTATTAACTAGATATGTTAATTAGAATTATTTATTAATTAATAAATATGAATTATTAATTATTAAATATTAATTAATAATTAATGTAATTATTAATTATACCCTAGTCCAAGTTAGCTTGAAGGTTAAATTATTAGGGATATATTTATACCCTATATATATCCTAATAATTAACCCTAACTAAATATAACTCTAATCTTTTTCGGTTCTCTCGATCGGACGAAAATAGGAAAACACAAAACCAAAACTAGATATATCACTATCATATATCTTATGAATATTATATTGATAATAGTAATTAATTTGGTGGGGTTTTCACTTCGACAGAATTGAAACATATGGTTTGTGTTTCTACATTGTATTGGACGAAACTAATAAAAGCAAACTATGGAGTTTTGGCTTTTGGTGATTTAAGATCTAGCAATCTTCGGGTATTGTTTGACGTGTCGTGTGTGCAATCGTAGAGAGGTTTTATTTTAAACCTTATTATAAAGTTTCTTACTTTATCATCTACAATTAAAGGTACATGTTTTATTCCTTGGTTAATTAATTAATTACATAGATTAATCTTCCGCTGCGTGCTTTGTGATTTAATTTGATAATTTGTTATATAACCCAACAAATTTAGCGAAGTAAAACCTTTTTCAAAGAATCACATGCAAGTTTTCTTGACTTCGAGCCTTACAAATCATAATATATATATCATGGTTGGAATTTTATACAAAAACAAGCAAATCTTACGATTGGTGGCATAGGGTATGATGGTATTTACATACAACAATGACCACAAAAATATTTACAAAGAAATTAAATGCACTAAATTTACATTGTACTAATCATACTACACAATTTGTACATGACAAGACCGATTGTACGTACTGGTCTTGCCCCGGCCTCTAGACCATTTGATGAGCTTCAAAGTTGGATACATGTTTCTTCTCGGGTAAACTTGCATAGCCACAAAAGCTATATGCAATCATGGCCGAAAAAAAGGTACATATAATCAAATATCCAATCCAGTTAAGCTCAGATGGAATGAATAAGACCTGAATAAGGGAGAGCGGCGCAAGAATAGTCGAAAAGAGGAATACAGCTTTTAGGAGCTTGTAGTGTATGTTTTCCCCGTCGGTATATTTTAATCGATCATCATTTGTAAAAAATAGAATCCCTGAAGTTATTATTGCAAAGGGCAATGCAGTGAGTGAGATAATTATAAAGAAACCATGAGTTTCAAAAGGGGAGTAGTTTTGCTTTTGAGACTTCACTTGAATGAATCCAATCAATGCTACATACATAACGAAAAAGATCCCAGCATACACATGTCGTAACATTTTTGAATTCTCGTGAAATCTGACAAAATACTCAAACTATGAACAACAAAATCAAAAAGAGATATCATCATCAAAGTCTTGAGTCACTTGAATATAAACTAATCTCGTATCCTTACATATGAAAGCATGTTTGGCTAAACTAAAAAAATACCTACAATACAACATAAATGCCTTTTGCGTACATTTGTTCAAATTTATAAAGGTATGAAGAAATAATTTATCATTTTGTTAACATTTTAAATGTTTACAAAATCTTTATACAAGACTAGCATGGTACCCGCGCAATGCGGCGGCGGTGACGGCGGTTTAGTGGTGTCGGTGACGGGTGGTGATGACATCGACAATTGGTGTCGAGTGGTGTAACCGTGTAAGTTGATGTAATGGTGATAGTGGAAATATTTTAAAAGATAAGGACTTAGAGTGTAAATTAGCAAGATAAGGTTCTAAAAAGTGTAAATTAATTCATTAAGGGCAAATTTGGTAATCTCTAATAACCCTTTCCATAAGGGTGTTTATTAAGGGTAATTTAATACTTTTGCATCTAACCATTTTCTAACACTTTCTAAAAATAGGGGGTTGATAATTATTATAAAGGAGTATAGATATAGATATGACTCTAAAATCTATGAACGAAGTATCATCTAATAATTTTACTGTTTTAGTAAGGGAAACTAGCAATTCCCATTGAGGAATAAGTTTTTACTTTTTAAAACAATTTACCAAGAGCAAAGCAATTAAAATCACACTAAAAACTCGTTCGTAGCAATTTCTTGACCGACAGGGACCAAGTTTTTTTTTTTTCCAGTAAGATAGAATTTGCTATTTAGAAAACGGTGGTGGCGTAACTTGTTGCCCGTTTGCCAACTATCCTGTTGTAACTTTTCTGTGTGGGAAACTATAACTATTACTGTACTATTACTATAGTATTTATATAAATCTAAGTAGACTATAGAAACTATATCAAATGACCATCAAAAACCTATATATAAACGGATATCATTATTATTGAGGCATTTGATTGATGCAGAGACAAGTAGACAACTAATTTAAAGTTTAAACTGAAAAGGAAATTGTAGTCACCTAGTTGGGCGTTCATGTGTCATGAAAACTGGAAGCTGATCATCTCGATCTCTTGCGGTAAGGACACTTGGATCATGGTCTACGTTCACCATATTAAATTTGCGTATTGAGTTAATTATGCAGCAGAGTACTCTGTTTCCAGTTAGTAAGTATGTGGAACTGGGAACACACACATATATATACTACTGGTATTATATATAGCATGTCCTTGTTGTATCATGTGTGTACAATTATAAAATAAAATATTGTTATATGCTCACGACTACAAGTTTTTGCTTTTGACTTTTTAACTTAGTGTAGAAGACTATAATTGAAGCCGTGATGGCCTGATGCATATATAGATATTGTACAAAATTTGTGCTATATCTATTTTTAGATGCGCCAATTAGAATTCTTAATCTTGTACTCTGTATCATATAAATGTTCGACGTGATTCTTCAAAATGGACTTGTATGCTTAATGATGCAAACAAAAACATAAGATTGATATGTATAGAAACATTAAGATTACTACACAATTCACTCACATATATTTAATTGCAAAAAATGCTATGACTTTTTATAGTATTCGCATTTTTTAATCTCTACAATTTATATGTAAATAAATATATTTACAAGCACGAATAAAGTACAAAAATTTTTAGCACAAATGATGCATTAATTCGTAATTTGGTAAGTCTATTTCAAGAACTTACTTTGAAGGCTGTGTTAATTTAAAGGAATAGTAACTACTAACTTGTTATGGTCTGGTGTCTAGCCACCATTACTTACTTCAACACTCTGCTTTTTTCTCATGGGCCCTTTCCCCTTGGAATCAACCAATCGTGGTTGAAAAAGACGGTTTCTATCAAAAGTTACACGTCATAGTACGACCTCTTTCTACCTTTTTGAACCGGTTCAAGGCATCCTTTTTAGGTCAAGGTATATTTAACTATAGTGAAGTGAAGTGGTGGAGGGACAACAAAGAAGGATGCCAGCTTTATATTGCATCTTCTGTGGAGGCTTTATAGGTGAAATATTTGTTTTGTTATATATAACAGAATATATGATAAAACAGTAGTCGTATATTCATCACCATCCGTAGAATATAGATAGGGATATGGTGGGTTAATCTATAGATGTTCAAATATTCAATTTATGGTTTCTTTGTTTTATTGCTTCTTTTTTTTTTTCTTTCAATTTGACAATTTTAGAAGCTAAATTCATAAGCCAAATCAAACTTAAAATAACCAGGAATAAACCAAACCAAATCTGATAATTTGGTTTCGACTCGAATTCAATTTAATTAAACCAAATCATTTTCAAATGATATGTTTGTAAATTAATTATGGGAAGTGATAAATTCACAACAATGTTTAGTTTTTCACAACAATGCATGTTTTATATAGTTATACAATGTGCAATATAATATGTACATTTGTTGTGGATTACCAAAATGTGTTGTACATTTATCACTATCCATTAATTATAGACTAAGCTATGGATATTAGGGGTGTAAATGAGTCATCCTGCTTGCGAACTATTCGAATACGATTCAGGAAAAGCTCATTTCGAGCCGAACCTAAACGAGCTCGAATCGAATGCTTGTTTAACTATTGACTGGTTTACTAATCTAGTCCGAGCTCAAACTTCGAATCCATAACCCAATTAAGCTCGCGGGCCTAAACGAGCTTGTGATAATCGAGCTTAGTTTTGATAACTTACCGATCTCGAGCTCGAGCCAAGCCCGAATTCATTTAGTATTTTTACAAATGAGCAAATCTTGAGTCGAGCTTTTTTAATACATTATGAGTCGAGTTCGAATTTCAATAATAAAGTTCAAACGAGCCCGAGGTCGACCTCCTAAAATGTGAACGAACTCGAGCTCGAGCACTGCTAAGCTCGGGCTCGGCTCGGCTCTTTTACACCCCTAATCTTTATATAAATTAAAAATAATTTACAGTTGAAAATAAAAATATAGTAAAGTTATAGTCGAAACGAAACTTACGTTTACAAGCTTACTGATGAAAATATAGATGTAAATAATCCACCAATTTAATATTTTTAGGCTTTACTTTATTAATTAAACCGTTAATAATAAAATAATCAGGGATAGAAAAAAAAAAGAAAGGTTTTTAATCTAAGTGGCGATGTTTTATTTGACTTGAGATATGATTTAAAGCATTTCCTATTGCTAATAACTAGAGTGAAGGCCCGTGCGATGCACGGCCGGG
The DNA here is from genome assembly GCA_034093135.1 of Erigeron breviscapus. Lineage (NCBI taxonomy): Eukaryota > Viridiplantae > Streptophyta > Magnoliopsida > Asterales > Asteraceae > Erigeron > Erigeron breviscapus. The sequence goes on from CM067168.1 coordinate 145,099,939, forward strand.
CTTCTTCACTTGTTTTATGTCTTTAGTGATGGTTATTGAGGACTGTTTATTGATGCTTGTCTTGATGGCATTCCTGTAAAACTTGTAGAACTACATGTAGCACAATAATATACACTTTAATAATGTAACACGATACCAAAAGATGAGTCATAATTAATATTGGATATGTAGATTTATGATAAATTATCATCATACAAAACCATAGTAAGAGGTGAACAAAATTGAATGATGGTTATATAAATCATAGCAAAACAGTGCTTAGAAACTATATGACGACTGTTTCATTGATCTTCCCAATCATCTGGTGCATACTAAATCACAACAATCGGGTTGAATTCTGATTTTTCTTCTTCACCTGGAAAAGAGCAGTACCCTACCAGTAATAGTCTGCATATATCAAAAACAAACAAAGTTAACTCATTGTTTGTACACATGTTTTTTCCTCAATCAAAAGCAGCAATGGGTATCCATATCACTTTACCCCATTATCCTTAATTGGCCCGCCCCTCTTATCACGACCCCATTTTAAGAGTGCAGCAAGAGTGTCAACCCTCGGGATAGCGTCAACAGGTGACGTAGGCTTTGCACTCATATCCTCATCACTGCAAGTCAAAAGTGTAAACTGTTAGTCTTAACACAAACAATTCATACGAATAACATGCAAGAAAGGCCCATAGTCACAACCCAAGGCCAGCCTTGAACATCCTCAAAGGCGGCAAACTCTCATCATCAAGCATCTGAGTTGACGATGAGCTTGATAGTCCCAGTTCACCTGCAGAAAAGGGTGAAAAAGTTAGAATAACAAACGACGATCACATCGACATTTGCAACATCCATAAGAAACTCACCAGCATACTTTTTCGCAGTCATAGAAGTGAGGATGCATACATAAGCGCCTGGTCTTATCCTTTCCTTATGATCAGTTCCTCTCCCGTCAAAGGATTAGGGACGGGCTGAGTCTAAACGTGTTCGAGAACTTCAGGTCTATGATTGTTACTCATAGTAAACATATTTATGTAATGAGATCAGCTGGAGTACTGGACTTTGAAGTTTAGTTTGAACCAGCTCCAAAGAGGGGCCAGTCAGATGTGACACGTAGGACCCCATATTATTTCCTATGATGCTGACATGGCAGTCTTCATCAGACTCATATCTGCTTTGACTACGGATAAGGGTATTCAATGCTTATGTATTAGTTGAGTGTATATATCATGAATTGAATAAAAAACATAACTATTTGAGTTATATACAAAGGAAATTTCACCTTTTATTCAACGTGCATTCAAAATGACAATTTTTAGTCATTTTCACAGCAAGTATAACATGGCTGAAGCAATTTATGCCAAAAAACGTTTGCTCATGCCCATCAAAACAGGAAATTCTTACCAATGCAATAATAGGTGGCGAGAGAACTTGCGTCAGCTTCAAAGTGTCATATAGGTAATGCAGGAATTGGTTTACCTGTGCATAAAAGAGAGCTATATCATTAAAATCATGTGAACTTGATGTCAATTTATATAGGAAAAAGTTTAAAGAAACATGTGATAATTAATTTAAAACCATGTGAAGGAGAAGGCTGCACCACTTAAAAGTTGCTTCAATAGCTTTACTCTCCTTCTATACGTAAGGATACCTAAACAAAAACAAATTTAAACATTCAGATCACCCACAAAATTGCTCTCAATGGGAAAGACACATCATCATCATTTTCATCCCCGCTTGTAATACCACTTTTAGCATACCAAACATGATATCTTCTTGGCGAAAATTGATGCTCAAGAAGCTCATTACAAAATTGCCCATAGTTCTGGTGACATGGGCTAGCGCTAGCTAATAAGAATTCTATGACCAAAAAGTAGACCTCTCAAACTCGAGGAGATAGGTTGTGTAATGGTTAAAAGGGGTATTAATTTTGGAGGGTCATTTTTTTGGTAGTTAAGCAAGGTGGATTGGCTGGGCTGAACCACCAACACTTTCAATTGAATACATATAACTGGATACCTCTTCCAGCATGAAAGATGAAAACATCTATAGAAACAGAAAATTGCAGTAACCTTGAAACAAAACAGATTAATCCAACTTCAAGTTGAGCTAAATCAACTAATATTTACAACAACTTTATAAGCATTCGACTCCAATTGACTAATAAATATGATATGAATTACAAAATAAAAAATACATGTCGAGATAAGTGAGTACAAATATTCTCTTAGAAGTATGCTCTTCAAACAAACGCCACCTTACAAAAAATGTATAAATATCATTTTAATCAGAAACAACCATATTGTGCTAAGATGTCTCGTTGCACTTTCATGCTGTCCTAAACTACCATTGCTATTATTAGCTGCAAGGACTTGATTAGTACAAAATTTATAATGCAAACATCTCAGGAACGGACATCTGTAGAAGACACGACACATACGTTAAACAACCCATCTAAACATGCTGACTCTAACTAAATGTTAACTGATCATTCTTAAATAATAGTTTCCAAACATAAACCATCTAAACATATGATGCAACATGAATACAAACCAGCAAAAGGACCTGCTAAACAAACTAAACATCAAATAAGCTACCAACCATGTGTGAAATGCACACAAAAAATGAATGAGTGTCTTTTTACCTTGCCAGTTGTAGCATCAAGATCAGAGTCGAAACAACATCTAGCAAGAAAAAAATACCCTCTAAGTGTCATTTTCGACAACTTAAGCCAATTGCAAAGGTAGCCTTTGTCGGCAAGCTCAGGTCCTGTTCATAGCCAATTACATAAATCATTACAACGTATTGATGCAGGGGAATATAAGCCATCACCATCAGCCGTGTTCTAGGTCAGCCAAACTTACCCAAGAATTCAAAACTCAGTTTAGGGTCACGCAGATTAGTCACCGCCAATCAGGCAATCAGTAATTTTTAGCCTTCTGTTTCTATTTACATCAAATGACCTGGATCTGAGACCTGTGTCAACATATTTTATTGTTATTGTTTGTAAGAGATGTGATAAAAGTAAAATGACAATGTATATTAACTACACCGGGTAATGGGGATCCTGTCTAGGTACCTGGATCACCTAGGAATCTCATCTTTTGATGACACAAAAACATATTGCTGGCAAACTTTGATTGCTAGAAACTAAAGTTTAGTCAACAGTAGTTGAGATATAGTTTACGTCATTGGTTCCACCACCTTCCATATACCTCTGAGTTATGAAATCTTATAATGTTGCCACCTACTGCAGCTGCTTCAAACATGTATCGTTCATTGAAGTTCCTTTTAAATTGAGAATCTTCAAAACAAAGCTGTTTAGATTATCTGTGTAGCAAAGAATTCAAAGGGAAGCTTAAACATTTGTTAAAAAAAAGAGCAGTTTTATATCTCTAAAGGTATGTAGATACGTGAGACTGAAGTATGATGTTAGGTGCAGGTCGTAAGAGATATAGCTACTTTTTGAGCATCATCTATTCATTAATTAGTCACATGTGTCTACATCTAGGTTTTGAGTTGTAAAAGGTGGATATGTAGTAAGTACTAAATTAATATTTCGAGTCGTATACCTCGACTACAGTAGAAGCATGACAACTATTTAATGGGGCCGAGTTTTCTTTAAATGTGAATTCATCTAAAAAGAGCTTCCATGAGGATTGATTCATATTTGTTTCCAAACTCTTCACAAATATAAAATCTAGATTTGAAAAATATAGGTAAATAGGGCAAATTACTTACTGTATCAGCAAGAAAGGGGACAGAAAGAAAAACTAACCAGGTGCATTTCATGGGGACTTCGCAATAGCAGGCCCTTCACACTCATGGACACTCGCGTCCTTTCAATGTGCCTTGGCACTAAGTGCGGCAAAAACAAAGTGTCCTTCATTTTAATTCCTTTTGGTCGTATGACAGGTGTCATCCTAAATCGGCCTTCATTTTGAGCAATCGCAGCATGCAAGCTACTATAATAGTCAGGAAACCATCCTTGAACGGGCATGTCAGAACACCAGCCTTGAAAATGTGAATAGAAAGGAGGTGTTAGTTGTATTCTTGATACGGGAAATTATAGTCATCCTGTTTGGAGCCAAAGAAACATGAAGCCGCAATTGAAAACTGCAAAAATATAAGTATAGCGAGATTTAAATTCCATTCTCCAATCTATGTATCCCAGCATCAATGCCCATAAGACGGATAAAACATAAGCATTAAACATAGGTGGTTACATTCGCTTTAGCAAAACCTATAATGACAATTAACAAAAAAATGTTTCGGTTTTATTTTAGTTGGGGGTTTTACATATATACTTATAAAAAGTTTATTTCATGGAACAACATTAAATAAATAGAAGCAAATAAGGTGTAACCATTTTTAAATTGAAGGTCAATTGAGTAACTAACCAAGTTTGATTTTCAGAGTGCTAAACAACAGAAATCATAGATTTCAACCCACTCATTATACGATGAAGCACCTCTATGCCCATGTGGTTTAACTGTTCGATTATACACTACTCATCATATGATGAAACACCTCTATGCTAATGTGGCTTATAATCTACCATTTTGGTGGTTTGGAACTCTGACCATCTTTAAGTTGAAGCTCAAATGAGAAATTAACCCAATTTTGATTTTGAGAGTTCCAAACAACAAAGGTAGTAGATTTCAACTCATTCAAGCACCTCTATGCTCATGTGGTTTAACCGTTCGATTATACACTAGTTATCATATAATAAAGCACCTCTATACTAATGTGGTTTATAATCTATCATTTTGGTTGTTTGGAAGTTTTAAGATTAAAAAAAACAATTAGTTAGAACTAAGACTATATATGTAAACCGCACTTCTATTAACATACATATGACAAAAAAAGGTTTTCTCATGCTTTGTTTTGTTAGTTAGGTATTACATAAGCAAAGAAAGGGTAAGCATTGATCAGAAAAAGAGAATATGCTTTTCGAAAGAAAATCCAAAATCGGAGTAAGACCACCAACTAAATCTTCTACATAGATAATTGTTTTCACTAAATGAGATCACCTTACACAGATAAGTTTACTTCCATGCTACATCTCTATACGAAAAATGAGTTCTTTGGAGAATAATTTAAATATATGTGTGTCAAGAGTAAAATATAAACAAAGGCTACATACCAGCAGTAATAATCTCAAGTAGTAATATATATATATATATATATATATATATATATATATATATATATATATATATATATATATATATATATATATATATATATATATATATATATATATATATATATATATATATATATATATATATATATATATATATATATATATATATATATATATATATATATATATATATATATATATATATATATATATATATATATATATATATATATATATATATATATATATATATATATATATATATATATATATATATATATATATATATATATATATATATATATATATATATATATATATATATATATATATATATATATATATATATATATATATATATATATATATATATATATATATATATATATATATATATATATATATATATATATATATATATATATATATATATATATATATATATATATATATATATATATATATATATATATATATATATATATATATATATATATATATATATATATATATATATATATATATATATATATATATATATATATATATATATATATATATATATATATATATATATATATATATATATATATATATATATATATATATATATATATATATATATATATATATATATATATATATATATATATATATATATATATATATATATATATATATATATATATATATATATATATATATATATATATATATATATATATATATATATATATATATATATATATATATATATATATATATATATATATATATATATATATATATATATATATATATATATATATATATATATATATATATATATATATATATATATATATATATATATATATATATATATATATATATATATATATATATATATATATATATATATATATATATATATATATATATATATATATATATATATATATATATATATATATATATATATATATATATATATATATATATATATATATATATATATATATATATATATATATATATATATATATATATATATATATATATATATATATATATATATATATATATATATATATATATATATATATATATATATATATATATATATATATATATATATATATATATATATATATATATATATATATATATATATATATATATATATATATATATATATATATATATATATATATATATATATATATATATATATATATATATATATATATATATATATATATATATATATATATATATATATATATATATATATATATATATATATATATATATATATATATATATATATATATATATATATATATATATATATATATATATATATATATATATATATATATATATATATATATATATATATATATATATATATATATATATATATATATATATATATATATATATATATATATATATATATATATATATATATATATATATATATATATATATATATATATATATATATATATATATATATATATATATATATATATATATATATATATATATATATATATATATATATATATATATATATATATATATATATATATATATATATATATATATATATATATATATATATATATATATATATATATATATATATATATATATATATATATATATATATATATATATATATATATATATATATATATATATATATATATATATATATATATATATATATATATATATATATATATATATATATATATATATATATATATATATATATATATATATATATATATATATATATATATATATATATATATATATATATATATATATATATATATATATATATATATATATATATATATATATATATATATATATATATATATATATATATATATATATATATATATATATATATATATATATATATATATATATATATATATATATATATATATATATATATATATATATATATATATATATATATATATATATATATATATATATATATATATATATATATATATATATATATATATATATATATATATATATATATATATATATATATATATATATATATATATATATATATATATATATATATATATATATATATATATATATATATATATATATATATATATATATATATATATATATATATATATATATATATATATATATATATATATATATATATATATATATATATATATATATATATATATATATATATATATATATATATATATGTACATCTCTATACGAAAAATGAGTTCTTTGGAGAATAATTTAAATATATGTGTGTCAAGAGTAAAATATAAACAAAGGCTACATACCAGCAGTAATAATCTCAAGTAGTAAAAGCAATGGTCTTGAAAGTGGCTGCAAAAATATAAAATAACATCCCAAATCCCAATTGAGAGTCATAAAGTTGAGGAACCATAACACCAGCAATATTATAATGGGTGATATTGTAAACCCTAATTTGATGATTATGATAATGAAGATGTGTATCTACCTTTTTATCGGAAATTATGAAGTATGTGCTCATGAATCTCCCGTTTACATTGTTGCAGTCCCAAGCAAACCATGAATGATAGTTGTTATGTAGGCTAAATAGAAAAGAATCTAAAAAAAAAAAACAGCTTGTATGTGATCTATAATTAAAAAAACATACCAATAAGATTCACACTTCATTCAAAGCAACTCCAGCCTTATTGCATTAGAATCCTGGTGCCCATGACATCGGCTCATCATCAAAAAATAAAAAATAAAAAACAAAAATACATAGAATAATATCATAACAAAATTAACCTTTTCGGGTCACCTGAAATGTGTATGTTTGACACTCAAGATGATTTCATTCGCTTCATATAGCCTTTAATATGATCAGATAGCATCGGTGTCTTCAAAGAATTGATTTCTTGAGCGCACCCATTGATTGATAAAGATGAGGGCTGAGCAAAAACCGAACCGGAAAACCGAAAATCGATAAAAACAAAAAAAAACCGAACCAAAGAAGAAACCATTGGTTTTGGTTTTGAATTTTTAAAAAACCGATTTTTACGGTTCGGTTCGGTTTTGTTCCAAAAACCAACCGAAAAAAACCGAACCGACCCGTGTATAAAAACCGAACCGACCGAACTTATATAACTACAATTTTACAAAATACAAATGTCAGATTAAGAGTTTATGCCTATCTATTTATCTATTTATTTAATTAAATATATATATAGGCTTATACACTAAAAATAAAAACATACCTTACAAAATATCTCATCTCACTATCTAGTATCTATCTCAGATCTAGTCCCTTCTCCCTTTCATCTTTATTTTTTAAAACATCCTCCATGATCTACCTACCTCTTTTTTTTAACCTAATTCAAGAACTTCTAAAGGTAATAATTTGTTTTATATATTCATTATGATTGATTTCTTATATCTATTCAACTTTAATTTCTTATCAGTGATTTCCTATTTTTACACTTATTTTGCTACAAATAGTTGTAGACTTGTAGTTTTAAATTGTACGTGAACAACAAGAACAACATGTCAGCATCTATCTTCTTTACAATCTTTAATCTTTATATTTTTTTATTATTTATAGCTTGTAAAATTGTTACTTAAGACAAAGTGGTTTGTAGTTTTTCTTTTGTTAGATTTCATCTAAATATTGATTGGTTGTTTTTGCTTGTATTTTATATATGATTATAAAGATATAATAGTCGTAGTACTTTTATGATTGTATGTTTATGTTGTATTTATGTATTATATGTCTTATGGTAACATGTTTCTAGTAGCATATGACACCAATAATCAATAGGGGACATGTTGTCGTTGAATAAAAATAATCCATTTTTGACCCTTTTTTTATTTTATTAATTTATAGATGGAAGAGTCAAGTAACCAAAATGTTAGTGAAAAACTCGTGATTGATGTTGATAATGAAAATAATGATGTAAATGAAAACCAGGATGTTAAGGAAAATGTTGAAAGCGAAGAGAAACGTGGTGGTCGTAAGAAATCTTGGGTATGGGATCATTTTCCTTTGGTAAAGGGTGCGACCAAAACAAAATGCCCTTACTGTAATACTGTGTTGGCCGGGGATTCAAAAGTAAATGGTACAGCTTCACTGGGGAATCATTTGAGAAACGTATGCGTAAGGTCGCCCGTTTACAAAAAGCAGGATTTAAAGAAACAATCTACATTGAAGTTGAAACCTACAGCTAAGGGTAGTTCTGTCGTTAATCATTCTTTCAGCCAAGAAAGATGCAAGTTAGCTGTAGCTCGTATGTGCATTATAGATAATCGACCATTTAGTGTTGTTGAAGACCAGGGGTTTAAGGAACTACTTTGGGAATGTTGTCCAGAGTTCAAACTTCCATCAAGGTGGACAGTTGCTAAAGATTGCTTGACGATATACAAAGAACAGATGCAAAAGCTCAAAGATGAATTAAAAGGCAAAACAGTATCTCTTACCACCGACACATGGACTTCAGTGCAAAATATAAACTATGCTTGTCTTACGGTGCATTGGGTAGATGATAATTGGGTTTTAAGAAAGAAAATTCTGAACTTTTGCCAAATACCAAATCATAAGGGTGAAACGATAGGAAAGGTGGTTTATAAGTGCTTACAAAAATGGGGTATCCAACGGGTTCTTACAGTAACAGTGGATAATGCTTCCTCTAATGATGGGGCGATTAAGTATTTAACCACCATGCTAAATGGACCTCATGCTATCTTAGATTGCAAATTTTTGCATCTGAGATGTTGTGCACACATAATCAATCTGGTTGTTCGAGATGGTCTACAAGAACAATTCACATCCATTTCCAAGATTCGTAATGCAGTATGGTATGTGAGGTCTTCTGGTTCAAGATATGATAACTTCAAAGAAAGTGCTGATAAAGTAGCAATTCATTATGAAAATAAACCATGTCTTGATGTTGCAACAAGATGGAATTCCACATTTTTAATGTTGGAAACAGCTGAAAAGTTTGAGGCTGCGTTTGAAAGGTACTTTATTAAATATATGCTATATTTTCACTTAAGTATGTCATCGTCTTTTATCTAACACTAATATGGTATATATTTTAAATAGGCTTCTTGCAGTAGATTACAATTATAAATCTTACTTTCGTGGTACTGATGAGAATCTTGGTGAGGAAACTACCAGAAGTAGAAAAAGAAAAAAGAGTGAAAAAGTTGTTGGTGCTCCCCAAAAAGAGGATTGGGAAACTGCCCGGTGTTTTATCGAGTACTTAAGAATTTTCTATAATGTTACAAAGAGGGTTTCAGGCACAAAGTACGTGACATCAAATTTGTTTTTTAACGAGCTTGTCACAATGCATAAGACCATTGCAAGAATGTGTTTAAATGACGATGAGAAAAAGAGAAAAATGGCTCTGTCTATGAAAAAAAATATGAGAAGTATTGGGATAATATTGATAACGTCAACTTTTTGCTGCATGTTTCATTGGTTTTAGATCCAAGAAATAAGAAGCTTTATCTTGGGTTTTCTTTGGAAAAGATATATGGCAAGAATTCCTCTAAAGTTTCAGAGATTATGAAACAAACTTTGGATACTTTAGAAGCTTTGTATACTCAATATAAGATGAGGGAGGATGGAGTGAATGGTAAAAACATTGCATCTTCTACCAGTAATGTGTCTGAAAGTGGTTATGAAGATGAGGAGGCTGATTATGCACGATATCTGGAAGAAAATGGACAGGGGGTTGGAAAAACCGAGGTCGAGATTTACTTAGAAGATGCAACCGAAAAAAGGGACGATAAACTTGACGTCTTGAATTGGTGGAAAATGAATTCTGCAAAGTTCCCCATACTTTCACAAGTGGCTAGGCATGTGTTGGCAATGCCAATCTCGACAGTTGCATCAGAGTCCGCATTTAGTACCGGTGGTAGGGTCATTTGTAACACCCCGCTAAAGCGGAATATGCGGGATGCACAGACAAGCACAAAAGCACATAGTACAAGTTCCAACACAGCCAATAACATTAATAAAGGACAGAAGTACGATAGTTATTACAGAACATAAAATGAACTCAGAATAATCAATATTCTTAAGACAGAACAATTGTCTTTTGGGAACAGGTCTTGAACTTGAAATAGCAAGGAGAGTCTTCACGGCTCTTGATCTTGAACGCTCGGACAATCGCCAAAAGGATGAGCTTAGAGAGGAAGATTCCTATGCTAACATGATCTACTTACCCTATCCTGAAAAGCATGTAAGTTCAAAGGTCAACTACAAAAGTAGTTGGTGAGATTCACATAAAGTACTAGTACGTATACATATAATAATATGTAGAGTAGGAACAAGTCATAAGATCTGTACGTTTAACAAAAGTGCTTGATGATCGTAAGAATAGTACTAGAACATATAATGAACTTTAAATGAGTTGTCACTGCTAACCCGATTGGCCAGAACTGAACTGTAATGAACTTAAGTACATAATAATCAAGTACTTCACGAAGATCTAAATTAGAACAAGAACAGATAATATGCATCCTCCAGAACTGCGGAGAATGAGGGTGGGCCTACCCTAAACAGCGCTGTCCATAATTATCTACGGTTCAATCCCTGAACTGTGGGATATGAATTGATAGCAGTGAATAAGAACTGAACAAGTACAAGTACGAGCTAGAACATGTTAAAGATCAATATAGTAATATGGAGGTATTTAAGATCCTGCCCATTCAAGATTTAAATACTCCTTTAAACAGTATAAATGTATTTAAGATCCTGCCCATTCAAGACTTAAATACTCTTTCAAATAATTAGGAATCATGTCATAAGTACCTCGTAAGATCATAAATAGTACGTAAAGTAGTTCAAGAACATATGTATAAGTACGAAGTAGTTTTCATGCTTTTCAGTCCCCGATAAAAGAACTTGAACAAAATGTACAAAAAGGGGGATTAGTGAACTCACAGTGATCTGGTACAAGCACAATTTATAGCACAGAGAGCAAGTACCGCGATAAATACGTTATATCTATCGAAATCCAAGTACGTCTTGATGGATGCCTAAGTACAAGTTATTGTTCATAGATGAGCACACATATTAGTTCAAATGACTAATTAATTACTGAAATGTCCTTGATGAACTGATGATTTGGTCCATAATGATCTTTGAACGTTTTGACTCAAAATGAGTTTAAATGAACTTTAAGTACATGAACTGGACTCGAACTGAACGTCTTAGAACTCACACATAAGTACTTATCGTGTTAATGAGTTGAACGTGTCTTAAATGTACTTAATTAGGGTTTGCACAATGTACGTCATTTTAGGTCGATTCAAGAACTAGCTGTATTGTCAGTAAGTAGCCTTGAATGATATTGATGATGTTATGAACTGGTTTGGTGATTAATGATCAAGTGTGGTATGTTATAGAACAAGTACAAGATCGTCTAGGGTTTTGGACTGCAAGATCGTCCCACTGTTTCTGGTTCAGGATCGTTTTAGGGTTTTGTACTAGATCAGGATCGTCTTAGGAGTTTGGTACTAGATCAGGATCGTTTTAGGATTCGAGGTCGTCTTGAAGTTTAACTAGGGCAAGACCGTCCTTGGTCAAGTACACAAGATCGTCTTAGCTTCAAGGTTCGAGATCGTCTCATAGATGTACAAGCACAAGATCGTTTCAGTGTTTCAGGCTCAAGATCGTTTTAAGGTGCACAAGTCCAAAGATCGTTTTAAGTTCAAGCGTGATAAGCATTGCACGAGGTCGTCTTAAGTTTACATGCTTCAGGTGGCACGACCTCAAAGAGATCGTTTTAGGTTTCAAGGGTCTGGGACGATCCTCCCAGGATCGTCTTAAGGTTCAAGGGTGGAACGATTATCCCAAGATCGTCCTAGCTCCAAGTACTTAGCAAAATTGGTCTCCAAGGTGAAACGGTCCTGATCGAGGTCGTCTTGAAGTTTAACTAGGGCAAGACCGTCCTTGGTCAAGTACTAGATCAGGATCGTCTTAGGAGTTTGGTACTAGATCAGGATCGTTTTAGGATTCGAGGTCGTCTTGAAGTTTAACTAGGGCAAGACCGTCCTTGGTCAAGTACACAAGATCGTCTAGGGTTTTGGACTGCAAGATCGTCCCACTGTTTCTGGTTCAGGATCGTTTTAGAGTTCGAGGTCGTCTTGAAGTTTAACTAGGGCAAAACCGTCCTTGGTCAAGTACACAAGATCGTCTAGGGTTTTGGACTGCAAGATCGTCCCACTGTTTCTGGTTCAGGATCGTTTTAGAGTTCGAGGTCGTCTTGAAGTTTAACTAGGGCAAAACCGTCCTTGGTCAAGTACACAAGATCGTCTTAGGACGATCTTGGGGTCAAGATCGTCCCAGCCAGGATCGTTCCAGGTCCTAAACGGGCTGAACAAAGCATGGACATAAAACGGAGGTCTAGATCGATTTTAAGACATGTTAGAACATAGCACTAGTACTTATATATATAATAACAACAACTTATATCACTTTTAAGGCTTTTCAAGATCAAAATACACCTGGACTAGTCATGGTACTCAAGAACACACTTTCTTCATTTTTTTCAAAAATGGGTTTTGAGATTAGAGTACGTTATGACCCAAATTTGTTCATAAAAATGTTGTTAAACACATTTAGACACAAACCCATTAACATTGAACATGATTTTCGTTCAAGAACTGGACCAAATCATCAAGAACATAAACTTGAAAAAGTACACTTTTAATTTGATCAAAAACTCATAATTAGTTGTTGTTACCTGAGATTTGATTCCAGAAATATGTTTTGATTATCACAAGGATGCTAAAAGTACAAACGATTTTGATTTAACAATCCAAAATCAAAAGGTGAATTTTTGTGTGTTTTATGGCTGCCAGAGGTGTGGGTTTTAGTGAGAGAAGTGAAAAATGGAAGAGATGATGAATAGGGTTTTCTCACTCTAACCTCTTCTATTTATAGTCTTCCATAATAAATGAACTTACTAAATGCAAGGGCTATTTATGAACATTTTTGAACTAGAACTTTTTAAACACGAACGTTTACGTACTGCACTTTAGTATTTTATTGAACTTAATCATAAATTCGTCATATAAATCAAGAATTAAGATCAAGTTGACCTTCATATAAGCACATAATTTCAGTCTAAAGTACGTCAGAACTTAAATAAATTGAACTGTCTAGCCGTTCGAGTGGCGAAGGTACTTTCTAAAGAACTTATTTAGAACATTTCTAAGACGGTTGTTACATCATTGATAAGTTTAGGAGTTCTCTTACCCCCAAGACCGTTGAAGCCTTAATCTGCGCACAAGACTGGATAAAATTTAAGGGGGCTGACTTGCAAGACGTACCTCTTAATGCTGAAGAACTACAAGATTTGGTCGAGAACTTGGAGAGAATAGATCTTGGTAAGAATTTCTATAATTTTTACAGTTATCTTATCTATTTCATGTTTGTGACTGTTATATTTTTATTTTTGTAGAAGAATTTCCTACAACTGAAAAACACGTTAATGACTCTTTCATGGATGAGGAATCGTACTAAAGTAAGCCTCAATTACTAGTTTATTTATTATTAGTTCATGAGGTCGATTAAGCATACTTACAGTGCAGTGTTTTCTTGTGATGTTTTTTTGTTCTTAGTTTATTTATTATTAGTTCATGAGGTCGATTAAGCATACTTACAGTGCAGTGTTTTCTTGTGATGTTTTTTTGTTCTTAGTTTATTTAGTTAAGAGATTCATTTGATGATAATGGATCTTCAGGTTTATAATTACATATTAATTTGTTAGTTATCACTTATCATTATAAATATTCAATGATGCCGATTTGAGTAATAATAAGATTTTCCTTTTTTGCATACATGGTATATGAATCTTGTGACTCTGTTTTTTTATAATGTAATTGTTAGTTTTTGTTTTTTCATCATGTAGGATCAAGATGATGGATTTGGCTGTTCTATGTGGCTGTGAATTGATATGGAGGCATTGCTTTTGTCTTTTGATGTGTTAATATTTCCTTTTGCCAGAAAACAATCATGCCTTTCATATTAATATTTTTTGGATGATCTTTATAAGATCAAATGCTACTTTAAGCTCAATCTGTAATCTTTTGGAAGTTCAGGTTTATATCTCTCAATGAGTACTAATATTATTATAATCTCTTATATGTATATATTGGTTTTATATACTGATAAAGTGATAAGTGATAAGTATTGTTTTTGTGTTAGGCCCATGATAGTAGTAGAAAATTTAGGCTAAAAATGTTTACTTGGGCCTTTTTTTTTAGTAGTTAATACTGAACCTTTTAGCCCAAGCCCAAATGGGTAAAAACCGAATAAAAACCGAAACCGCTCCAATAAAAACCGAAAAACCGAGAAAACCGAACCGTTTAAAAACCGAACCAATCGGTTTCAAAAAACCAAAAACCGACTTGATCGGTTTTGGTTTCGGTTTTGGGCCAAAACTGACCCAAACCGAACCATACTCAGCCCTAAAAGATGGAGTGTCCGTTGTAGCAAAATGAAAAAGATAGAATCAATAATAGACAGGGAACAAAAGTGATGATGAAGAGGAAGTTCATTTTTGATGATTTTAATGAGGATTTTGGAAAACGAAAGAATCCTCGTGCATTTAACTATTTGTATTCTATCATGTGGTATACGAATGGTTGGGGCTTATGTAAATGGAGCCGATTGGTATACTAACCAATAATTGGGCCTGTATTCATTCATATTATTAACCCATATTAAGACTAACACATATAGTTAACAAACAAAAGCAATAATTTAATACTTATGCTATATCTACTTGTAAAATATGAAATTAGAGTTATAACATCAATTATAAAGAGAGATTATATTAGTTTTAGAGTTGATTCATGACTTTTAGATATATATATATATATATAGATAATTGATAATGAAAAAATAAGATGGTAATAATTAACCCCTATTTAGTATCCTAATAATCCTCATAAATACAACACTAAAAATCGTCAAATTCTTTCCCCCTTGATACAACTTTTAGATATATAATAATGATGGTGATTAACTTATTATATTAATTTAGTAAAAAGTTGTCTAGCTAGCTTGTTTGTCTTTTTATTTTTTAAAGCATAAAGGCGATGTTGTGCACTTGTGCTAGCTAGATTTTAGATATCAGATCTTATGTGACTTGTTGCATGCATACTTCTTTTTTATCTGTACCAGCAGTGATGCCTAGTGTACACATACTTTGTAAATCAACAACTCCCTATATACAGTATATTTTTGATATCCCATGATATCTGTCTTTATCAAATCCAGTGTGACCTAATGTCTAATGGTGATGCATGATTCCTTTGATCCTTTCTACTACTAGCTAGTTTATGTTGACTTTGATACCTTTGGTCGTCAACGGGCCTTCACTTTTCTATCTTGTTTAAATGAGCTGTAAATTATTATTGTTACTATTATCATTCATTAATCTTTTTGTTTTCTAATTAGGTACAAAATGTTTAAAGGGATAAGTGCACCAAAATGTATGTAACTAATCCCGAAAAGTTATAGTGTGGACGAACTATTCAAAACCTTTATTGTATGCACGAACTTAGTAAAAATGTTCGAATCATGTAACATGGTATACGTGGCACCTCATATGAGCTGTCACGTGCAAATTTTTGATTGGTCAATCATAGTTAGTTACATAACTTTAACATTTTTACAAAGTTCATGCATACAATAGAGGTTTTAAAAAGTTCGTGCACACTATAACTTTTTGATCTTAGTTATCTACATTTTCACGCACTTATCCCAATGTTTAAAATGTAATTTCTTAAGCTCCAATTGCTTTTAAAAAACTAGTTTAAAGTTGTGGTAACGAGCATAGTTGTTTCGACATGAAATATAATACTTCACCACATGGCAACTCCTTTACATAAGAATTGACCTAGAATCTTGCGCTGAGGGTTTGGCTTAGAGAGACTCAAATTCAAGTCTTAACAAACACCAAATTTACCTTTAATTCGGTTTGAGCGATCCCTACGGGTTGCAAGAGAGGAGCGTACTTGGCAATGGAAACGAGGGGAATATGACGTTGGGGGGCTTTGACTAAAAAAAAAAATTTTTATTATTTTCCCCTATATATATACATACAACTCCATTTCTACTTCACAACACACCAATATATACATATTTCTCTCCCAATATTTTCAATATTTATAAAATCTCCCTACCATTTTTGCAATCAGATATGGCTTGGACAAAGGCGGAAGATATTAGTTTAACTAAAGCTTGGATCGAGGTGTCGGAAGATCCAAACACCGGTATATTTTGTTAACAACAAATTGGTATATTATTGTTTACTAATGTTTTATTAACCACTAATTCATTTTTTGGTTATTGTTTTGTAGATAATTATCTAAGACAAAGAACATTTTGGACAAAAGTTATTAATGTGTTTTTGAATATGGAAAATCAACCGGTCGGTTATCGTACCGAAGACGCCGTTTTCGCTAGATGGCGCCGTATGCGCACCTCTATTCACTCGTTCAACACAATTTTCAAACGTTTGAACGTTAGAGGGACTGAATGTGTAAATATTTTGAAATTGAAGTGTTAGAGGGACTGAATGTGTAAATATTTTGAAATTGAACGTGTTAGAGGGACTGAATGTGTAAATATTTTGAAATTGAACGTTTAGAGGGACTGAATGTGTAAATATTTTGAATTGAACGTTAGAGGGACTGACTGTGTAAATATTTTGAAAGTTGAAGTGTTAGAGGGACTGAATGTGTAAATATTTTGAATTGAACGTTAGAGGGACTGACTGTGTAAATATTTTGAAAGTTGAAGTGTTAGAGGGACTGAATGTGTAAATATTTTGAAATTGAACGTGTAGAGGGACTGAATGTGTAAATATTTTGAATTGAACGTTAGAGGGACTGACTGTGTAAATATTTTGAAAGTTGAAGTGTTAGAGGGACTGAATGTGTAAATATTTTGAAATTGAACGTGTTAGAGGGACTGAATGTGTAAATATTTTGAAATTGAACGTGTTAGAGGGACTGAATGTGTAAATATTTTGAAATTGAACGTGTTAGAGGGACTGAATGTGTAAATATTTTGAATTGAACGTTAGAGGGACTGAATGTGTAAATATTTTGAAAGTTGAACGTGTTAGAGGGACTGAATGTGTAAATATTTTGAAAGTTGAAGTGTTAGAGGGACTGAATGTGTAAATATTTTGAAATTGAACGTGTTAGAGGGACTGAATGTGTAAATATTTTGAAATTGAACGTGTTAGAGGGACTGAATGTGTAAATATTTTGAAATTGAACGTGTTAGAGGGACTGAATGTGTAAATATTTTGAAATTGAACGTGTTAGAGGGACTGAATGTGTAAATATTTTGAAATTGAACGTGTAGAGGGACTGAATGTGTAAATATTTTGAAATTGAACGTGTAGAGGGACTGAATGTGTAAATATTTTGAAATTTGAACGTTAGAGGGACTGAATGTGTAAATATTTTAAAATTGAACGTTAGAGGGACTGAATGTGTAAATATTTTGAAATTTGAACGTTGAGAGGGACTGAATGTGTAAATATTTTGAAATTGAACGTGTTAGAGGGACTGAATGTGTAAATATTTTGAAATTGAACGTGTTAGAGGGACTGAATGTGTAAATATTTTGAAATTGAACGTGTTAGAGGGACTGAATGTGTAAATATTTTGAAATTTGAACGTTAGAGGGACTAAATATGTAAATATTTTGAAAGTTGAACGTTAGAGGGACTGAATGTGTAAATATTTTGAATTGAACGTTAGAGGGACTGACTGTGTAAATATTTTGAAAGTTGAAGTGTTAGAGGGACTGAATGTGTAAATATTTTGAAATTGAACGTGTTAGAGGGACTGAATGTGTAAATATTTTGAAATTGAACGTGTTAGAGGGACTGAATGTGTAAATATTTTGAAATTGAACGTGTTAGAGGGACTGAATGTGTAAATATTTTGAAATTGAACGTGTTAGAGGGACTGAATGTGTAAATATTTTGAATTGAACGTTAGAGGGACTGACTGTGTAAATATTTTGAAAGTTGAAGTGTTAGAGGGACTGAATGTGTAAATATTTTGAAATTTGAACGTTAGAGGGACTGAATGTGTAAATATTTTGAAATTGAACGTTAGAGGGACTGAATGTGTAAATATTTTGAATTGAACGTTAGAGGGACTGACTGTGTAAATATTTTGAAAGTTGAAGTGTTAGAGGGACTGAATGTGTAAATATTTTGAAATTTGAACGTTGGAGGAGCGTCGTTTACTCCATCTATATATATTATGTTGTTCATCAAACATTCCAGACCAAAAGAAACAAACATTTCTACACTCGAAATGGCTTCTTCATCAAATTTCTACACTATCCCAACTGTTAGGACCAGTTTACTGATAAACTGGCGAGTCTCCAGTTGCATCTGGAGACCAGTTGATTTGTCCAGAAATATACGAAGTCCAGTTGCAAGTGTACAGTTAATGCAATTGAAGACTTCCTCCAGTTGAGATCTGACCAAGACCTGAAGCATTCCAATTGAAGTCGAAGACAACAAGTGGAAGATAGAGAATGACAATGGCAGCGAAGCCCAGTTGGCATTTTAATCAGATCGAAACTGGAGATTGTCAGTTTAAAGCATTTACAACGCTTTACACTGATTACGAGGAAGACCTTTTTGCTTTATGTACCTTTATCCGGATAATAGCATTTATCTATGTATAAAGTACAAAAGTACATAAAGCAGGTTGGATAAAGTGACTTTATGTCATACTTTATCAAACATTTCAAAGGAAGTCAAATTGCTTCCTTAAATGCTCTCAACCATATTTGTACGACAAAGTTGGAATCTCAATACCAACTTTGTCTATAAATAGAGGTCTTTGCACAACAAGAAAATAACTTTGCAAAAACCCTACTTTGCAGTATTCTTGGTGAACTTGTGCAATATTCTCTCAATCGTAAAAAGGAACATTTCACAACTTTAAGTGTTTCGATTGTTTAGAGAATTTCCAAGTATTAGATCATTGTATTTCATAGGTTGTTAGGATATTTACATATTTGTATTATCTTGGTTCCGCAACAACCTTGTAATTTATTTAAAGATAATAAATAAATTACACTTGAAAAATTACATATCGATCTCACCAGATACAATTTGAAAACAATAATTGAATAAATTGATTTTATATATTTTGTTGAGGATTTTGCATAATAAGATGTTTCAAAAAATTGATTTCAAGTTAAGAGAAAGCATAAATATCTTTACGATGGTCCTAATTAAATTTATGAAACCTCGAATAAAAATTTTGTTACATTAAGTTGAACTGTAAAGAAGAAACAAATAATCGAGCCATTGTGAGTCTAACACAACCAAGATACGTACATGAGTAAATTCACTAAATTGTAACAACGATGTAAACCATGCAATTGATTAAACTAATTAATCCAGCATGCTAACAACAGTACGTGATAGATTTGTGAAATGTGTTGTAGTAGGTAGATGAGGGGTCGAACCAAAAGATACAAATTTAACAAATAATAAGTTACGGGAAAATGTTTCGTTGAAAGTTTACATACATATTCAGTATGTAACACAGTTACTGTGTAATCTTTGTAGTGTGTGTATATATCGTTACCGTGAAAGTTTACATATTCTGAAGGACTAATGGGTCATCCGGTCATGTAAGCTTAAAAAGTGGGCCAATAAAAACTAATATTAATATATGGGCTCAGGGTGGCCCATGTAAAGTCATCCATTTAGGCATTTAGCTATTCGCCAAATTCGGCTATTCCCTTTCAAGGGGGAGGGTGTGGATTTGTGGAATGGTTTCGGTGTGCTGACTTTTGCTGGAAACGGTTTAATATTATCGTAGCTTCTCAAAAACAAATGAATTAATAAAATGCTCTTTTGCTCTTAAATTTTTTTTCATAAGGCCTATCCTTATAAGGCTTCTAAGCCACGTCCGACGCACAGCCGACGCCAACCCGGCCGACGACGCTGGTAGCACGGCCGGCGTCCGGAGGTTTCTCCCATACTTAGACGCACGTTTAGGAGGATAGTGTGGGCCCGTTTTTGATTTTGTGAGTGGAAGAAGTGGGGAAGAATAGGGGGTTATAAGGAGGGGGTGTTCTTGGGGTGTCTAGAAGAGAGAAAAACTGATGAATAGTGGAAGAAGTGAGGAAAAAGTGGGGGGTTATAAGGAGGGGCCTAAATACATGAAGATTCTGGTACAATGAACAGTTTATGCTCATAAAAAATAATTATGTATCATGGAAGTTTTTGTGCATCATTTGTATATATTTGTGTTATATGAATCTTCGTGCATCAATTTTATTATCGTCAACATCTTATCTTAGTTATTAATTTTTTTTCATAAGGCCTATCCTTATAAGGCTTCTAAGCCACGTCCGACGCACAGCCGACGCCAACCCGGCCGACGACGCTGGTAGGACGGCCGGCGTCCGGAGGTTTCTCCCATACTTAGACGCACGTTTAGGAGGATAGTGTGGGCCCGTTTTTGATTTTGTGAGTGGAAGAAGTGGGAAAGAATAGGGGGTTATAAGGAGGGGCCTAAATACATGAAGATTCTGGTACAATGAACAGTTTATGCTCATAAAAAATAATTATGTATCATGGAAGTTTTTGTGCATCATTTGTATATATTTGTGTTATATGAATCTTCGTGCATCAATTTTATTATCGTCAACATCTTATCTTAGTTATTAATTTTTTTTCATAAGGCCTATCCTTATAAGGCTTCTAAGCCACGTCCGACGCACAGCCGACGCCAACCCGGCCGACGACGCTGGTAGGACGGCCGGCGTCCGGAGGTTTCTCCCATACTTAGACGCACGTTTAGGAGGATAGTGTGGGCCCGTTTTTGATTTTGTGAGTGGAAGAAGTGGGAAAGAATAGGGGGTTATAAGGAGGGGCCTAAATACATGAAGATTCTGGTACAATGAACAGTTTATGCTCATAAAAAATAATTATGTATCATGGAAGTTTTTGTGCATCATTTGTATATATTTGTGTTATATGAATCTTCGTGCATCAATTTTATTATCGTCAACATCTTATCTTAGTTATTAATTTTTTTTCATAAGGCCTATCCTTATAAGGCTTCTAAGCCACGTCCGACGCACAGCCGACGCCAACCCGGCCGACGACGCTGGTAGCACGGCCGGCGTCCGGAGGTTTCTCCCATACTTAGACGCACGTTTAGGAGGATAGTGTGGGCCCGTTTTTGATTTTGTGAGTGGAAGAAGTGGGAAAGAATAGGGGGTTATAAGGAGGGGCCTAAATACATGAAGATTCTGGTACAATGAACAGTTTATGCTCATAAAAAATAATTATGTATCATGGAAGTTTTTGTGCATCATTTGTATATATTTGTGTTATATGAATCTTCGTGCATCAATTTTATTATCGTCAACATCTTATCTTAGTTATTAATTTTTTTTCATAAGGCCTATCCTTATAAGGCTTCTAAGCCACGTCCGACGCACAGCCGACGCCAACCCGGCCGACGACGCTGGTAGCACGGCCGGCGTCCGGAGGTTTCTCCCATACTTAGACGCACGTTTAGGAGGATAGTGTGGGCCCGTTTTTGATTTTGTGAGTGGAAGAAGTGGGAAAGAATAGGGGGTTATAAGGAGGGGCCTAAATACATGAAGATTCTGGTACAATGAACAGTTTATGCTCATAAAAAATAATTATGTATCATGGAAGTTTTTGTGCATCATTTGTATATATTTGTGTTATATAAAACTTGATGAAAAATTATACCATTGAAAACACTTCAAAAACACAATCAATTCATATAAGTTTCATCAAGTATTATCTAACACAAACAAAATTATTTATGGTCAAAGTTGGAAATGTGACTTATAAAATTTAAACTTTTCCGGCCTCAATTAGTCTAAAACGACTGGTGGTTAAAAACTTACTAAAAGCCCAAATCAGGACCAAAATTGGCCCACATTAAAAAATCGAACAATTTAAAACCAAAACCGAATGTTTTTTAGTTTCTAAAAACCAAATTATTTCAGTTTGGTTTTAGATTAATTTAACCAAAAAACCGATCTAAATCGAACTGTACTCACCCTTAGTACATATGATCAAAACGGAGATATGACTTACTCTAGAATATATGGACCAATGATTATTCTCGTGCATATAGGAGTGGTCAGTGGGACACTATGAAGACTCATTTTTCATTCATCAACAAGTAAACACCATAACAACTGACTCATGTTGAGCTTGTCATGGTGCCACTTGTGGTTGGGACAACGAGTGAAAATCAATGTTTTTATTTCTTTTATCCTTTCTCACTAAACATATAAAAAAATATAGATTTTGATTCAATTAATGTCACACCCCGTTGTAGCGGAAATACAGGGTTAACAAAGAATTGCATACTAATCAGAAGGTTAATAGAGATTACATCCATTTATACCAATACAAGTCAAAACAAGTACAATCGTTCAAAGTGTGGACCCCAAAATACGGATACAAGTCATCCTCATTTGGAACTGGGCCCACAGAATACAAGTTCAATAAATTGGACAGCCAAATACAATTAAAGCCAAAAGCATGAGAGTCCTCAATGTCTGATGCTAATTGTACGTCAAAGTCAAAAGATTGGCCCTATAATGCCAAAGACGATTCCAAGACTTACTGATGGTCACCTGAAAAGCATGAAATTTGAGAGGATCAACTATCGAAATAGTTGGTGAGTTTACAGTGTGTTTGACTAAAAGATCAATCGTCGTTTGTTGTAGTTATTTAAGACAGGACTGCCGAGATCGATATCCGGCAATGAGACTAAACCACTTAGGCTTCTACTTCCAACATACTTTCAACGCTTATATATAGGGTGTACCATTGGCGTACCCACCACGCCTACGGTATGTTGACAATAGTTTTGTCGCCATTGTGATAACACCATTACACTTAATTATAAGACATGACTGTACAGACCGAAGTCCGACAAAGATATTAAGACTGTACAGACCGAAGTCCGACAAAGATATTAAGACTGTACAGACCGAAGTCCGACAAAGATATTAAGACTGTACAGACCGAAGTCCGACAAAGATATTAAGACTGTACAGACCGAAGTCTGACAAAGATAATATATGACTGTACAGACCGAAGTCCGACAAAGATATTAAGACTGTACAGACCGAAGTCTGACAAAGATAATATGCCTCGTACAGGATTTCCCGTCTACAGTGGGGTACGGACCAGAACCAAGACTGTCAGGTACGAAAGCTGACAAGACTACCATTAAAATCTCATAATGGTAAAACTACATAAGGGGGATCATTTTAGTTCGTCAAACACAAAGAACAATTTAGTCAGCCGCCAACATGGCAAGTCAAAGTCATTTAGTTCAATATTCCGTAAGACATGTATACACACTTTCAGACAGCCGTCAACATGGCAAGACATAAGACAAATGATTTAATTTACCAAATCTCATGGCATAGACAAAGACAAATCATTTATAAAGTAGTCGTGTATACAGTACATGCTTTTCAGGCCCAAAGTAAAGGAAAAAGGGCGCCATAAACTCACCTTAGCGATAACAGAGC
Organism: Erigeron breviscapus; assembly: GCA_034093135.1. Taxonomy (NCBI): domain Eukaryota; kingdom Viridiplantae; phylum Streptophyta; class Magnoliopsida; order Asterales; family Asteraceae; genus Erigeron; species Erigeron breviscapus. The sequence continues at coordinate 145,124,691 of CM067168.1, forward strand.
TAAAAGTATGAGTAGTCCGAGAATAAGAGCAGTCTAGTCTCCACGTCTATCCAAAACCTAGGATATGAGCACGAATGGTGAGGATCAAATCTCACGACGACAAGTATCCTACGTACCACTACTTAGCTATCAATCCTAGAATGCCATAACCGAGAATGTGTTTCAAACTTTCATTTTACCAACCAAAAGTAAATAAACATATTCGGACTTTCGGATTTAAAGTTATTAATGTTTAAAAATTAATGCGCAAAACTTTTACAGTGGGTATCCACTGCGCCGCAGTGAGCCAGAACCATGCTCACTGCGCCGCAGTGGGCTAAATCGAACCAGGGCTCACTACGCCACAGTGAGCCAGAACCATGCTCACTGCGCCGCAGTGGGCCATTGCCAAGCTCACTGCGCCGCAGTGAGCTAATCAAGCACAAAACCAGCCCTAGCCACTGCGCCGCAGTGGGACTAAGCCCATGCCACTGCGCCGCAGTGGCCTCATTCTGCAGCCAGCACCAGCAGGTGCAAATATGCAGGAAAGCCCAAATCGTTTTTCGACTCAATTCCTTTCATTATAACAAGTTTAAACATGTTCAATAGACCCGGAAACATACCATTTCGCCAATCATTTGCACTTTCAACCATTTTGACCTCAAAAACCTAATTCTAAGTCAAAACCTAATTAAGTTAACCAAACCAAAACTCATTTCATTTCCATGGCTATCTAATTCGAATTATATAACTGAAATAAACCCCTTTAAATGAATTTAAATCAATTCAAAAGTTTGAGAAATGGTTTACTTACCAAAATTTGATGTTCTTGAGGTAAAGATGAAGATGGTGATGATAATGATGCCAAAACCCTAAATTATTATTGAAAGATAATTAATTCCTTTGATCTTGCCTTAAATTTCACCTTGCCAAAATGATTTAGAACATAAGAGGAATTTTCGTGTGTGTGTGTTGTGTGTGTTGGGTCGACAGGCAAAGAAAGAAAAGGAGGGAAGTGTTTGTTGTTTGTTTGTTGTTTAATTCCCAGCCACAACAAACATTTCGGCCCATGTGGCCCTTTTTGGGATATTTTTAATACCCTTAATTCGGAAAAATGCTTACGATTAAATACCGTTTGACCAAAAGTTTAAAATGTAAAATAAAGGTATTTTCCCTCGTCTCATTTTTAGTCAAGACAAGCCAATAAAGTTTCGTCAAAGTGAACTTTATAATATTAAGTCTAGACAGTCTAATTATTTTGTTCAAGACATAACCTTTAAATATTTATTTAAAGTTATTTTAAAGACTCGACATTCGTCTAGATAGCTAATAGTCTACGTCATCAAGATACGTCTAATTTGACTAAGTCAAAAGTCCAAAAGTCTAATAAGTTCCACGTCAAATGACTGTCTAATCGAGATTAGGACTAACCCGATGTTAATTAATTACGAGTTGTCACAGCATCCCCGACTTCTAAGGATTTCGTCCCGAAATCAAGTCTTGCTCAGTAAAAAGATGAGGATAGTTATTCCTCATAAAGTCTTCACGTTCCCAAGTCAAGTCGGGACCATGTTTTGAGTTCCAACGAACCTTGACCAATTTGATACGACTACGTCTAAGTTGTTTGAGCTGTTGGTCTAAAATTTCAACAGGTTCTTCAACGAATTGAAGAGAGTCAGTCACTTGCAGCTCTTCGACAGGTACGACTAAAGTCTCATCAGTCAGACATTTCTTAAGATTTGAAATGTGAAATGTGTGATGAACGTGTTCTAGCTCCTTAGGTAAATCGAGCTTGTAAGCCACGGAACCAATTCTTTGAACAATTTCGAATGGTCCGATATAACGAGGACTAAGTTTCCCTCGTACGCCAAAACGTGCAGTGCCTTTCCAAGGTGACACTTTCAACATGACTTTGTCTCCCACTTGAAACTCGAGTGGTTTCCGTCTACGGTCGGCATAGCTCTTTTGACGATCTTGAGCCGCCTTCAGCCGTGCCCTAATTTCGACAATTTGATCAGTAGTCTTCTGAACTAGTCCATATTTAATTAAACGACGTTCTCCAGCATCAAGCCAACAGACAGGAGATCTACACTTTCGTCCATATAAAGCCTCATAAGGCGCGCATTTGATGCTAGTGTGATAGCTGTTGTTATATGAAAATTCAGCTAACGGCAAAAAGGTATCCCTACTACCTTTGAAATCCATAACACATGCCCGAAGCATGTCTTCTAAAGTCTGAATGCTACGCTCACTCTGCCCGTCCGTTTGTGGATGGTAAGCCGTACTCAAATTCAACTGAGTGCCTGATACGTCTTGAAAATATCTCCATGATCCTAGATCGATGACTCTTATTCATCAAGAGTTCTCTAATTCCATTCTACTTTGGAATCCACACCCTGTCTTTGACATGTCGGATCCCATCACCATCCACTTCAAATAAATATTCAGTATTCCACAATGCTTCTTCCTTGATACGCCCTGGTTGTAGGGCCTCTTTTTGATCATCCAAAACTCTATCCTTTCGTGGATTTTGAGCTGTCTTGAAGCGTAAGCAATGACCTTTCCTTGACTTGTCTCCTTACGCTATCAATGTTTCGTCATTCGGTAGAGGTATTCTCACAACCTTCTCGTAACAACTAATATCAGCGCGAACTCTAGACAACCAGTCTATATCGACTATCACGTCAAAACTTCCTAGTTCTATGGGAATAAGATCTATCTTAAAGGTTTTACCAGACAATGTTAAATTGCAATTTACCAGATGATCTCTAGCAACATACTTTTGACCGTTCACATATTCGACGATAAAATTTTCTTTCATGGGGATAGCTACTATATTAATTCGAGATTTAAATTCTAAGGATATAAAGCTTTTATTAGCACCGGAGTTGAATAACACAAAGACATAATGATTATTGAGTATGAATGTACCTATCACAACATTTGGGACCACGTCATGCATCAGCAGCCTCCAAAGCAAAAACTCGACCTCTGCCTTGTCCTTCTTGATTCCTAGCTTGATTGTCCCCCGCATTGTTCCTCACGGGAACTATAGCATTGTTGTTCGGGTTTAGATTGAGTCGTGGACAAACGGGTCGCATATGGGTTTCGCTGCCACATTCGTAACATGAAGCCGGTGCATTGTTCTTACAAAACTTTGCCAGATGTCCTGTCCTTTTACAACGGTTACAAGTAGGACAATTTCCCCGGTGATGGAGACCACACCTGTTACATCTCGGGTCTGGACCAGTGTACCTCGTGACGTCCTGGGTGACTACTGCAAAGTTTCTGACAGTCTTAAACCTCTTGCCATTTCCGTCGTCACCAAACCCACTACTAGAGACCTGATCGTTTCTTCTCTTGATCCCCTCTGTTCCAACCGAAGGACCAGGGGTTCTTTTCAAGTCTATCACCATCCGGTTGGTTGCACTGACTGCCGCTTGAAGAGTCAAAGGATTAAAAGCGGCTACCAACCTTCGGATGTCAGGTGACAATCCATAACAGTATCTTTCAACTAACTTCTCCTCCGTATCCACCATACGAGGAACTAGCCTTGTCAGCTCATGAAAACGAGTAGTGTATTTCTCGTTGTCCAATCCAACCATAGTATGATTCCAGAATTCACCTTCCATTTTCTGTACTTCCTCACGAGGACAGTACTTTTCCATGAGCATCCTTTTAAAGTTCAACCAAGGTATGCTATATGCCTGCTCTCGGCCACGAGTCCTTATCTGTTCGTTCCACCATGACAGAGCGTGCTTTTGAAACTGAGATGCTGCATACTCCACTTTGTGCTCTTCGGCACAACGGCTGATATGAAGCACCGCCTCTATGCTCTCTAGCCAATTTATTAGACCGACAGGACCTTCGGTGCCATGAAATTCCTTTGGCTTGCAATAAGTGAAGGTCTTAAAATCACTCCCGCGAGTATGACCTCGTGGGATAACTTGTTCAGCAGTAGGCTCGACATTGTTACTGTTGTCAGCATGATGGTTATTATTTGCGTTCAGGCTTGCCGTAATCTGTGCGACTAAAGTAGGCATAGCAGCCAACAACTGTTGTGTTACAAATGCTGCCATATTATTATCCCCGCCAGTATTTGGGGTAGGTCCAGGACCAGTGTTCACCTGGACAGTAGCAGCTTCCGGTCCTTGCTGAATCACAGGTTCTTCCTGTTCAGCTTCATTATTCAAAGGAGTGGATCGAGTAACTCTCTTTGGTGCAGTTTTCTTGACTGGAGCCTTTTTCTGAACTTTGCTTTTCGTCTTAGGAGCCATAAGTCTAAGATATGAACAAAAATGTCGTTTAGAGATTTCCTTGATAGGTTAAACAGAAAGTAGCTTTGCAAGACAGATGACAGTACAAAGCAAGTCACAAATTGTTGACTTGTATGAATTCATGTACTAGACAAGACAAGAAAAATATGAAAAATCATATTTCTAGAGCTAAGAATAAGCAGTTGACATAGTCTGAACAAGTAAGTAAGCCAAAAGACAATCGTATTTCAATGATGTTCAAAATTTTACATAGTCTGGTATGTACAGTCCAAAAACATGTGGGAAACTTCATCCACAACGATAGACTACATAGTCGGGGCAATACGATTTATAGACACGTGGGAAATACATCCACCAAAAAGATAGACTACAACTCAAAGTACAGAAGTACGAGTTGTTAAAAGTTCTAGGCTTACAATATGGAAAGACTCATTACAAAATTACATCTTGCAAATAACAACGACCAGCAAAGCCACCACCAAAACCACCACAACAGACAGTATCCAGATCAACCTCCCAATAGTTTCCTTCCCCTCTCTAGCAACAGACATAGCCTCAGCCGCCTGTTGATAAGCTCCAGTCAACGCCTGAGCTTGATTCTCTATTTTCTCCCTTGTACAGATGAGGGAATTGTTCATCCTTGACAATTGTCGGCGATAATATTCCGACCTATCAGCTGCAGATGCAACTGGCATAACAGCACTTGGATTGTAGACAGGCACTCTGGAGGGACCCGCCGCATACGGATCTCCCTGAAAGAATGAAAGACCAAGTCCACTGTTGCCCTGAACTGGTGCAGAAGGACCAGGAGCATAAGGGTCTCTAGGAGCATAAGGCAAATGAGCTCCCTCGGTAGTCCTCCTCTGATATGGAGATACCGGTGTTACAGATGATTGAACATGGATAGACACATGTTCGCCTCCAGACTCACTGGAAGATGACACTAGATTGATAGGGCGTGATTCATTGCCCGATTCCTCCATTGGTTCCTCTTCATAAGAGTCAGGAACATAAGGAATGGAGTTTGCCAAGACAGGAACTGGAGGTGTTAATATAATCCAAACTATCACGTATATAAACCTTATGCATACACATACGATTTGAGTTTCTATTCCTAACATACCTTCAATGTTTATATATAGGGTCACCCGCAGCCTTCCCACCACATTTTAAATATGCTGTTAATATAATCCAAACTATCACGTATATAAACCTTATGCATACACATACGATTTGAGTTTCTATTCCTAACATACCTTCAATGTTTATATATAGGGTCACCCGCAGCCTTCCCACCACATTTTAAATATGCTGTTAATATAATCCAAACTATCACGTATATAAACCTTATGCATACACATACGATTTGAGTTTCTATTCCTAACATACCTTCAATGTTTATATATAGGGTCACCCGCAGCCTTCCCACCACATTTTAAATATGCTGTTAATATAATCCAAACTATCACGTATATAAACCTTATGCATACACATACGATTTGAGTTTCTATTCCTAACATACCTTCAATGTTTATATATAGGGTCACCCGCAGCCTTCCCACCACATTTTAAATATGCTGTTAATATAATCCAAACTATCACGTATATAAACCTTATGCATACACATACGATTTGAGTTTCTATTCCTAACATACCTTCAATGTTTATATATAGGGTCACCCGCAGCCTTCCCACCACATCTACAGTATGTTGTGAATATAGCTCAAACTATAACGTATATACAAAATCTAAGATATTTATTTCGAGCCTTATATTATTTTACATAATCGGGACGTAGTTGATCAGGTTAGGTCTAATTATAGACAAATAATATAACTCCTGAAATAAGTATCCTAAACCTAAATAGACTTAGATTCCCTTTTGAAACGAAATGGCTATAGATTGAGTTTTTCCAGCGGAAAAACTCGGTATTAACTATAACCTGTATCTCTGATACCAATTTTTGTCACACCCCGTTGTAGCGGAAAATACAGGGTTAACAAAGAATTGCATACTAATCAGAAGGTTAATAGAGATTACATCCATTTATACCAATACAAGTCAAAACAAGTACAATCGTTCAAAGTGTGGACCCCAAAATACGGATACAAGTCATCCTCATTTGGAACTGGGCCCACAGAATACAAGTTCAATAAATTGGACAGTCAAATACAATTAAAGCCAAAAGCATAGCAGCCAACAACTGTTGTGTTACAAATGCTGCCATATTATTATCCCCGCCAGTATTTGGGGTAGGTCCAGGACCAGTGTTCACCTGGACAGTAGCAGCTTCCGGTCCTTGCTGAATCACAGGTTCTTCCTGTTCAGCTTCATTATTCAAAGGAGTGGATCGAGTAACTCTCTTTGGTGCAGTTTTCTTGACTGGAGCCTTTTCTGAACTTTGCTTTTCGTCTTAGGAGCCATAAGTCTAAGATATGAACAAAAATGTCGTTTAGAGATTTCCTTGATAGGTTAAACAGAAAGTAGCTTTGCAAGACAGATGACAGTACAAAGCAAGTCACAAATTGTTGACTTGTATGAATTCATGTACTAGACAAGACAAGAAAAATATGAAAAATCATATTTCTAGAGCTAAGAATAAGCAGTTGACATAGTCTGAACAAGTAAGTAAGCCAAAAGACAATCGTATTTCAATGATGTTCAAAATTTTACATAGTCTGGTATGTACAGTCCAAAAACATGTGGGAAACTTCATCCACAACGATAGACTACATAGTCGGGGCAATACGATTTATAGACACGTGGGAAATACATCCACCAAAAAGATAGACTACAACTCAAAGTACAGAAGTACGAGTTGTTAAAAGTTCTAGGCTTACAATATGGAAAGACTCATTACAAAATTACATCTTGCAAATAACAACGACCAGCAAAGCCACCACCAAAACCACCACAACAGACAGTATCCAGATCAACCTCCCAATAGTTTCCTTCCCCTCTCTAGCAACAGACATAGCCTCAGCCGCCTGTTGATAAGCTCCAGTCAACGCCTGAGCTTGATTCTCTATTTTCTCCCTTGTACAGATGAGGGAATTGTTCATCCTTGACAATTGTCGGCGATAATATTCCGACCTATCAGCTGCAGATGCAACTGGCATAACAGCACTTGGATTGTAGACAGGCACTCTGGAGGGACCCGCCGCATACGGATCTCCCTGAAAGAATGAAAGACCAAGTCCACTGTTGCCCTGAACTGGTGCAGAAGGACCAGGAGCATAAGGGTCTCTAGGAGCATAAGCAAATGAGCTCCCTCGGTAGTCCTCCTCTGATATGGAGATACCGGTGTTACAGATGATTGAACATGGATAGACACATGTTCGCCTCCAGACTCACTGGAAGATGACACTAGATTGATAGGGCGTGATTCATTGCCCGATTCCTCCATTGGTTCCTCTTCATAAGAGTCAGGAACATAAGGAATGGAGTTTGCCAAGACAGGAACTGGAGGTGTACAAGGTACAACAGCATTTGAGCTAACTCCATCCGACATGACTAGTCTGAAAAGATAGTCAAAGAATCCATATAAGTCAAATGGATAAGGCAGTACGTCTCAAATGGATGATACAATACGCAATTTGAGTTTTAAAGAAATCTTTGTCTAGATTACACACATTTGGTTTGGGTTTCTATTACCAACATATTTGAAATGCTTATATATAGGGTCACCCGCAGCCTTCCCACCACATTTTAAATATGCTGTTAATATAATCCAAACTATCACGTATATAAACCTTATGCATACACATACGATTTGAGTTTCTATTCCTAACATACCTTCAATGTTTATATATAGGGTCACCCGCAGCCTTCCCACCACATCTACAGTATGTTGTGAATATAGCTCAAACTATAACGTATATACAAAATCTAAGATATTTATTTCGAGCCTTATATTATTTTACATAATCGGGACGTAGTTGATCAGGTTAGGTCTAATTATAGACAAATAATATAACTCCTGAAATAAGTATCCTAAACCTAAATAGACTTAGATTCCCTTTTGAAACGAAATGGCTATAGATTGAGTTTTTCCAGCGGAAAAACTCGGTATTAACTATAACCTGTATCTCTGATACCAATTTTTGTCACACCCCGTTGTAGCGGAAAATACAGGGTTAACAAAGAATTGCATACTAATCAGAAGGTTAATAGAGATTACATCCATTTATACCAATACAAGTCAAAACAAGTACAATCGTTCAAAGTGTGGACCCCAAAATACGGATACAAGTCATCCTCATTTGGAACTGGGCCCACAGAATACAAGTTCAATAAATTGGACAGCCAAATACAATTAAAGCCAAAAGCATGAGAGTCCTCAATGTCTGATGCTAATTGTACGTCCAAAGTCAAAAGATTGGCCCTATAATGCTAAAGACGATTCCAAGACTTACTGATGGTCACCTGAAAAGCATGAAATTGAGAGGATCAACTATCGAAATAGTTGGTGAGTTTACAGTGTGTTTGACTAAAAGATCAATCGTCGTTTGTTGTAGTTATTTAAGACAGGACTGCCGAGATCGATATCCGGCAATGAGACTAAACCACTTAGGCTTCTACTTCCAACATACTTTCAACGCTTATATATAGGGTGTACCATTGGCGTACCCACCACGCCTACGGTATGTTGACAATAGTTTTGTCGCCATTGTGATAACACCATTACACGTAATTATAAGACATGACTGTACAGACCGAAGTCCGACAAAGATATTAAGACTGTACAGACCGAAGTCCGACAAAGATATTAAGACTGTACAGACCGAAGTCCGACAAAGATATTAAGACTGTACAGACCGAAGTCCGACAAAGATATTAAGACTGTACAGACCGAAGTCTGACAAAGATAATATATGACTGTACAGACCGAAGTCTGACAAAGATAATATGCCTCGTACAGGATTTCCCGTCTACAGTGGGGTACGGACCAGAACCAAGACTGTCAGGTACGAAAGCTGACAAGACTACCATTAAAATCTCATAATGGTAAAACTACATAAGGGGGATCATTTTAGTTCGTCAAACACAAAGAACAATTTAGTCAGCCGCCAACATGGCAAGTCAAAGTCATTTAGTTCAATATTCCGTAAGACATGTATACACACTTTCAGACAGCCGTCAACATGGCAAGACATAAGACAAATGATTTAATTTACCAAATCTCATGGCATAGACAAAGACAAATCATTTATAAAGTAGTCGTGTATACAGTACATGCTTTTCAGGCCCAAAGTAAAGGAAAAAGGGCGCCATAAACTCACCTTAGCGATAACAGAGCTAAAAGTATGAGTAGTCCGAGAATAAGAGCAGTCTAGTCTCCACGTCTATCCAAAACCTAGGATATGAGCACGAATGGTGAGGATCAAATCTCACGACGACAAGTATCCTACGTACCACTACTTAGCTATCAATCCTAGAATGCCATAACCGAGAATGTGTTTCAAACTTTCATTTTACCAACCAAAAGTAAATAAACATATTCGGACTTTCGGATTTAAAGTTATTAATGTTTAAAAATTAATGCGCAAAACTTTTACAGTGGGTATCCACTGCGCCGCAGTGAGCCAGAACCATGCTCACTGCGCCGCAGTGGGCTAAATCGAACCAGGGACCAGTACTGCCACTGCGCCGCAGTGGGCCATTGCCAAGCTCACTGCGCCGCAGTGAGCTAATCAAGCACAAAACCAGCCCTAGCCACTGCGCCGCAGTGGGACTAAGCCCATGCCACTGCGCCGCAGTGGCCTCATTCTGCAGCCAGCACCAGCAGGTGCAAATATGCAGGAAAGCCCAAATCGTTTTTCGACTCAATTCCTTTCATTATAACAAGTTTAAACATGTTCAATAGACCCGGAAACATACCATTTCGCCAATCATTTGCACTTTCAACCATTTTGACCTCAAAAACCTAATTCTAAGTCAAAACCTAATTAAGTTAACCAAACCAAAACTCATTTCATTTCCATGGCTATCTAATTCGAATTATATAACTGAAATAAACCCCTTTAAATGAATTTAAATCAATTCAAAAGTTTGAGAAATGGTTTACTTACCAAAATTTGATGTTCTTGAGGTAAAGATGAAGATGGTGATGATAATGATGCCAAAACCCTAAATTATTATTGAAAGATAATTAATTCCTTTGATCTTGCCTTAAATTTCACCTTGCCAAAATGATTTAGAACATAAGAGGAATTTTCGTGTGTGTGTGTTGTGTGTGTTGGGTCGACAGGCAAAGAAAGAAAAGGAGGGAAGTGTTTGTTGTTTGTTTGTTGTTTAATTCCCAGCCACAACAAACATTTCGGCCCATGTGGCCCTTTTTGGGATATTTTTAATACCCTTAATTCGGAAAAATGCTTACGATTAAATACCGTTTGACCAAAAGTTTAAAATGTAAAATAAAGGTATTTTCCCTCGTCTCATTTTTAGTCAAGACAAGCCAATAAAGTTTCGTCAAAGTGAACTTTATAATATTAAGTCTAGACAGTCTAATTATTTTGTTCAAGACATAACCTTTAAATATTTATTTAAAGTTATTTTAAAGACTCGGCATTCGTCTAGATAGCTAATAGTCTACGTCATCAAGATACGTCTAATTTGACTAAGTCAAAAGTCCAAAAGTCTAATAAGTTCCACGTCAAATGACTGTCTAATCGAGATTAGGACTAACCCGATGTTAATTAATTACGAGTTGTCACAAATACCAGTTTACTTATAATTTCTAATCACATGCATCATAAATATTTATGTGCATCGGTATATTTACACTTTATGAATCTTTGTGCATCAGTTTATCATGATCTAATAGTTAAAGTCTTATTATATTTATTTTACTTTAATACCTTGTTCTAGTTTAAAGAAAACGAATATTAAAACATAACAAATAAATAATGTTTTTTTAATTGAATATAATTGTACATCATGAAAAATTTTGTGCATCGGTGTATATATGTTGATAAACATAAAAAGTATTAAAGTGTAAAATTCATTAAATGGTGGCTCATAGACTAATGGTGGTATAGGAGATCTTGGAAAGGGTATTTTGCTCATGTGACGTTGATTGAGACCCGTTGATGAAGGGATTGTAATTACTGGTAATTAACCACTCTAAGTAATGAATAATAACTTTTCAAACGAAAGCTAAATTTTCACCTAGCTAGATCGATCAAACTGGAATTTGGTTAAGAAATCGAAAACGATACGTATCGACCCCAACGAGCTTCATTGGATAAATGTAAACTTAAGATGGATACGTAATGTAACTGCAATTAGAAAAAGGGATAGAAAAAAGAAAGAAAAGATAAAACATAATGTAACTCACCGAGTAGGGTGTTCGTGTGTAAAGTAAATGGGAAGCTGATGTCGGGCTCTTCCGGTTAGGATACTTGGATCATGGTCTAAATTCTCCATATGGAATGTGTGTCTAGTACTATAATAATACTACTATATATATTATGCAAAACGACTCTGTTTCTACTAATTAATGAAATTGTGTGAAGGAATAGCATGTTTATGTAGTCACTATAAAGGAAATTTGGTGCAAGTACTGTTTAAAGGGTTATTATATCCGAGTAAAATATATATTAATTCTTAGGCTTTTAAAATCTTAAGCGTGATATGTTCAAACAAAAAAAACCTTAAGCGTGGCCACAGGCCACGTATGTCTAGACTCGAGTTACGATTCAAAACTTTTCATCCATGTCTCTATCAATTCTTACGTGTACATGTAACATGTGTATGTGGTAAATGCATGTGAATAAAATTTGGTACGGTTATTTATGCACAATGTACGCAGCAGTTTTCTTGTGTGTAACAATACTAGTACGAAATTGTAGAAGTATTGTTTAAAAAGGTTATTTTATATTTTTATGTCCAAATAAAATAAAATATACAGTATATTGTTTATCTTTTAAAAAAGTTAAAACCTTAAGCGTGGTTACGTTTCTCTAGACTTTAGATATGATTCAAAACTTTTCCTCCACTCTCTACCAATTCTTACGTGTACAATTCTAGTGTGACCTAAGGTGATGCGATGATTCCTACTATTTTATGGTGACGTACTTTCGATCCTTTAATTGGTCGTCGACCCCCCCTTTTTCCTTTCTCTTTTAAAGGAGTTGTAAATAATCCCCGTGCTTCGCATCGGGAACAAAATAACTAAAGCGACAAAAAAACCAAATGGCTGAGAAACAACTTTAAAAACCAAAAAAATGTAAATGATCAATAAGATTTAAAACCCAAAAATTTAGCCATTAAACTAAAAAGAGTTAGTAGGCCTTATTTATCGTATGTAGCAAATAATTGAAATAAATTAAATAAACATTGGTGAGCCGATCCTTTTGCTACAGTAATTTCTAATTAACTAGCTACAGGAACTCCCCTCACATTCTCATTTACAAGAATTGTTGTATTATAATTACTCAGTATTACATATTTAAATTTATTCATTGTGTTTTTCTTTTCAAATCCAATGGTTCAAAAACCAATGAGAGATTATTAATTGTTAGAAGACCAATGTTACAATCACAAACTAATTATATAAACTCATGTGTGACTAATGAAATGAAGGGATGAACAAAGGAAAAATGATTTTTTCATGTGATTGGTCCACTTAATTTGTCACATCAATTTGTAAATGTTTGTATGTAATTAGTTTATAAATTTAGCATTTCCCTTGTGGGAAAGGATTCCCTAAAGTTATCCCCTCAAGTTGGGAAGATCTTGACCCTTGGATGAAAATCAAGGGTATAGATTTAAAGATAAGCTTTAAATCTTAATCCTTGATTTTAATCCATAGATCAATATTATCCTAACATGACAACATGATAACTTGAGGGAATCCCCTCCCTTCTCTTGTTAGAATATTAAATATGAAAAACGATTTATCTTCCTCTCAAAAATCGATCCTTCTAATAGTATAAGTTAATGAAACCGCAGTTTTAAATAATTATTTTCTTACATCACTGAGTTGCACCTCTCTTGATTTCCAAATTATCAACACTTTTTGATAAAACAATGATTAATAAAAGAATAAGAATATATAAGAATATCTATATAGAGGGGAGGCGAATGTAAAGATGTCGCATACCAAAACTTAGATTTGAAACCACTCATGTCATAATATTAAAATAATTATTAAAAAACATGAGGCCTAAATCATTTATTTATTTTATAATAGATATTAAAAATTTAGTACATGAAGCATTTCATACTTAAACTTAAGTTTGAGACAACTTTATATATAATTATATACATATAGTAAAGTTCATATGAGAACTATTCACATATGAACATAGGTATTTTTTAGTATAACTTGCACTATTCATATGTGAGCGAATTTGTTCACGTATATCATTCACATACGAACATCAAGTTATAATCTAAAAGTTATCATGTTTCTTCCAATTCAAATGGTTCTCACATAAACTTTTTTCTATATATCTCTACTATTTTATAAAATTATCACACTCTCTCTCCTAACACTTTTCAACACCCTCTCTCATAAAAATGTCCCCATGCGAAATGACCATTATACCCTTAATGAATTAATTAATTCTATCTCTTTTATTCATTAATTTAAACATCTCCACTTAAAATAACTATAATACCCTTAATGAAATAATTTACAACATAGACTCATCAACTCCTAAAATAACTATACTACCCCTTTTACATTAATTATTTTTACAATAATAACCATACCGCCACCACCACCACCACACCCCGCCACCACCACGCCACCACCACCACCACACCGCCGCTACCACCGCCGCCGCCGCATTGCGCGGGTAAAATACTAGAGGTAAAAATTGTATTTGCTTTAATATATCTCGACACAAACTAAACAATAGGGTTACAAGAGTCAATGAGCTAGATAAGGCACAAACTCTGCCCGATACATTATAAAAAATAGAGTTAATTACACTTTTGGTCCCTGTCGAGGGTTAAAAATTACCGTTTTCATCCTTACCTTTCATATATTACCGTTTTGGTCCAAAAAACTTTGATCCGTCAACGCTTTTAGTCCAATTCTCGAAACGGACGTTAAATGTCCATCACGTGATCTGCACATGATGGGTATTTTAGTCATTTCATAACACAAGGACCAAAAGTGTAAGTGCTTTTCTTTTTGGACCAAAAGTGTAATTAACTGTATCTAGTATTAATATTTGCTACCTAACTATCATTTCAATACTTTTCAATACTTTCATATAGTCAGAACTTATGAAAAGTTGAAAACTCTGCAAACAAAACGATCCTACTTTACTAAATATTCGATCATACCCATCATGTATGTATCGATAAACCTATAGATACAGAAACTTGATCAGAATTAAAAACCCCAACCCATCATTATTCGCTGCCATGGCCACCCCCTGGTGGCCGGCAGCCACCCCAATAGCAGCGGCCGGCGGTGGATTAGAGGCGGCAGGCGGCGGCTGTGGGTTTTTTCCAATGGTTTCGGCCGATTTCAATGGGGAAATCGAATCGGTGGGATCTGATTGAAAGGAATCAGCAACAACAGATGAAGATGAAGAAGATCTAAAAAGATATTCGCTGCCATGGCCACCCCCTGGTGGCCGGCAGCCACCCCAATAGCAGCGGCCGGCGGTGGATTAGAGGCGGCAGGCGGCGGCTGTGGGTTTTTTCCAATGGTTTCGGCCGATTTCAATGGGGAAATCGAATCGGTGGGATCTGATTGAAAGGAATCAGCAACAACAGATGAAGATGAAGAAGATCTAAAAAGATATTCGCTGCCATGGCCACCCCCTGGTGGCCGGCAGCCACCCCAATAGCAGCGGCCGGCGGTGGATTAGAGGCGGCAGGCGGCGGCTGTGGGTTTTTTCCAATGGTTTCGGCCGATTTCAATGGGGAAATCGAATCGGTGGGATCTGATTGAAAGGAATCAGCAACAACAGATGAAGATGAAGAAGATCTAAAAAGATATTCGCTGCCATGGCCACCCCCTGGTGGCCGGCAGCCACCCCAATAGCAGCGGCCGGCGGTGGATTAGAGGCGGCAGGCGGCGGCTGTGGGTTTTTTCCAATGGTTTCGGCCGATTTCAATGGGGAAATCGAATCGGTGGGATCTGATTGAAAGGAATCAGCAACAACAGATGAAGATGAAGAAGATCTAAAAAGATATTCGCTGCCATGGCCACCCCCTGGTGGCCGGCAGCCACCCCAATAGCAGCGGCCGGCGGTGGATTAGAGGCGGCAGGCGGCGGCTGTGGGTTTTTTCCAATGGTTTCGGCCGATTTCAATGGGGAAATCGAATCGGTGGGATCTGATTGAAAGGAATCAGCAACAACAGATGAAGATGAAGAAGATCTAAAAAGATATTCGCTGCCATGGCCACCCCCTGGTGGCCGGCAGCCACCCCAATAGCAGCGGCCGGCGGTGGATTAGAGGCGGCAGGCGGCGGCTGTGGGTTTTTTCCAATGGTTTCGGCCGATTTCAATGGGGAAATCGAATCGGTGGGATCTGATTGAAAGGAATCAGCAACAACAGATGAAGATGAAGAAGATCTAAAAAGATATTCGCTGCCATAGCCAACAAAAGAAGTTCACGGCGGCCGGAAAATTGAATGGTGGTGGTTAGGGCACTTCGATTCAGATTGATACTGATGATATCTCTTGGCATCAAGATCGAAGATGGATCCCTTTTGGATATTTTGTCAAACAATATTATTATTATTTATTGTAACACCCGACGTTTAAAATATGGGTTTTCAAAAATCTTTCACCTAACGGTGTTAAATTGCGGAAGTAAAGACCGTAAAAGTCAAAACCGATCAAAACATTTCGGTTTCTGCGTTTAGTTGGTGTTACATGCCATATCAAACATTAGTTCAAATGAAAACCCAACGGTTGCCCAACATTAAACAACCGTTCACACATTATTACATAAATTCGACATCAAATGAAATGTATTCAAAAGTCTCCATAATAAGCAACTATGGGTAGCTAAGGCTCCTTCATTGCATCTACCCAAGCTCATAAGTCCTGCGACACTAGTCCATCAAGTTAAACCTGAGGGAACAACCACATTAAAGAAACAAGTGTTAGCTATATAAATAGCTAAGTAAGATCACACTTAATTTAAAAGCATTTGTCCAATTAAAACATTTCTCCATTATTAGACAAGCTCATTAGGCACAATGCACAACACACAAAACTGCATAACAACTTCATATCAATTAGGATGAATCACCCTATATGTGCCTATCCTGCATTACTTCATTACACACGTTTAACCACATAACTGCTTTCTACATTGACTGCTTTACTACGTTTTAACTGCTTTTCTACATTAACTGCTTTACTACGTTATTAACTGCGTTAATGTGTAACATAAGTTACACCCGACTAGATGACAAACCCCACACGGTTGTACATCAAGCGTCGTTAAGGAATGGCAAGCCAATCCAAGAGTAATCCGTATATGGAGGTTGGTCAGACCCCTCGTATTACTCGCCCTGCATTATAAAGACCATGTTGCAAGGAGCCACCCAAGCAACAACTACGTCAACGCACTTAGCCGGGCTAGGGCAAGTACGGGTTAAGCTTAACACTTTCCTGCATCAAAGTTTAACGAGCTCGATCCTGCATTATTTAGTTTAGGTGACTGCATTACCTAAACATTTTCTACGTTTACTGCTTTTACGTTTTGGGCCCTTAAACGTGCACGTGTCATGGCAACTTAACGAGTCTAGTGTACTAGTTGAGCAAGCCATACAATCATGCACATATCAACAATCAACAACATACACTACATCTCAAAGCATCACAAGCTACTTCGTAATACTACATAAACTGCATAACAATATACTACATTAAGCAATACTTCATTTCACTCCGATAGGGTCTGCATTTCAGGTCTCATGGTCAACTACATATCCCATAATACCTCCCGTGTAACCCGAGATACCCACATATATCATAAGTTACCGTTAAGGAAGTTATAAGTATGAAACCTTTGCTTGTTGAACCCTCAGCGTGACAAAAGTAGTGTATCTTACCTCGATACGGTTTAACAACAAGCTACAAGCACAATACAACGATGACTAGGTGTCTCCAATAACCTAGAACAAGTATAAGATCGAAATGTAAGCTAAACGACACCTTTGGTAAAATCTGGGCAGGTGGTGCGCCGCACCTTCCAAGTGGTGCGTCGCACCAAACCTCCAGGGAAATTCAATTTAACTACGAGTGCGCCGCACCTACCCTTTGGTGCGTCGCACAAAACCAACAGAAAAATCTTATCAACAATAGGTGCGCCGCACCAGCCCTTGGTGCGTCGCACTAATCCTCCAGGGAATTTAGATTAAGACCAGGTGCGCCGCACCAGCCCTTGGTGCGTCGCACCAAACCTCCAGGGAAATTCAATTTAACTACGAGTGCGCCGCACCTACCCTTTGGTGCGTCGCACAAAACCAACAGAAAAATCTTATCAACAATAGGTGCGCCGCACCAGCCCTTGGTGCGTCGCACTTGGAGTGTCGACCAGAAATCCCAACTTTGTTCTTTGATCAAACAAATTCCATACGAACCCATACCCCAAATCCAACCTGGGGACTTAAAATTAACCCATTTAATTGCATTTTCATCATCTATTTTCAGCCTATAAATCCTTTAATCCTTTACTTCATAAATCAATCATTTAATCATTCGAATAACATCAAATTGATGAACGTTTAATCAAATAACCCAACCCAAACCCTTATGGCCTGGATTAAGACTAATATAAGACTCACACAATCAATCTCAGATGAGGAATACCTATATTACCTGTATTCGATGATAAAGATCCAAAGTCTAAGCAATACACGATCGATTCGGCTTCAAAACGAATAAGATCTAGGAAGAAACTAGAGAGGGAAGGGAGGGGATCAACTAGGGCTTGTTTGAGAGGAAGGAAATCTGCATAAAGCTCTCAAAGACAACCCTTAAACCTCTAAACCCGTTTTTGACTTTGCACACATGCCAAAACTAACCCCTAATCTTCCTAATCCTTCATTATTGGTCACAAACTACATTATTGACCACATACAACATTAATCCTTCATTATTGGTCACAAACTACATTATTGACCACATACAACATTAATCCTTCATTAAATGTCACTACATAGACATTAACCTTCATATTACACACATTTATACTACATTAACATTTAGGCTTACAAGCCTCACACATAACACACATTAGCTACATATAAGCATTTAAATCTAAAATAGACTTAACGACACACACAATATTGACTTAACGGCATTAGTCAACTAGTAAAGAAAAGTTTGGGATGTTACAATTACCTCCCCCTTAAGAGGATTCCGTCCCCGGAATCTCTTCATTAAGGAACAACTCGGGATACTTTTCCTTCATTACCGCTTCAGTTTCCCACGTTAAGCTTTCTCCATGGTTATGCTTCCACTTTATCAACACGAGGTCAATCACTTTTCGGCGTAACTTCTTTTGCTTTCTTCCAAGTATCGCGACCGGTTCGTCTACTATTCTCTTCATTGGGTCAATACTCACGTCTTTAATAGGAATCACACTTGACTCCTCAGCTAAACATTTCCTCAAGTAGGATACATGGAAGGTGTTGTGAATTCCATCCAATTCTGGAGGTAATTCCAACTGATATGCCACGTCTTTAATGCGCTTCACAACTTTAAAAGGTCCAATGAAACGTGGACTCAACTTTCCCTTCTTTCCAAATCGAATAACCCCTTTCCAAGGTGATACTTTCAGCATCACTAAATCACCAACATTAAACTCAATCGGTCTCCTTTTCTTATCTGCATAGGTTTTCTGCCTTTCTCTTGCCACACGCAAAGCTTCTTTAGCTATATTAACCTTTTCAGAGGTAATTTCAATAATTTCAGGACCGGTCAACTGCTTTTCACCGGGCTCCATCCAACAACTTGGAGTCCTACACCTTCTTCCATATAGCATCTCAAATGGTGGCATTCCAATGCTTGCATGGTGACTATTGTTATAAGCAAACTCAATCATTCTCAAATGATCATCCCATGCTCCACCATATTCAAGTACACACGTTCTCAACATATCCTCCAAGGTTTGAATGGTTCTCTCACTTTGCCCATCGGTTTGGGGATGATAGGCGGTACTCAGATTTATTCTACTACCCAATTCCCGTTGAAGACCCTTCCAAAAGTTTGACACAAACCTCGAGTCTCGATCTGAAACAATAGATAAAGGAACTCCATGTTTCGCAACTACTTCATCAATGTACATCTTTGCCATCTTCGTTAAAGGCACATCTTGTCGGGTAGCTAGAAAATGAGCACTCTTCGTCAATCTATCCACAATCACCCATATCATATCATTCCCTTTTGGCGTTTTAGGTAGCTTCGTTACAAAGTCCATGGTAATATGATCCCATTTCCACTCGGGAATGTCTAGTTGATGCAACAAACCATACGGCTTTTGATGGTCCGTTTTCACACGTGCACACGTCAAACACTTTGCTACAAAATGAGCTACTTCTCCTTTAATATCCGGCCACCAATAAATAGGTTTTAAATCTGCATACATTTTGGTGACACCGGGATGAACCGAATATCTACTTCTATGGGCTTCCTCAAGGATCAATTCTCGGTTACCACCAAGCAATGGCACCCAAATTCTACCCTTGTATGTTTTGAACCCACGGCTATTAGTCTCCATCACAAGACGTTTCTTCTTCCCAATGCTTTCATTGTCAATGTTATCCTTCATCAATGCCCTCACTTGTGCTTCCTTAATTCGATCAAGTAACCCCGACTTGGCTTGAACTTGCATGCTCATCAACTTACAAGAAGAACTTTGCACCTTCCTACTTAGAGCATCCGCCACCACATTGGCTTTTCCCGGATGGTATTTGATTTCACAATCGTAATCCTTAAGTAATTCCATCCACCTCCTTTGTCTCACGTTCATCTCCTTTTGATTAAAGACATATTGCAAACTTTTATGATCGGTAAACAAAGTGCATTTTGTACCATAAAGGTAATGTCTCCACAATTTCAATGCAAATACAACTGCGGCCAATTCAAGATCATGGGTAGGGTAATTTTTCTCATGTGGTTTCAACTGGCGGGAAGCATAGGCAATCACCTTGTCCCTCTGCATCAATACACAACCCAAACCCGTGATAGATGCATCACTATACACAACCAAATCATCAGTACCTTCAGGCAAGGCAAGTATAGGAGCTTCACACAACTTCTTTTTCAACGTTTGAAATGCGTTCTCCTGCTTATCGGTCCACTCAAACTTTACTCCTTTCTTTGTTAGTTCAGTCATGGGCTTGGCTATTCGGGAGAAATCCTGAATGAACCTTCTATAATATCCAGCCAAACCAAGAAAACTTTTAATCTCGGTAGGAGTCTTTGGCTGCTCCCACTTTGAAACAGCTTCAATCTTTGAAGGATCCACTTTAATACCTTCCGATGAAATAACATGACCAAGAAACTGCACCTCACGAAGCCAAAACTCACATTTAGAAAACTTGGCATACAACTTCTTCTCCCTCAACACCTCCAAAACTGCTTTCAAGTGCTCACGGTGCTCATCTTCTGACTTAGAATAGATCAAAATATCGTCAATAAACACAATAACAAAATGATCTAGAAAGGGACGGCATACCCGATTCATTAAATCCATAAATGCGGCTGGAGCATTAGTCAACCCAAATGGCATGACCAAGAACTCATAATGACCATATCTAGTCCGGAAAGCTGTCTTTGCTACATCCTCCTTCTTAACCTTCAATTGATGATAACCGGACCGCAAATCTATCTTTGAAAAATATGAAGCACCATGTAGTTGATCAAAGAGATCATCAATTCGCGGAAGAGGATATTTATTCTTAACCGTTCGCTTATTCAACTCACGATAGTCTATGCACATGCGCATAGACCCATCCTTCTTTTTAACAAAGAGAACCGGAGCTCCCCAAGGCGAGGAACTAGGTTGTATGAAACCTTTGTCAAGTAATTCCTGAAGCTGAGACATTAACTCTTTCATTTCTGTAGGAGCTAATCGGTAAGGTGCTTTAGCAACAGGTGCAGCACCGGGTATAAGATCTATCTGAAAAGTAACTTCACGGTCGGGAGGAATACCGGGAAGGTCTTCGGGAAACACATCGGGAAAATCGGATACCACATCAATACTAGCAATAGAAGGCTTCTCCTTTCTCACATCAATAACATAGGCCAAGAAATGACTCTTATTCTTCCTTATACATTTAATAGCCTTCATCATACTAATGATCTTTATTCCCCCTCTCTTCTTATCCCCATAAACCGTTACCACATTACCATCGGATGTAGGAAACCGAATAATCTTTTGGGAACACATAATATTAGCTTCATTTCTAGACAACCAATCCATACCAATCACTACATCAAAACCGGCTAAAGTAGTAGGCAATAACTGGACCGGAAACAAACGACCTTCAATCTCAATGTCACAATCATCATAACCCACACATATATCACTAACCGTACCATTAGCAATTTCCACCTCTATCGAGCAATCTAAAGGGGTAGTGACTCTTCCTAGCTTAGGAGCAAATAAAGTAGACACAAACGACCTATTTGCACCCGAATCAAATAAAACAGAAGCAGGTTTTGAATTAACAAGGAAAGTACCACTTACCACCTCGTCGTTGTTCTTAGCATCATCAACAGTCATCTGCAAGGCTCTCACTTTTGTTGCTGAAGTGGCTGCTTTCTTCCCGTCATTCTTCATTTGTGGGCAATCGGCAATAAGATGACCCGTTTCTTGACACTTGTAGCAACGAATCTTGTCCCTACATTCAGTTGCAAGATGTCCCGACTTCCCACACTTATGACACCTTCTTGTCTTATCGGAACATTTACCTTCATGAACATTCTTGCAAAAAGCACACCAAGACCCATTCTTCTTTTTATCTTTGTCACCACTCGAGCTAGAATTCCCACGAAACTTCTTATTATTATTATTGTAGTTAGATGACCAATTTGACCCTCTTTTGAACCCTGCTTTCTTGTCATCAACCTTCACCACAACTCTCTCGCCTTTGAAATCATCATCCAACCTCTTTGACTCCTTAATAGCCGCTGATAAAGTCACATGTTGTCTACATAATCCACGATAACTAGCGGGAAGACCATCACAATAGGCCTCAATTTGGTCCTCTTGCCTTCGAACCAAATGTCCAACAAACTTCAACTTCTCCATAAACGAGTGTGCATATTCAGAAATTGCACCGGGTTTAGCAACTAACGATCTAAACTCTTTTTCAATCAACCTTAACTCCCGCGTCCCTACATACTCCTCTAGAAATTTCTCCTTAAATGTTCCCCAAGGCATAGCTGCAAGTACCTCAGGAGCCATAGACACTATAGTAGCCCTCCACCAATTACGGGCATTCTTCTTCAACATCCTACTAGCACACAAAACCTTCATATCATCCGGACAATAGCAAGATGCAAAAACTACCTCAATGTCCTCAATCCACTCCATAGCTCCCACTGCATTTTGGGTACCATCAAATTCCTTGGCACCACATTTCTGAAAACTTTCGTATTTGAAGTTATTAACACGAGGTGCATTAACAACTCCATGTCCTCCATTATTAACTCCATTAGCACCCACGGCTGCCATGGATGGTTCAGCACTTTGGGAGGGATTAGAGTAATTCCCTTCCGAACGCTCACCCCTTTGTTCACTCCCAATCCTTTCTGCATTTCTCTCAGCCCTCATTTGAGCTAACTCTTCTTCATTTCTCATTAAGAGAGCTCGAATAGCTCTCAATTCTTCATGTAGTTGGGCTTGATTGGGAACCTGCTCTATAACCGGGTTTGCCCTATCCACTTCAGAGACAGTTGGTGGATCACCAAGACGACGATTTTGTGCACGGGGTTGCCTTTGCTCTACTTCATTTCCAGCCCCGTTTCCATTAGGAGGAATACCACTACCATTTCCTCCTGCTCTCTGGTTACTAGCTCTAGTGTTTGCCATTAATTCTACAAAGCAACGACGACGGTTAGCAAGAATTAAAGAGTGACTACATATGTTAAGGCTCTACTACATATAACTACATTATCACACACAATAAACAAGCCTTTTATCACACTCTCACTCACTCCCCAACCCGTCCTAGAGCATTCCACTTCATTAGCTAGGCATCCTACTTAAGCCCAACCTACTTCTCATCGGTCTAAGTCCAAAATCCTACGGCATAAGTCGAATTTTGGTTCACTTAAACCAATTCTCTGATACCAACTTGTAACACCCGACGTTTAAAAATATGGGTTTTCAAAAATCTTTCACCTAACGGTGTTAAATTGCGGAAGTAAAGACCGTAAAAGTCAAAACCGATCAAAACATTTCGGTTTCTGCGTTTAGTTGGTGTTACATGCCATATCAAACATTAGTTCAAATGAAAACCCAACGGTTGCCCAACATTAAACAACCGTTCACACATTATTACATAAATTCGACATCAAATGAAATGTATTCAAAAGTCTCCATAATAAGCAACTATGGGTAGCTAAGGCTCCTTCATTGCATCTACCCAAGCTCATAAGTCCTGCGACACTAGTCCATCAAGTTAAACCTGAGGGAACAACCACATTAAAGAAACAAGTGTTAGCTATATAAATAGCTAAGTAAGATCACACTTAATTTAAAAGCATTTGTCCAATTAAAACATTTCTCCATTATTAGACAAGCTCATTAGGCACAATGCACAACACACAAAACTGCATAACAACTTCATATCAATTAGGATGAATCACCCTATATGTGCCTATCCTGCATTACTTCATTACACACGTTTAACCACATAACTGCTTTCTACATTGACTGCTTTACTACGTTTTAACTGCTTTACTACTTTAACTGCTTTACTACGTTATTAACTGCGTTAATGTGTAACATAAGTTACACCCGACTAGATGACAAACCCCACACGGTTGTACATCAAGCGTCGTTAAGGAATGGCAAGCCAATCCAAGAGTAATCCGTATATGGAGGTTGGTCAGACCCCTCGTATTACTCGCCCTGCATTATAAAGACCATGTTGCAAGGAGCCACCCAAGCAACAACTACGTCAACGCACTTAGCCGGGCTAGGGCAAGTACGGGTTAAGCTTAACACTTTCCTGCATCAAAGTTTAACGAGCTCGATCCTGCATTATTTAGTTTAGGTGACTGCATTACCTAAACATTTTCTACGTTTACTGCTTTTACGTTTTGGGCCCTTAAACGTGCACGTGTCATGGCAACTTAACGAGTCTAGTGTACTAGTTGAGCAAGCCATACAATCATGCACATATCAACAATCAACAACATACACTACATTATTAACCACATACAACATTAATCCTTCATTAAATGTCACTACATAGACATTAACCTTCATATTACACACATTTATACTACATTAAGCAATACTTCATTTCACTCCGATAGGGTCTGCATTTCAGGTCTCATGGTCAACTACATATCCCATAATACCTCCCGTGTAACCCGAGATACCCACATATATCATAAGTTACCGTTAAGGAAGTTATAAGTATGAAACCTTTGCTTGTTGAACCCTCAGCGTGACAAAAGTAGTGTATCTTACCTCGATACGGTTTAACAACAAGCTACAAGCACAATACAACGATGACTAGGTGTCTCCAATAACCTAGAACAAGTATAAGATCGAAATGTAAGCTAAACGACACATTTTGTGAAATCTGGGCATATGGTGCGCCGCACCAGCCCTTGGTGCGTCGCACTAATCCTCCAGGGAATTTAGATTAAGACCAGGTGCGCCGCACCAGCCCTTGGTGCGTCGCACTAATCCTCCAGGGAATTTAGATTAAGACCAGGTGCGCCGCACCAGCCCTTGGTGCGTCGCACTAATCCTCCAGGGAATTTAGATTAAGACCAGGTGCGCCGCACCAGCCCTTGGTGCGTCGCACTAATCCTCCAGGGAATTTAGATTAAGACCAGGTGCGCCGCACCAGCCCTTGGTGCGTCGCACTAATCCTCCAGGGAATTTAGATTAAGACCAGGTGCGCCGCACCAGCCCTTGGTGCGTCGCACTAATCCTCCAGGGAATTTAGATTAAGACCAGGTGCGCCGCACCAGCCCTTGGTGCGTCGCACTTGGAGTGTCGACCAGAAATCCCAACTTTGTTCTTTGATCAAACAAATTCCATACGAACCCATACCCCAAATCCAACCTGGGGACTTAAAATTAACCCATTTAATTGCATTTTCATCATCTATTTTCAGCCTATAAATCCTTTAATCCTTTACTTCATAAATCAATCGTTTAATCATTCGAATAACATCAAATTGATGAACGTTTAATCAAATAACCCAACCCAAACCCTTATGGCCTGGATTAAGACTAATATAAGACTCACACAATCAATCTCAGATGAGGAATACCTATATTACCTGTATTCGATGATAAAGATCCAAAGTCTAAGCAATACACGATCGATTCGGCTTCAAAACGAATAAGATCTAGGAAGAAACTAGAGAGGGAAGGGAGGGGATCAACTAGGGCTTGTTTGAGAGGAAGGAAATCTGCATAAAGCTCTCAAAGACAACCCTTAAACCTCTAAACCCGTTTTTGACTTTGCACACATGCCAAAACTAACCCCTAATCTTCCTAATCCTTCATTATTGGTCACAAACTACATTATTGACCACATACAACATTAATCCTTCATTAAATGTCACTACATAGACATTAACCTTCATATTACACACATTTATACTACATTAACATTTAGGCTTACAAGCCTCACGCATAACACACATTAGCTACATATAAACATTTAAATCTAAAATAGACTTAACGACACACACAATATTGACTTAACGGCATTAGTCAACTAGTAAAGAAAAGTTTGGGATGTTACATTTATTTTATTATTAATTTAAGTTTTGTTTTTTTTCCTGGAGAATATAGAAAAGAGGGCAACCAAAATAGTTTATTCGAATGATTTGGTTTGAACTTTGACCCATTATTGGATAGTTAAATTTTGAAAGGAAGTGGGGGAGCAATCAAGCATCGTCAACAACTCATTCTTTGTTTTTTTTTAAAAGCAATTGAGCAATGTTGATAATTGTAGATGGTGAGTTTTTATTTTATTGTTGATGATGCTTGAACATCTGGAAAAAAATTTGATTATGTGTATGTATGTATATGTGGATTTGTATATATTATTAGTTAAAAAAGAAGTTTATTATTAAAAAAGTTCATTACACTTTTAGTCCTTGTGATAGCAAAAAGACTAAAATACCCATCATGTGCAGGTCACGTGATGGGCAATTTAACGCCCGTTTGAAATTTGGACCAAAACCGTTGACGGAGCAAACTTATTTGGACTAAAACGGTAATTTATGAAACCTAGGGATGAAAACGGTAATTTTTGACCCACGACAGGGACGAAAATTGTAATTTACTCTACAAAATAAGTCAAATGTGCACACATTTGATCAAGATCTACACTTAGTTAATGTGCATAAAAGTGATTTGACATTTAATAGGGTTAATGTGCAAAATACAATGTCTACACATAAAATTATGGATAATGTGCGTAGCGATCATCCTATTTACAATCAGATCGTTTTTCATGGCTCAAAAATAGTCAAAATGGTCAACAGTTGACTCTACATTATGGTTTGAACTGGTCCATAAGCACCATTGAAAGCTTACAGGCTCGTTCGAATGAACTCAAGGAATTGGAGTTTAATCTTACTACGGATAAGATGAAACTTAAAGCACATACCGCGAGGAGTTTTTACTAGAATATTCTAAGGAGATTTAAGTTATCGACACTTTAAAGCCAAAAAGTTCAAACAGAATTACAAGACTTGGGCATGTTGAGATGCTTATAAATTGTGTCAACTGTTGACGCAGACGGAATAAAGATAAATGATTGATTCTGTTGATTCTAAGAATACCCAGAAACAAATCCTTCTAAAATTCGTTGATTCAAAAGAGAATACCGAAAATTAGGAATTTCACACTAAAACACACACATATGTGATTAGGGAAAAATGATTTTTTTATTATCTGAAAACTGATCATTTCCCCATGATGTGATACATATAAATAAGCAAGCAAATTTCGAACGGGCCTAAAAACATTAGTGGGCCGAAAGTTATAACAAAATAAAGGTCCATAAAAACCCGAAAAAAACATAAAAATGTCCAAAACTCATAGAAAAAGGCCGTTTCGGGGCTCGAAGGTCGACCCAAACCGCCGTAGGCCGTTTGCAACTTGATTCGTCTCGTTTCTGCGGTCGTTTTGACTGGTCATACGCCCAAAACGGAGCCCTGTAGCAAAAGTTATGCCATTTTAGTGAAGGCCTCTTTTTCATCAAGTCTTGACCTTCTAAATACAAAAGGGCTTGGGCTTCCATACTTGAGCCTACATCAACGGTCTCGTTTCTAGGATGCTTATAATGGTCGTTTGTTTTCTTTATGGAACTTACATTTATTTTTATCAAAGACTCATTGTGGCTACTGAATCATGTACGTAAACATGTCGAGGTAAGGATTAAATTTATCTTCACTTTATCAAATTAGCACCTTCCTAATGCTAGGAAATTAAGGATGAGGGATGAGCCAGCTTGATTTGAGCAACATATTAAAAATTTGAAATGAATAATAAATGCATACTTAACCCTAATATTAATGATGGACTACATATATCAAAAGTTCCAAGATGTTGAGACATAATGTCTGCCTTTATTCTTTCGTTATTTGCAATGTTTTCAAACCGGTCGGACCACCGTTGGACCGGAAATTTTGTAAAATCCGGTCGGATTGACCCCGACCCAACCGGGAAAACTGAACCGGAATGAACCGTACGGAACGGGGCTAGTCGGATGAACCGGATCGGGATTTGAACCGGCATGAGCCAGTCAATGGTCGGTCAAACAATTGAATTTCGCCAGAAAATGGGATGAATAACTTATGTTCGGTGAAAAGTGGATCTGAAGGGTAGCTAGAGTATGTTGGGTCGCCGGAGTAGGATATGCCGCCAGAGATCGCCGGAGTTGACTGCCTTTTGAATCGTTTTTTATTTAGATGGTGGTGATGAGAGAGTTTTAGGGGTGGTGGTGATTTTTTTCGATGAAGATGAAGAAAGTTTAGGTTTGTATAATAAAAGTGGTAGGTGTAAGATATATGCAAGACTGAAAGGGACGTACATTATTCTGTCTGGGATCCATTTATGTAATACAAGATAGGAGCAAATTTTATAGGTAATTTTCTTTTCATATTTTCAAAATCTAGCAAAATGAAACTTATCTATATAGATTAATAGATAGATGACAGTATGATACCACGTATAAATTTTCTTATTATCAGTAATTTTTATATAAATGTCTTTTTGTAATTATTGAATAAAAATTAGTATAAAATTAAAATTTTATCTTTATATATTATACATCCAGTCTTGGCGCGGTTCGACTGGTCTGACCAGTATAATATTGTGGGACCGGTTCAGTGTCCGATCCGGTTTTCAAAACATTGCTTATATATGACCTTGTGTCAGTCATATTTTCCTAAGGCCGGTCCTTATAGGGGCGTCTACCCCGCGTCCGACGCCGAACCCCTCGAAAACGCTAGTAGCACGGGCGGCGTCCACCCCCGCGTCCGGACCGTTTGTTCCAATTATAGACGTGCGTTCTTGCTTGCTAGTGGGTCCCGAACTCGAATTTGTTAGCTTTTAAAATTAAAAAAAACAAAACTTTTTGCAATTTGTATGTAGTGTGCGTGTGTAGGATATATATACATATATGTATATATTTGATTATGAAGAAGATGGTATATATAATTTGAGTGTGTGTACAGGTGTGTGTGATGTGTGTACTATATATATATAGGTGTTCAAAGGAAGAAGATGATCTGATAATGTACTCCGTATTATATTATATAATTTAATATTAACTTTCGTTTTAACCCCTCCACTTTAAGTTATTTACGAATTAATTTTTATAGTTTTAAAATTTCACTTTTAAACCTTAATTTTCTATCTAAACTTTGTTTAATTGTATAAAATTTGTTATTATTATTAATAAAAGTTTTACTTAATTTGTTTTTTAATTTAGTTTAATTTTGTGAAAAAGAAAAATTAAATAATAAAATGATGGATGAATAGTGGAAAGAAGTGGGGAAGAAGTGGGTAGTATAAGGAGGGGGTGTTCTTGGGTGTTCTAGGAAAGAGAAAGTTGATGAATAGTGGAAGAAGTGAGGAAGAAGTTGATAGTATAAGGAAAGGCCTAAATTTCATTGATGAAGATGAAAAGTAAATTGTCCATCATAAACATTTGTCATGATTTAATTGGATGACTTGGTTTTACTAAAGATGTTAAATTATAAGAACTCATTAATCAAATTTATAAAAGGATTAGAGCTTTGGTTAGTACCTCTAAAATTAGTTTGCATAGTATGTTTGATTTTTTTTTTTTTATCAAAATTAAAATAAATGTTACATATTTTTTGATGAAAAGTTTACTTTTTTCTCAGTCTGATCTGGATTCTGTTCATTCTAAATTACTCCTATAAAAAACTCGTATAAATTTATTTGAAGTCCGGCCCCATCAAACTTAACATGATTATCCAATCATGTAAGACAGTTTGACTTGTTCAATTAATACTTTCTTTATTATAAAATGGTAAAAGTTAGGACAAGGATGCAATCAAGCATCAGCTGATGAAAAACCAACTTTTTTCCCCTTTTGCATTACTTTAAATAGAGTTTTTCTTTTAAGGTTAATGTAACACCCCGTTATTTTAAGGTAATAGAAAATTGACCTTTATTATAGTTTTGGCATTAAATTAATTTTCTAGTATTTTGTTTTGAGTTTTGGGGTTAATTTAGTTGGGATTTTAGTGGCTAGCGGGTATAATACCCACTTAAATTAGAAGAGAACGTGGCATGAGGAAAAGAGGTCCAGCCATATTATGTTGGTGACTCATATTTCACTATCTATTTCCTCTCTAATTCTTCTTTCCCCAAAATCATTCTACAATCTTCCAATTCATGCAAAGACAAGCTATGAAATTCTTCTTCCTAAATCCACCCATCTAATTCAATTGACTAAGAATTATAGCAAGGGTTTTGATTTGGTGTGAATGGGCCGAAATTTATAAGAGGAAGAAGAGAAGATTGGGTTTTAAGTTGCTTTTATTTTCTTCTTGAGGTAAGAATTCTCCCTAATTGTTGATTTGTAAATTAGGGTTTTGATTATTGAAATTAGGGTTCTTGACTAATGAATTTGGGAATTTTGTAATTTGGGCATTTGTATGAACCCTAATGGAATTTAAATAAAGGGATAAATTTGGGGTTAATGCAATGAGTTTTTATGATGATGAAATCCATAGTGATGGAACATATATTTTTGGGTGTTTGGCTATGTGAGTCCCTTAAGTTCGATGGTTAACCAGGAAAGTGTAAAATACAACAAGTCTAATAATCACTAGAATGGACTAGTATTACTTGTAAATAAATGCAAGAATATATAAACAAAGTAATACAAGACTTAAAGCAATAAACAAGTAAAGTGGAACATTATGTATTTTTCAATGGTGTATTTTATTTATGATGTTAAATAAAATACAAGGTTGTGCGGAATCAAGATAATACAAATAAGTATGTATCCTAACAACCTATGAATTACAAATGATCTATATTTGTCAAATAACTCTTTTGGATCGAGATACTTAAAGTTGTGAAGTATCCCTGTTTAAGATCGAGAGTATTTAGACAAATTCACTTAAATGCAAAATGTATGCTTAAAAGTATTTATGTCAAGGAAATGACTTTGTATTTATAGGCAACAAAATTCACCAGTGAATTTTGTGCCGTACAAATCTGGTTGCATGCATTTAATGATCCGACAAGAACATTAAATGCATTGGATAAGGAATAAGGATAAAGTCACATCAAATGACTTTGTATCCTTTTATCCAACCACCTTTACACGCATAAACTTTTGTAAAGAACAAGTGGATTGTTCTTTGGAAAGTGTGTAAAGGCAAAAGTCAATCCTCGATATCAGTGTTCAGACTTGTAAGGTCTAGAACACTGACAATCCTCCAGTGTACAGATCTGGTAAGACTTCTAGTGGACTCCGCCATTTGTCAGTCTTCTTTATTCTGACTTCAGTCTTTGACTTCAGTGAGAATGTCTTCAGTAGAGTTGATCTGGACTGGGGGTGAAGTCCAGTGAGCTAATCTGGAGAATACTCCAGATTTCCTATACAAGTATTTGCTCACTGGTCTTCCATTATTTTTGGACAAATCTTCAGAGGGACTCCAGATTCCAAGTCTGGAGTAGGTCCAGTAGAACACGTTTCTGGACAGATCTTCAGTAAGGCTCCAGTAGTCGAGTCTGGAGCGAGTCCAGTAAATCTGGACTAAATCTGGACTAAATCTGGACCTAACAAATTCCCCCTATTTGTTTAGAAATAATGCAAGTGTTTTCAAGCTTAAATCTATACACTTTGTATGCTTGAAAAACACAAGTTTTGACTTAGTCTAAAAATCTAAGTTACTGGAAAATACTTTATAGATCATGAGTGTTTTCAGTTTCATCTTTTAAGTTCTAACTTAGACTAAATCTGATCATTTACTTATATGAATCAAAAATTGCAACTATTATTACATACATCAACTGATAAATAGTATACAATTTTCATAAAACAATAAATTTACAACAAGTAAATGATAAGAGTCAGGCCCTTCTTTTTGATGTCTGTCTTGGAGCATCTTCAGTAGCCTTTCTCTTTGGTGATGGAGAAGATGGTATTGATTCTGGCGTTCTTATGCCCATTGCAACTTCCATCTGTTGCTTTCTTCTCCATACCTTTTCAACTCTTTTCAGAAATGCTTTAACATCAGTCGACACCTCTGTCTTCCCCCTGAACGTTAAAGCGATTTCTTTCAGTTTACTCCATCCAAATGCTTGGACTGAAGTACTTTTCCTCTCATCAGTAAAGTTACCCTCCCTGGTCAACTTTACTTCAAACTTAGACATGCCTTCATGATCTTCAGCCAATTTGATTTCAGCACCAGTGATCCTTCTAGCATCAGCCCTGAAATTTAACATTTCATTGTACTTGTCTTTCAACTTGGCTGTCTGGATCAATGATTCAGTTTCCTTGGACACTCTCTTTTGCTCTACAGCAGATTGGAGTTCTTGACGATTGATTTTTCGAGAAGTGTCAGGGGAATGAAATTGCTTACATCAGCATCTTTGATTGCTTTGATTTGTCTGGCAGTCAGTTTTGGTAAGCCAGTAAGTCGCTTCCTGTACTCTATCTCCAGAGCACCAACGTTCTTTCTGATCTTTTTCTGGAGGCTTACCAGTTCATCCTTCCTTTGTCTGATGAGTTCTGGTACACTCACGCCATAAATTATAGAATCATAGACCTGTTCTTCTTCAGCGTAAAATGAGCGTACATGAACATCATCTAATGCATTTAGGCATTGATGAACTCTGGGGTCATCCTTCATCTTTTTATATATATCAACATTTATGCCTAACCTTCCAGCATTGTAAGAGTCCAGAGTCCCCATTGATTCCATCTCCCTTTGATGGGCCAGCAGTTCATCTTTTTAATTTCTTTTGAAAATCTCTATCATGATGCATTCTTGTTCAAGCTTCTTGGATGTTTCATCATCAGCATCTTCAGCAGTTTGCTCTTCCTCTTCACCAGATACCATTTATTGTTTTCCCTTAACTGACTTCAGAGTTGTTGGTATATCTGGGAAGGACTCAAACTGGGGCTCACTGGCTTCAGTACCAGTAGCTTCTTCAGTTAGCCCGGCTTCAGTGCCATATGCTCTTTGTCTTGTTAGCCCGGCTTCAGTGCCATATGCTCTTTGTGCCAAGTGCTTCAGTGTTTGGTCACCAGATGACTTTTCCCCCTTGGAATGATCACCAGTCCTTGACTTGAGATCATTCCATAACTGTTCAAGCATAAGTCTGTCCAGTGCACCAAATGTTATACCTGCCTCTGGAGTTGTTTCAGTCACAACTTTCTTAAGTGCCTGCACTTCCTTTTGAACATTTGCAACTGCTTTAGGCAAGTGTTTTGGCAACTTCTCATCCAGTAACTTATCTACTTGGGGTAACACCCCATCTTGAATGGTACGAAGAACAGTCTCAGAAATCTCTTCACATAACTCTTTCAGCATATTGTTTCTGAACTTTCTTGTACATTCATCACTTATAGTACTAACAACTGCATCCTGGTCTAGTGTGGATCTACTCTCCAGAGAACTGACCCTGGAAACCAACTTCTGAACTTCGTCTTTCAGACCTGCCAGTTCACCAGTGACTGCAGTCTGAACAGAACTAACCAACCTTGTCTCTAGACCCTGGACTGCCACTTTGAAATTTTCAGTATTGTTATTTGTGGCCAGTACCAGTTCATCAAGCTTCTCAAATACAAGCTTCTCATTCCCAGCAAACAGATTCATCTCAGATGCAAGGTTATTTGATAATAAGATTTGAAGTCTGAAATAACCTGAGATGAAGTCTGGAGTGAACTCTCCAGGTCCGCCACCTTACTTAAAAGGCCTTGGACCTCGGCATAAGATGAAGTGTTCATCATCAGCATCTTCAGCAGTTTGCTCTTCTTCTTCACCAGATACCATTTATTGTTTTCCCTTAAC
Source organism: Erigeron breviscapus (assembly GCA_034093135.1). Classification (NCBI taxonomy): domain Eukaryota; kingdom Viridiplantae; phylum Streptophyta; class Magnoliopsida; order Asterales; family Asteraceae; genus Erigeron; species Erigeron breviscapus. The sequence continues at coordinate 145,158,662 of CM067168.1, forward strand.
TGACTTCAGAGTTGTTGGTATATCTGGGAAGGACTCAAACTGGGGCTCACTGGCTTCAGTACCAGTAGCTTCTTCAGTTAGCCCGGCTTCAGTGCCATATGCTCTTTGTCTTGTTAGCCCGGCTTCAGTGCCATATGCTCTTTGTCTTGTTAGCCCGGCTTCAGTGCCATATGCTCTTTGTGCCAAGTGCTTCAGTGTTTGGTCACCAGATGACTTTTCCCCCTTGGAATGATCACCAGTCCTTGACTTGAGATCATTCCATAACTGTTCAAGCATAAGTCTGTCCAGTGCACCAAATGTTATACCTGCCTCTGGAGTTGTTTCAGTCACAACTTTCTTAAGTGCCTGCACTTCCTTTTGAACATTTGCAACTGCTTTAGGCAAGTGTTTTGGCAACTTCTCATCCAGTAACTTATCTACTTGGGGTAACACCCCATCTTGAATGGTACGAAGAACAGTCTCAGAAATCTCTTCACATAACTCTTTCAGCATATTGTTTCTGAACTTTCTTGTACATGCATCACTTATAGTACTAACAACTGCATCCTGGTCTAGTGTGGATCTACTCTCCAGAGAACTGACCCTGGAAACCAACTTCTGAACTTCGTCTTTCAGACCTGCCAGTTCACCAGTGACTGCAGTCTGAACAGAACTAACCAACCTTGTCTCTAGACCCTGGACTGCCACTTTGAAATTTTCAGTATTGTTATTTGTGGCCAGTACCAGTTCATCAAGCTTCTCAAATACAAGCTTCTCATTCCCAGCAAACAGATTCATCTCAGATGCAAGGTTATTTGATAATAAAGATTTGAAGTCTGAAATAACCTGAGATGAAGTCTGGAGTGATCTCTCCAGGTCCGCCACCTTACTTAAAAGGCCTTGGACCTCGGCAGAAGATGAAGTGTTTCATCATCAGCATCTTCAGCAGTTTGCTCTTCTCTTCACCAGATACCATTTATTGTTTTCCCTTAACTGACTTCAGAGTTGTTGGTATATCTGGGAAGGACTCAAACTGGGGCTCACTGGCTTCAGTACCAGTAGCTTCTTCAGTTAGCCCGGCTTCAGTGCCATATGCTCTTTGTGCCAAGTGCTTCAGTGTTTGGTCACCAGATGGTCCTTCAACAGCTTGACCTCTATCTGGACCCATTTCAGCTTCTTCCCTTTGAAAGGAAAGCATGGACTGAGGAATATCTACCTCGTCCAGTGGAGACCTGAGGTTGACCAGATCCCTCATATACTCACTCACAGAAAAGTGAGTAGTATCAAAATCATACTGGTCTCCAAGAGCATTTTTAAACATTAGAGAAAGGAAACGAATATAAGGAACAAATGGTTTTCTTCCTTTCACTCTAAGGCGCTCAACCAGGTCATCAAAAAGAATCTGGGCAAAGTCCACTCTAAGCCCAAACCATAAGCAGTAGGCAATCTGGAGATGGGTTTGATTTATCTGGTCTAACCCTCCAGAACTGCCTCCCAGACATTCAACAATGTGGGTGAAAAAGTATCTCCATGAGTCTGACAGCTTGCACTGGACAGTGAAAGTCTGGCCATCCAGTTATTCATGTTGATTCTAATGGCATTTGCCTCAAGAGAGATATGAGGTGCCCTGTCAACATTTTCAGAAGGAGCATATTCAGCGGCAAGGAGATTTTTGAGCGATTTTGATTGTCTAGGTGCCATTTTATACAGAATAGATGAAGATGAAATTGAATATGTATAGGTTATGATGAAGATTTGATGAAAGAATGAATGAAAATGGAGTAAATAAGAGAGATAAATATGATTGGAAATTGAATGAAGAAGTAAATGAAGGAATTTGAGAGATTTGGGAGTAAATATGTTCGAAGTAAATGCAATTGAAATTGAAAGTGGGTATTTATAGGAGAGAGAATGTGGAACTCAAACGGTTTATTTGAAATTATCAAATATAATTTTGATCGATGTTCTGAGATCCGCATTAATTACATCACATCACACATAAATGTGTGACGGTTTACAGCCCACAAACATTAACAAGTTGCTCTTTTTCACTTCCCAAAGTAAAAATACCATCATTACGTTGAAAAATTTACATGCCACGTAGGATTAAAATATCTTCAAAAAGATTTGCTTACGTGGCACACACAATGACCAAGTATTTAGAAAATATTATGACATATTTCAGTGCATCTGGAGGTTAACTGGACACTCCAGTATCACTGGTGGATTAGTCCAGTGAACATGTACTGATGGTACACTGGAGGGACACTCCAGTAAAGTACCAGTGAAAACCATTTTTGAAAGACTGGTAACCTCAAACGTGCACGTCAACTAATATAGACAAATGAGAGGGACACATTTACAAGGAGACATTAGTCAACTCAAACACGCACTTCAATCTGTCCAGTTACCAGTGAGAGGGACACATTTACAAAGCACCAGTAATATTTTCTAAAGAGTTTGTCCAGTGAGAAAATAAATTAATAAATTCCCCCTGAACTTAAAACATTTTTTAAGAAAAAATATCTTTCAAGTCTTTCCCTGGAATGTTGTTCCAGAAATCTAATAATGCAAAGATAGTACACAAAGGCGTTCAATATCTGAGCAGTCACCAGATTTAAGGGTTTAACATTCCCAACTCACCAACAAGATATTCAAAAGTTTTGACATCCAGAGGTTTGGTAAAAATGTCAGCGAGTTGTTTGTCAGTGGGAATAAAATGGAGTTCAATGTTGTTTTTCATAATATGATCACGAATGAAGTGATACCTGAGATCAATGTGCTTCGTTCTGGAGTGCATGACTGGATTGTTTGAGATAGCAATGGCACTGGTATTATCACAAAAGATTGGGGTATTTGAATATTTAATACCATAATCAAGCAACTGGTTCTTCATCCAGAGTATCTGAGCACAACAACTGGCTGCAGATACGTATTCAGCTTCAGTAGTGGACAATGAAACTGAAGTTTGCTTCTTACTGGTCCAGCTGACCAGTTTGCCACCAAGGAAATGACATCCACCAGTAGTGGATTTCCTATCTATCTTACAACCTGCATGATCTGAATCTGAATAACCCATTAGATCCATGCCTGAGCCTTTAGGATACCAAAGACCTAGACTGGGGACACCTTTAAGGTACTTCAATATGCGCTTTACAGCAAGCATATGAGATTCCTTTGGATTAGACTAATATCTGGCACATAAACATGTTGAAAACATAATATCTGGTCTACTGGCAGTTAAATACATCAGTGAACCAACCATGCCTCTATAGACAGTGGTGTTCACTGGTTTTCCATCTGGATCGGAGTCCAGTGTCAGTGGTGCAGAAATTGGAGTTGGTTTAGATGGTGAAGAGTTCATATCAAATTTCTTTAAAAGATCTCTAACATATTTTTCCTGATTAATAAAAATGTCATCTTTGTTTTGTTTAATCTGGAGTCCAAGAAAATATGTTAATTCACCCATCAAACTTATCTCATATTCAGTTGACATTATTTTCGAAAATTTCTTGCACATGTTTTCATCAGTAGACCCAAAAATAATATCATCAACATAAATTTGTACCATTAACAGATTACCTTTTTCATGAAGAATAAATAAGGTATTGTCAATTGCACCTCGTTTGAAACCATTTTTCAACAAATGTTTAGTCAGAGTGTCATACCAGGCACGTGGGGCTTGTCTGAGGCCATAAAGTGCTTTGTCCAGACGATATACCCAATGTGGATGCTTTTCATCAACGAAACCTGGTGGTTGTCTGACATAAACTTCTTCTTCAAGCTTTCCATTCAAGAAAGCACTCTTTACATCCATCTGGTAGATCTTGAACTGATGATAAGCAGCGAATGCTAAGAATATTCTGATCGCTTCAAGTCTAGCCACTGGAGCAAATGATTCATCAAAGTCGACATCTGACTGGCAGTAGCCTTGTGCTACCAGTCTGGCCTTGTTTCTGATTACGTGGCCATCTTCATCTACTTTGTTCCTGAAGACCCATCTTGTTCCAATTGGTTCTTTCTTTCCAACTGGGAAAGGAACCAGATACCAGACCTTGTTCCTTTCAAACTGGTGAAGCTCTTCTTGCATAGCAGTCACCCAGCTTGGATCTTCCATAGCCTCATCAATCTTCTTTGGTTCCATCAAAGATAGAAAACTAACATATAAGCATTGATTACTGGAGGCTCTTCTGGTCTGAACTCCTCTACTGGAGTCACCTATGATCTTATCAATAGGATGAGCTTTTGTCCATCTGGAGTACTGACCAGGATTGTTACTGACAACAATATCAGTGCAAGAATTCAGTTGAGTCTCCTCTGGAGTTGCTTCTGGAGGAGTGTCTTGCCAGACTACTTCAGTATCTTCATCTGAGTCATTTAAATCACGATTTGCATCATGAAATTCTTCATTTGAAGGCATTTCTTGAAGTACTGGTTCAGTTTGGAATTCTTCATAAGAAGACATTTCTGGTCTATTCTCAACTGACACTGATACTGGGGGAGTAGTACGAACATCTGATCCAATATTAATTTCAGAGGGTAGTTTGAAAATAATAGAGGATAGAATGGAGTACTACTGGAGTGTTTCTTTTTCTGAACAGGTTCCAGATCAGGATGACTGGAAACTGTGTCTTTTGAATCTTCTTTATTGTCGTTTATAGGATCAGATTCACAAAAGACAATTGGAGTTACTGGGGGAGTGTCAAGGGTTGGCTTCTTGTTGATTGCAGCATTTGATTCATCAAATGTGACATGAATTGACTCATGGACCTTCTCCAGTCTCTTGTTGTAGACTCTGTAGGCCTTGCGAATGGCTGAATAGCCTAAGAAATACCCTTCATCAGCTTTGGCATCAAATTTGCCTAACTGACTGGAGTCGTTCAGGATGTAAACTGGACATCCAAAAACGTGAAAATAACCAATATTTGGTTTTCTATTTCTTAAGACTTCATAGGCTGTCTTTTTGTGTCGCTTCACATACACTGACCGGTTTTGGGTGTGGCAAGCAGTAGCAATTGCTTCAGCCCAGAAACTGGTAGACAGACCAGATTCAGCAAGCATACTCCTGGCAGCTTATATCAGCGTTCGATTCTTCCTTTCCACCACTCCATTCTGTTCTGGAGAGCGGGCTGATGAGAAATTCTGGGAGATGCCAGTGTGAGTACAGAATGACTCCAGAATTGCATTCTGGAATTCTGTTCCATTGTCACTTCTTAACTGACACACCTTTCGACTGTACTTGAGCTCAATTTGCTTGATAAGACTGATGATTTCAGTAGCAGCTTCACTTTTAGACCTCAGAAAGATCACCCAACAATATCTGGAGAATTCATCTACAATCACCAGGGTGTATCTTTTACCAGCACGAGTCTGAACATTCACTGGACCAAAGAGGTCCATATGAAGCATATGAAGAGGTTCAGATATGCTGAAATTCTGTCTGGTCTTGAAACTGGTACGTTTTTGCTTACCCATCTCACATCCTGGACATGGCATTTCCTTTTTGAAGGAAACTGAAGGTATCCCATCTGCAAGTTGTTTTTTGGACAACTTATTAATATTCTTGAAATTTAAATGGGATAACCTTTTGTGCCATAACCAGTTTGTGTCTTCATCAGCTTGAGTATAGAAACACTGCTCTGAAGGAGAGCTTTCCATATCCATCACGTACACATTCCCTTTTCTGGGAGCAATCAACACTAACTTCCAGTCCTTGTTGAATACGATACCCTGAGCAATATTGAATAGAACTTGATAGCCATCATCACACAGTTGGCTTACACTGATCAGGTTATATTTCAAACCATTCACAAATGCAACACGTCTGAACTTGACTTGTCCATTGTTCAGAACACCGTATCCATCAGTCTTTCCACAACCATCATTTCCAAAAGTAATGGAGGGTCCATCAGAAATGGTGAACTCCTCCAGCAGGGTCTTACATCCGGTCATCGTCCTGCCAGTAGCACTGTCAAGATACCAGATATATTTCTTTCGATCGCCCTGCACATACACCAGATACTTATCAGTTAGATTTGGGAACCCATCGACTGATGGGTTCACTGGACCCTCCCTTATAGGTCCCTGGGGCAATCTGGTTTAGTTCACTTTCTTCAACAGTGGTCTTAGTTGAAAAGACCACTAGGGTTGATAGTTTTGAAACCTTTTTCTTTTTCTCAACTGGAGAAATAGATTTATCTTTCTTTGCAAAAGGTTTTGTATTTTGTCTAGGGCCAGATGAAGTACCCTCAATAAAGTTTAATCTTGCATTAAAACTTTGAGATTGACGAGTCAGTGTTTGAATCTGGCTCTCTAACCTGGACAAAATATTTTCTTCAAATGACACCTTAGCCTTTCCAGTCCTAGGCTTAGGTAGGGGATTGGTTTGAGGCAAAGGTTTATTCCGATAAACCTCTTTAACTGGAGCAGTCATCTGGAATGCTCCAGTCTTGACCTCTGGGGATTGAACTGGGTAAATATTGGTCTTGGGAGTTACAGGCTCATCATAAATAGTGGTGGGCCTGAACCCCTCTGGTAATCGATCGATTACTGGTATTAATGATGCTACATGAGTATTTCCATCTAAGTATGCACGTTTTTGAGCAGGAAATTGATTTACTCCAGCATCATATGGCTTTTTGGTTTCTAGCCATGATTTAATTACCAGTTTTTCTTTCTCTAAAATGACTTCAAGATCTTGTTTTTCTTGAATCAATTGTTCAGTTACAGAACCTGGGCTTGAAATGCCAGTTCAATGTCTTGAAGTTCTTTCAATTTTGATTTTAAAGCAGTTATTTCAGAAAAATCTGTTTCTAGACCATTTACACAATCAGATCTAACAGTTTCTACAAATATCAAATCAGAATTAAGAGCTTCAGCTATGTCCAGTTTTAGTTCTTGGTCAGTTGCACAATCATAATCACTAACCTTTTTAATAACAATGTCTACCCATCGTCCAGATGTGACATCTTCCTTCACCAGGTGCTCATCGTCTGCCAGAGCCATGTAACAACAATCTCTTTCTTCTTCTTCATCAGCAGATGATTCATCAGAAGGAACCCACTTTTCTTCAGTTGTTGCAATCATGCACTTATTATTGTTTTCAATTTGTTGTGCCATGAGAGCAATCTGGGCCTTAAGCTTTTTATATTTCAGTTTATAGCTATCATCAGGCTTATTATTTGAAGAGAATGGACCAGGCTTGGATACAAACTGGTTGGACCTGCAATCTTTCATGAAATGACCCTTTTTGCCACACTTAAAACATGTCAAATTGGTCTTATCAGTTGAAGAACTGGATGCAAATTGTCCAGATGGCCTATTTGCTCTTGCTTTGAAACGGTTAAACGTTTTAGCAATCATTGCAATAAGGTCATCATCTTCAGTTTTATCACAACAGTCTGGAGAGATTTGACTGGACTCTCCAGAATCCATGAGTTCAGACACCATCTTCTTCATAGAAAATACATTCTCAGAAGATATCAGTGCTGTACTTTGTGGTTCAGTATGACTGACCACATTAGGACTACTGGAGGCATGGTTAAAAGCATCTTGTTCTGCCACCACTCTCTGGGCTTGATTTTCTTCAGTGTACCTGAAAGCTCCATATAAAGTTGAGAGAGTGTGTGTGTGCAGAGTTTTACCTTGTCGTAAGACCAGGATCATGTGAGACCATTTGGTGGGTAGAATATCACAAAATTTCTCCAGAAGTATATCCTTGTCCTTCTCAACCCCAAGACCTCTCAACTGGTTTATGATACTCATAAATCTGGTGTAAGTACCAGTGAGAGACTCATTAGGCTGAGCAAAAAATGACTCATACCTCTTGTTTAAGGAGACCTTTCTTGTGACAATGGTGTCATCTCCTCCTTCATGCTGGTTTAAAAGTTCATCCCACATGGTTTTAGCACTAGGAAAAAGAACTAGTGTGGGAATTAGGGTTTCAGGAACGGCCCCGAGGATCATGTTTTTGAGAAGGGTGTCTAGATTCACCAATCTCCTCTCCTCTTCAGACCAATGTTCCTCCCTCTTTTCCCTTCCTCTTCTAGATCCAGAAGGATCAAGAAGGGGATTGAGAGGTGATGTAGGGACATAAGGACCTTCATTTAAAATTTTCATCATGTTCCTCTCAATACCAGTGATATGCAAAACCATTCTAGCCTTCCACGTACCAAATTCATCACTGTTCCCACTGAATTTAGGAACAGGATTATTTGAGTAGTGCACATGCACGTGTGGAGAAGCAGGAGTAGGAGGAGGAGGTGGATTAGTGTTATTAACAATAGGTGGTTCATTTTGATCATTAATATTAGCATTAGGATCGGGACCAAGATTAAAACTTCCTTGTGTATTTTCTTGGTTAGCCATCAAAGAAACAGATCTAGGCAATGTTTAGCCTTCTGCTCTGATACCAAATGTGAGTCCCTTAAGTTCGATGGTTAACCAGGAAAGTGTAAAATACAACAAGTCTAATAATCACTAGAATGGACTAGTATTACTTGTAAATAAATGCAAGAATATATAAACAAAGTAATACAAGACTTAAAGCAATAAACAAGTAAAGTGGAACATTATGTATTTTTCAATGGTGTATTTTATTTATGATGTAAATAAAATACAAGGTTGTGTGGAATCAAGATAATACAAATAAGTATGTATCCTAACAACCTATGAATTACAAATGATCTATATTTGTCAAATAACTCTTTTGGATCGAGATACTTAAAGTTGTGAAGTATCCTTGTTTAAGATCGAGAGTATTTAGACAAATTCACTTAAATGCAAAATGTATGCTTAAAAGTATTTATGTCAAGGAAATGACTTTGTATTTATAGGCAACAAAATTCACCAGTGAATTTTGTGCCGTACAAATCTGGTTGCATGCATTTAATGATCCGACAAGAACATTAAATGCATTGGATAAGGAATAAGGATAAAGTCACATCAAATGACTTTGTATCCTTTTATCCAACCACCTTTACACGCATAAACTTTGGTAAAGAACAAGTGGATTGTTTTTTGGAAAGTGTGTAAAGGCAAAAGTCAATCCTCGATATCAGTGTTCAGACTTGTAAGGTCTAGAACACTGACAATCCTCCAGTGTACAGATCTGGTAAGACTTCCATTGGACTCCGCCATTTGTCAGTCTTCTTTATTCTGACTTCAGTCTTTGACTTCAGTGAGAATGTCTTCAGTAGAGTTGATCTGGACTGGGGGGTGAAGTCCAGTGAGCTAATCTGGAGAATACTCCAGATTTCCTATACAAGTATTTGCTCACTGGTCTTCCATTATTTCTGGACAAATCTTCAGAGGGACTCCAGATTCCAAGTCTGGAGTAGGTCCAGTAGAACACGTTTCTGGACAGATCTTCATTAAGGCTCCAGTAGTCGAGTCTGGAGCGAGTCCAGTAAATCTGGACTAAATCTGGACCTAACAGCTAGAATTGTGTTCTAAAAGTTATTATGAAATTGTGTTGAATTGTTTAAGTAGCCAAACACCAAAATGATTGAATACATGGTGAATTCAAGTGGATGATTGTGAAAGAATTGAGTTTGTGGAACTCATAGTTGTGCGAATTGTATTATGTATAGGTGATGAAGACCATTTAGTTGAGCCTATAGCCATAGAATCGATTAGCCAAGTTCAAGGTGAGTGTGTATGCATATAATCATGTTCTTGTTATTTGGGGTCATAGGTGGGTAAATTCCTATGATCCATTTGATTGTAGAGCTAGTAGGTGGGTAAATTCCTACTAGCCAAATTGTGATTTAGGGTTAGTAGGTGGGTAAATTTCTACTAATCCATTTGTGATTATAGCTAGTAGGTGGGTAAATTCCTACTAGCATATTTGTTATTAGGGTTAGTAGGTGGGTAAATTCCTACTAATCCATTTGTGATTATAGCTAGTAGGTGGGTAAATTCCTACTAATCCATTTGTGATTATAGCTAGTAGGTGGGTAAATTCCTACTAGCATGTTTCCATGGCCATGTGAAAGTGAAATTATGTTATGATTGAATTTGCTATCGTTGGATAGGCAATATGTGGTGCTTGAGGCACATTGCTTGGTAACTTGATTATGATTATATGTATATGCATTCACTAAGCGTTGCTTACGTTTTAGTTGTTTAAATCTTTTATAGGAGTTGGAAGTAGCAAAGGTAAGAATTGACCAAGTGAAGTAATTTGAAGCTTTGGATAATTTTGAAGGTTGGCAATTTGGGTAAAATTTTGGTAGATTACTCCCTTTTGACCACTATGGCTCTTGATACAAGTTTGTTTGGTTGAACAAGTGTTTCAAATGTTAATTTCTGCAATTATGTAAAGTTTTTGGGCCATTTGGTTGTGTTTGGTCATAACATGCTAATTAGGTCGTTTATTAGGTCAAACGACCCATTTGATGGTCATATCGTTTTTGGACCAAAACCAAGTTTGTAAGTATCATACTCCATGTCTAATACAGGTTTGAAATCTGAAATGTTATAATATGATATTCTGTAGTTTTTGGGGTTTTGGTTTGAGTTTTGGAAAGAGTATGAATCAAATTTTGGTGTGCAGCTGTAACGGGCGTTACACTTGTGTGTAACTGCCGTTATGTAACGGGCGTTACACTTGTGTGTAACTGCCGTTATGCACCCGTTACAGGGCTTCTCCACTTTTTCCTTCTAACGGCCGTTACTATTGTAACGGGCGTTACTCTTTATTTGAAACCTTAACGGCCGTTACCAAATTAACGGGCGTTAACGGCCTGTTAAAAAAAAATAAAAAATAAAAAAATTTCAACCTTTGTTTTGTTTTACTCAATGATGTTTAGTCGTTACAGTTAACTTATTGAAAACTTATATACAAAAACTTCATTAAATCTATATATGACAATACAGGGGGCAAATCAAATAAGAACACCCTTAAAATAAGAACATGATGAGAACACTTAAAAATTTCATTTTGATGCATTAAAAGTCCATAAAACTAACATAGTGTATAACTAATTATCATTATTTAAGTGTTTAACAACATATTGATCTGTCAAAATCGAGAAAATCATGTTTTTTGTTTTGTGCATCAATCTTGGATGCATATTCATCAAAATGATGCATCCAACAAAAAACGTGATTTTTTTCGATTTTGACGGATCAATGTGTTGTTAAACACTTAAATAATGATAATTAGTTATGCACTATGTTAGTTTTATGGACTTTTAATGCATCAAAATGATGTTTTTAAGTGTTCTCACCGTTCTTATTTTAAGAGTGTTTTTACCGGAGTGTTACCCTGACAATACATATATGATATATCCTGCTATCAAGAAATGTACCCTTCTACGTTGGTGCAACGGATATGGTCCTATACTCCTATCGATCAATTTCTAGACTTTGCCTCTTGATTTTACTTCTGGTTTAGAGCACTTCAAAAACTATAGGTGTAGTGATTAATATAGGCGATATATGATATTTGCCCTTTCAAGTATATTGGCAGTGTATATGTTGCATATGAAAATGCCAGAAATAGAAAGTGAAGAATTGATCCATAAACATATATGTATGTGCATAGAAAAAAATAGCTTTGCATTCGAACATTCTTTTTTTACACTTCATGCTCGAAAACTACTGCAACATTTATATTTATTGGCTTTTTTAAAATGTAAGTACTTTATACATCTACACTACAAGTGTGATTAAATTGACAACTTATAAAGTACTCGAATTCCTAAATGAGTAAATGTAGGTATATAATGAAACTTCAACTCTTTTTGCTTAGGATCGAGTTTAGGTCTTGATTCTTGAACAGAGAAGGTGTAATATAACAAGAGTTGTCCCCATATATTTCTTCCAAATTGTGAGCATGAAGCTATTAAGCAGGGTCCATAAAAGGCCTGGCCCAAATTGTTTAATTGACATATGTAACCCAATCGTGGCCAAGCTAAATATCAAATTTGTATATATTTTTCCATGAAATCGAAAGAAGAATCCATCATTCAGTGTTACTGTGTTAGTATATTTTACATGGAAGTGTACGTCATCAAGAAAAACAAACACACAAAATAACGTTAAAAAATATCCCTCATTCAATAATATATTTTACACTATTCATTCGTATGGAAATGGTTCGAGGTTAGAGACAGATGATCTTACCTCATGAAAGTCGTTTTCTTCCTTGCATTGCATTCCTTGATTTTGTTCAGTCATTTTTTTCTTTTTTCTACCCATACTGAAAATCGACCATTCTCTTCTTACGTACGGGCCTTCATTTCTATTGGGCTAGCTGTCAGTTCAAGTATTAGTTCTGGCTCAACATACTAGGCCTACAATATATTGGACTCATAAAATGAATTTGTGGCCATGTCTTGAAAGTTGAAACCAATGTTTTTTTTTTTGGGGTAACAAGTTGAAACCAATGTTCTAAATGTTTGAAGAAACTTTTGAGAAAAAAGAAGGGCTAATTACTTGGAAAGTCCCTCAACTTGTCACCTAAACCTTTTCTGGGGCTCGAACAAAAAAAAGTTCTATTTGAATCAAGAAAACGGCTAAAATAACTATTGTGGGGATTCGAGTAAGTAACCGGTAAAAAAATATTTTGAAAGTTATTTTTATTTATTTTTATTTCAGTTTTTGATGACATGTATATTCCATGTCATTAAATTATACAGCTCGGCTTCCATGTCATTATTTCAGTTTTATTTCAGTTTTTGGATTTTCCACATCCCCCCCCCCCCCCCACTAACGTTTTGTTATATACATAAACAACACAATACCGAAATCGATCAATCATCATCATCATCAAAACCATGTCCGGCCAAAGAAGAGGAAGAAGATATGTTTCCAGGGATGTTTATGCGAAAACCACACATAATACATATACTCTGTATCCACACATAAATGAAAAGTTTTCATCTTAATACATATATATATAACAAAATAAAAACAAACCCAGTAATCATCATTATAACCCAGTAAAATTTCACCAAAATTCATTCAAATCAATCATTATTTCCATTCCCATCTCTTTTCGTTGACACGACTCGTTACTTCCATCCTTGCATTTCAATACAACACACAGCAATCACCATGGACTCTCATTCGGAAGAAGAAGACCAAATCTGGATTAAAATCTCATCGATTAACAATAGATACAGGAAGGAACCGAAGGTGGTAGATCGATTAACAATTAAAATCTCATCGATTAACAATCTCATCGATTTTAATCCGTTACATCTTGGGCTTTCTTAATCTGACATCCTTTTTCCATCAACATCAATCTAATAATAAAAGAAACCGAAGGTGGTGGTGGATGGCACAAAGTTATTGTTATACCCATGCCTGAAACCCGAATCAAAAATTATTTACAATCGCAGTAGATCGATGATAGCGGTGGCTTGTGGTGGTGGCGGAGGTTTGTGGTTGTGGCGGAAAATGCGGAGCAAAGAAAAGGCATAAGTGGTAGAAAAGAAGTGAAAAGAAAACAGCTGCTGCAAGATAATCTTTTCAATAATTAGAGTTCGTGGCATGTTTGATGAAAAGAAAAAGAGTTTTTGATTTGATGAAAAGGGGATTCGGCTGGAGGGAGAGGGAGATGCACATATTTAGTGTTTTCTATTTTATCCTTTTATGTTTTCTATATTTTGTATTCTCTTTTAGACGGCGTGTAATATTGTTTTTAATTGTAGGAGTGTAACCGGCTAATAATTGTCCACATAAGCATAATTCGGTCGCGGCCCCATAATAGTTATTTTAGCCGTTTTCTTGATTCAAATAGAACTTTTTTTTGTTCAAGCCCCAGAAAAGGTTTAGGTGATAAGTTGAGGGACTTTCCAAGTAATTAGCCCAAAAAAGAATTATGAGCAACATCTAATCTAATCTAAATATCTAATGCTTAAAATAAGCAAAGAGATTATGTGCCCTACTAGGCCACATATACAATACCAGGCATATATCTCATTTATGTTCTATGTACTGTATATGCTTTTTTGGAAAATATTTGAAAAATGTTAGCTTCAGTGTGTATTAAAATAAACATTGTCCCTAAAAAGTTGCACAATGTTGGATTATTTTATAAAAAACTAGATGAATACCCGCGCGATGCAGCTGCAGTGATGGTAACGGCGACAGGGAGTGGTGATGGCGACTGGTTGCGGCGACGAGTAGTGTATGTTAATGATGTAAAAGGAGTAGTGTAGCTATTTTAAGAATTAAGTGGTATATATTATAAATAATTTAATTAAGATATATTGGGTATTCAATAGCATTATGAATAGTCTAGTTATATTAGTAAAGACATTTTTCTGGTTTTACCCAAGGTTTTGAGTTCGATCCTTAGGGATGACAAACCTTGAGGTTTTTCCCTCCGAATACTTGTAACGGTCCATAGTCAATATCTCGTTGTCTAGGGTACGTGCAAGGCTTCACGATTATACGGCGAGGTTTCCCTGATCGTATACCGACTGAATATTCTGGAAAAAAAAATGTAAAGACATTTTTGATATTTTAAAGGTTGAAAAGGGAAAAGAGTTTTTTTTTTTTGACCATACATATACATATACATATATATATATATATATATATATATATATATATATATATATATATATAGTATTTTACTGTTATATAATATTTTTTTTGAAATTGTTAATTGATTATTTGAAAAAGGAAAGTGATAAACGTAGTTTTTATATTTGGTTCATTTATTAGAGACCAGGGATAGGGATGGATAGTATTATTTTAATAACGGGCTTGATCTCTCCCGTAATAATGGGCTAATGGCCCATTTAATTTATTTTGCACCAAATTTCTGTACGAGAACTTTATCGCTCTTCTTTATTTCCATCCCCGATCTTTTATAGAATTTCAACTAAATAGGCTATATATGTTGGCGTAAATAAACGTAAAGATGCATGATACCTTGAAATCATGATACTGTATATTTCTTCTATATATCACAACACACGCTAGGCGGACCCTTGGTTAAAAACACGTTTTTAATAATACTCGTACCATATATCTACTGCATTGAGGATTGGTTTCCTCACCCAGCTGCTCCCTATACAAAGGGCCCCACGTGGGAGGTGCCTAACAAAACGCGGACGCATGTGTGGGTGGACATTTGTGGGAAACGAACCGGTGCGCATGCCTTGCAGCGGGCTTAAAATGCGTAGGCACCCAAGTGGGTGCAATGGCCTGGGGGTTGCCATCCACCATTACCCTTTTTTTTATATCTACTGCATTTATACATATGCTATACACTTGTGGAGCCACGATGATCTATGTTGTTTACTTTAAAGTAGAAGTATTTTACGTTCGTGATAATGACTTAAATGGTGTGTTTCCAAGATAAGACATGCAAACAACTTGCGGCCAGAAATATACGAGTAATTCGGAACCGGATATATATAAATAGAATTTCAAATATTCCAGAAATACAAACATGATAACAAACATAATATAATATTCTTAGAACCGAAGATATGATCTACTAACACAAACACACACAAATTAAAATACCATCTTACACAAGTCGACCTATTAGTACTTCATACTACACAACTCAAGTAAAAGTGACTACCTAGTGACCACACGAAAAACAACCTTTTAAGGATGAGGGAGTGCACCACCGGCACCACCACCGATAGGAAAGCCACCCATACCGCCACCACCACCGATAGGAAACACACCACCAACACCAGGACCACCACCACCAAGTCCACCACCACCAAGAGTTGGTAATCCCCCAAAACCATTTCCAAGACCTCCAAAAGTTCCTACACCACCAGCCGGCCCACCCGGTCCACCATATTGATATCCCATACCTACACCTCCGACTCCATTTGCTCCGCCAAAATCACCACCTACACCAACTCCGGTTCCCATCCCTCCCATGGGTAGACCATTGTTTCCAATGCCATTGAACCCTCCGGTTCCACCAAAAGTATAAACGTTCTTTTGGTCCGTAAGACCAACAGTACTACTACTATCTTTGTTTTCTTTCGGAACGTCTCTAGCAGTAGTTGTATAAACCACTACTGCTAGAGTTGCTACTAGCATAAAACACAACCTTGTCATTTTTTTAATTATTTTTGTTCGACTTTACGTACCTAAATTAAAAGACTAGCTAGAAGTTGATGCAAGAATATGAAAAATGAGGAGAGTCTATCTATTTAAAGGGAAAAGTAAAACTTGAGAGTACGTAACAGTTGGGGGTAGTAAATGGAATTTTTAATTTTGGCAGAAATTTTCTGCTCACCTTGCAGGGTGAAAATTAATATCAATATTTCATAAACTACCTACTAAAATTTACTGACTGGTCACAATCAAACGAATTGAAGACAAGCATGTAGAAAAATAACTTCAGTGACAAAAACCAAATTGACCAATATGTACGTGAAATAAAATTGTCACGCGAAAACCAAAGTTTCATACTATTTCGAAAAATCGATAATCTATTTTGAAATGGAAATATTGCTATTTTGACTTGTGATTCCGAAATAGTATTGCGATTTCAATATATCATTGCCATTTCGTAAACAGTATTGTGATTTCAAAGTAAGCATTGCAATTTCGTGACTTCACATTATGATTTTAGTCGGCTATTTGACTTTTCTTGACTTCTCTTTTTATTCATAAATGGACTATCATACGAGTATATACCTTCGTTTAATTTTTTAACTTTCGTGGTAGACTATCAATCATGGGCTCATGGCCATGCCTTCATCTTTTAACTTTTGTTTTGGGTCTCATAATTACGTGGACATCAATAAAATTAAAGTAAAAAATAGGGAGTAGTCTAAATCGCAAACCAAAATCGAAAATAATGCTATTTCAAAATCACAATAGTGTCTTTTGCAAAATTATGATCTGCCACAACTATTGGTGGCAGCTGGTTTAAAAGTAAACACCACTAGAAAATAAAACTATAAATACATATGATTGTGCTGAAAGTGAATACGAGTAAAACAAACAAACGATCTTAGCTTTAGAACATTTTACCAACTAGGCTAGCTTTTCTTTTTTATAGAGAATTGGAGACATAGTTAAAATTTTAATTGTGTTTTAAGTTGTATGGTTATATTTGAAGAATTTTAGATTCTCATGTTACAATTTTCTAATTAAATGTGTTACGGAAAGGACCCAAAAGTATATTTCCGGGAATTTTTTTTTGAAACGGGCTTTTTTCAAGGGTGTTTTGTCAAACAAGTTTTCGATTTTTTTTTTGTGGAACCGGGTAAACCGGTATTTGAAATACCGGTTTCAAATTTTTGGCTCGAAACCGGTATTTGCATTACCGGTTTAAAAAAAAATACTTTGAACCCGGTATTTCAATTACCGGTTTCAGAGTTTTACAGTTTGATGTGACAAGCTGAAGTACGATTGATGAGTGCTATAGTTGTCCTTCGCACATATTTCGAAACCGGTATTTCAAATACCGGTTTCAAATCTAGTATATATATATATAATAATTCGGTATATATATATATACTAGATTTGAAACCGGTATTTGAAATACCGGTTTCGAAATATGTGCGAAGGACAACTATAGCACTCATCAATCGTACTTCAGCTTGTCACATCAAACTGTAAAACTCTGAAACCGGTAATTGAAATACCGGGTTCAAAGTATTTTTTTTTGAAACCGGTATTTCAAATACCGGTTTCAAACGTATATATATACTTTGAAACCGGTATTTCAAATACCGGTTTCAAATCTAGTATATATATATATAATTCGGTATATATATATATACTAGATTTGAAACCGGTATTTGAAATACCGGTTTCGAAATATGTGCGAAGGACAACTATAGCACTCATCAATCGTACTTCAGCTTGTCACATCAAACTGTAAAACTCTGAAACCGGTAATTGAAATACCGGGTTCAAAGTATTTTTTTTTAAACCGGTAATGCAAATACCGGTTTCGAGCCAAAAAATTGAAACCGGTATTTCAAATACCGGTTTAACCGGTTCCACAATTTTTTTTTCCCGAAAACTTGTTTGACAAAACACCCTTGAAAAAAGCCGTTTCAAATTTTTTTTCATATTTCCGGATACCCTGACTCGTAGTCCATGCCAGACTACCTCAGGGTCCAACACGTGAGAGGTAAATCAAGCTGACTGAGCGGCACAATGGAGTAGTGTGAACCATAAAGATCGAACATCTGACTTCATTTCATGTAAATGACAAAATTAATCAACTCGTAAACCATGTCATCAGCTACATATATACCTTGGAAAATTTTCTTAGATATAGATTATGTGTGTATCTTAAAAGGATGTGTTATTTATTGCTATTAGCATTCATGTGTGTTTGTGGTTGTTCGCAATAAATCAAAGATGTAAATGTTCTTTGGTTTTATTTGATTTAAAATTGAATAAGAGTGAAAAAAGACTCCATATATGAAACCATCCTTCCATTCATGAAGTCTTGTGTTCAAGCCTTAGGAGGACATAGTAAGTCCCTTTATGAGGGCTTCACTTGGGTATACTCAAGTTCAAGTCTGATGGGGCAGGGTTTACCCCTATTAATCGTCGTGTCTTCGGGCGGATTAGTAGGGGTTTTCCCCCACCGGGTATTTGAAATAGACATTTCTACTTCGAGGGAGCTCTGTAGCGCGGACCCGGTTAAGACAACGTATGCTAGACTTTCCGCTGTCGAATCGCGGCACGAAGTTTCAAGCGAAATTCACCTTTCAAAAAATATGCATCAATGGTTTGTTTGCATGCTTTAATTTGGAAATGGTGATGAACCTGACGAATCACCACATATATATTACTGATGTATCCATTTAAAATTCCACATGCTGGTGTTCAGAATCCCACCACACTCATCATATATCTTCCATATATATTTACCATTGGGCACCAGCTTAGTACTGCCAGCTTGCACATGGTCATGGCCTGTTGGAGTCATGACGACTTTGGGTGGATAATAATTTTAGGTTCAAACCTGGTCTCTATCCTGCTGAGATACAGAGATATAGAGGATTTGTTGAAACTATTCCTTGCGGATCGGACACAAACGGCTGGTGTAAAAACACTTGAAATGTTCTTGCCAATCTACACATTTTAGATGGATATAAACAAACCTCTAATTCGTTCATTTGCAGTTTTAGAAGTCAAATTTGAATATTTGATACTTACAATATTTCCAACTTACAATGAATAATATGCTTTTCTTTATTCACTTTTGAAAACATTCTACTTGATCAAATGTATCAAGAAGGTATAAGAGTTCATGTAGTTGTAATTTCAAATCAAGAGATAACTAGATTTGTCTTAATATGGATCGAAGTATAAAAGTGATTTTGATTGACTAAAAAAAGCCTTGTTTGCGATTAAAAGGAAAGTGAAGTTGGTCAAACTTGCTAACAAATAAATGCAGACATCAATTACGCCTCAGAATCTACAAGAAAAGAAAATGTTACCTGGCATCCCCACATGCAATGCTATTAATTTTTTTCAAGTAGAAAATAATTAAGTTGGTAAATTTTATCACTACAATGCCATATTCTCATGTCATTTGTCCAAGAGCTTTAACTCAATGGTCATCAGGAAGTGGGATAGAGCCCCTGGATGTGTATACATCACGGGTTCGAGTCTTGCAAGCAGGGGGTTTTCCTAATTATTTGGGTTTCCTCCTGAAAGGTATTTGGAGATGATCGCGTGGCTGCCACTGATTGCAAAAAGGTGGTGCCGTGAGTGATCCTAATTGCATTTCAAAAAAAAAAAATTGTTCACAATTTCACATCTTTAAAAATGTTTTAAAAATATTATCTTTTTTATAATTAAAAGTGTACGTATATAAAGTTTGTATATTTATAAAGTGTGAAAAATTAATTAAACAACACAAGTTTCACAATTATATATGTGGGGAAAAAAGTAAAGTGTGTAAAGTTATAATAATATACTTAATATTACAAATATATAGTGACTTACACTTGATAACGATGTAAAATAATTATGTCTAACAAATAGTTACAAAGCCAAAAAAAAAAATTTAGTAAAAAAAAGTTAACTAATTAATTCAGCCTAAAATTAACATTATCATCTGCATACACCATTTTACTTTGAACGGATCATTCGCATACACATACATATATGAATCTGACATGGAGTGTAAATATTTGGTTGGTGGAGAACTTTATTGAATGTCAGGGACCGCTGGCTAAAAAAGAATCATTTTCTAATATAAAGCCTTCTACATTAACCACATGTAGACCTACCACAAAACTTCAATCTTCAATTCATCAATGAGTGCAACAGTGTTCAGGGGGTTTTCCACAATGTGGTTTCCTCCTGAGGGGTCTCAGGTTCAAATCCTATCATATGCAAATGTGGCGAGGGGTCCTTAGCAGTGCTATATCCATCTAACACATGTGGAGCAAACCCTTTAGGACATTGCCAGAAGTCGAACCGGCGTGGGCACATCCGCGTGGAGGGTGTTAGCCATTTATCCGTTGCTGTCTTTCAAAAAAAAAATCATCAATGAGCGACATTGATTTATATTCACCAACAAGTTTTTTGACCCCGGGCGTTGCCCGGGATCGACGTTGCGTCATGCAAACATATATACATACAACATTACCTAAAAGTTTGGACATTTAAAGTTTACTATAAGGGGTAGAAACTAAAAAAATTGGTGGTCAAAACCAAGAGTTTGATGGTAAAATTTAGAAGCCTTAAAATAAGAGATAGAAAGTAAAAAAAAATAAAAATTTGATGATTAAAGTTAGAACTATAATTAAGTTTGTATATAGAAAGTTGGACTAAAGTTAAAAAATCCAAAAGTTAAGTGGTAAAAATAAGTTTGAAGCGTTAAAATAAGAGATAGAAAGTAAAAAAAAAAGATTTGATGATTAAAGTTAAAATCCAAAGTTAATTGATAAAAATTAAAAACTTTAAAAGTAAATTAGACTTGTATACAAAAAGTTAGACTAAAGTGGTAAAACCTAAAAGTTAAGTGGTAAAAATAAGAAACTCTAAAAGTATACAATCGTAAAAAAAAAAAGGAAAAAAACAAAATAGGAATAAGACAAAATAGCTGACGTCATGCTGACGTCAGTGCGGGGCTACTGTAGATAAGGCCACGGTAATTGTAATATATATAACTAGTTTTTTGACCCTGCGCGTTGCAGCAGGTTTGTCAAGTTTGCCAGTCTAATTTTAAGTAGACCGTAAGCTTACGAATAAAATTTGATAACCATCATTATATAGCGTAGCCATATAGATTAGAAGGATTAAAATTTGATAACCATCATTATATAGCGTAGCCATATAGATTAGAAGGATTAATGTATTGTTACATTGACAACCATTACACATGTGTAGTATTACAAAAAGGCTATTAGTGTTTGATTAGCAAAATGAGTAAAAAGCGTAAATCCTTCCTATCTCTTGTCTTTATATGATAAAAAGCCACAGATCATTATGTTCATTATCTTCAGCCAATTCATCCACACCACACAACTGTGATTTTTTTTTTTTAACGATCGTTGGGTTGCCCTTAGCTAGGAGTTTTCCAGGCCAGAATGCTATCCACTCCGATACCTCCAATACACCACATGGGGGGAGAAACCCCCAATTAAATTAATTGGGGGAAAACCCTGCTCCCTCCGATTCGAACCCAGGTCTCCTGGATCCAAAGCCATCATTGAAAGACTCTCGTACCACTGAGCTGTGAACCCAATGGTACCACACAACTATGATAATCGGGTTGAGCACTGCTTCCACCTCTTTAAGCTTCTCATCATTGTCTCTTACCACTCAAGAGCCTCCTTTGTTGCTGCTTCAATTTTCTCTTTATCATCATACTTAATCTTGTCAGCCAATTTAGCTTTGTTATTCACTTGGTTCTTCATGTTGTATACGTAAGTCTCAACGGTATTATGGGCATCAATCTTTAATTTCCCTAGCATGGCAAGTACAGCTTACCATTGTAATCACAAAAAAGTTAAAGAAACACTACTACACACTCCTTAATATATCCCGGTTAAAAAGTCTAATGGAACCCGCTTAGGAGGCGTGTCCTATGCGGGGGAGTCCTATTTACATGATAAAAAGACCCGGCTTCACAACCGAGTCCTTTACAAAAAACAACCGGATCATTAACATAATAGAACACGCTTCCATAGACAATAGAACCCGCCTCTTATGTTTTGAACCACCTTTCTCCTGCCGCCAAATTAGTAATAGAACCCACCAGTTTTGTTTTGTTTTTCCCTCCAATTATCAACTTTACATTACAGAACACTATATATATTGAATACACCAAATTCACAAGAATGAAAAAACACCAGTTTTATTGGTAAAACTTTAATAAAGTTAGCAACAAGTACATTCCAAGTTAAAAAGAAAGCATCACTATAATGCATAATAAACCAAATCACCCTAAACAAAACATTACAAGTAGAGTTATCAAACGAGATACAAAAATAATAAATCAAGTCATTGGCTAAACATAATATATCCCTCCACGGACTCATCGTCTATGGGTTTTGTACATCAACATTGCACTTCCCTTCATTCCGACATCAACCATTTCTCTTTTCCTATGATATCCAAGTCATACACCAGCACTTTAATGACATCAATGACTGGTTCTGTTCGTACAGATAATATTATAAAAGTCCGTGTTAAATACAAAAGGCATACACAACGAAAAATCAACCACTTGTCTTCACAAAGTATTCATAAGAGATGATAAAAATTTGAGTTACCTCTATAAATACAAGCTTGTTTTGCTCCTTATTAGTATAAAAAGTAAGCAGGAAGAAAATTCCAACACCGTATTTCGCAGGTGGTGAAAGCTCAATCCCTTTTGCTTTGTGTACCTGGTTTTGTAAAGTAAGCAAGTGATATCAAATATCAATAAATATACATGAACTAAAACAATAATCATTCGGTCATTCCTTAGCCTCTGAAAACAAAAAATACACCCAGTCAACATAAACAAAACTTAAATAGTTATGCAATTAATCACAATGTGTAAAGTTGACCAAGGTACTACCTTATACAATTCTCCAAAAATCTTTCTCCAAGTTTGTTTTCCTCACTGAAATTATTTGTTGCTACTTTTAAATCATTGTAATTTTGTAACTATATGTTGTTGGACCTTGAAGCAATTCCGTTGATCCAGTGATTTATCTAAGAATGGGAAAACAAATAAATTACATTTACATAAAAACTATGTGCTAGAGAGCATGTAATTAGAATAATAGGTAGACATAAGAGTAAACAATATAATGAAATAACAAATATTACTATAAGAGTAAACAAACTGCGGATTTCACACATAACAATAGACAAAAGGGCAATACCAGACCACATAGTGAACTGCTCTAAAACACACAATATTACAGCCATCATCAAAATACAAGGCTTGCAAATCTGCTATCAACAAATCCCTGTACTACCTGCAATCTATACTTCTATTGGAAAAAAAAAGTTTATTAATTACTTATTGGTAGTAAAATTAATCACCAAATATCAACATATGACAGAAACTACTTGGAAAGGTTAGAATAATGTAGTAGAATCTGAAGCAACCAGTTTTGATATAAGAATTTTAGCTTCAACCATGAAAATGTAGAGAACTTTATGTGCATGGCTCTTACACGTTCACCCTCTGCGGACATAATTAATACCAAAGTTGAAAGTATATCAGCAAGCAATTTCTGCATCAAAGACTCAAGAAAAATAAAAAGGTATGACACTACAAAATGAAACATTCAAAGCTGAATCTGGCATTGTCTTGTAAAATGACTTCAGCATTCCATAATTCGGATGCAAAAACTTCAGTGGCTTTGAAACTGAAGTCATAGAACTTGTAGATTTCCTAATTTCTTGCCTACATTTAAATAATGAACAATGTTAGTATCACATCTCAGATTACTTTGTTAATGAACAATGTTAGTATGAAGCCCAGATTGCTTTGTTATTGGATACAAATATATAAATGACTAATAATCACAAATGAGCCGAAACAACAAGCTATAATGTAGTGCTCATCTAAACCAAGCCTCCTGCTGGTCTAAAGCATGTAAGAACCATATGAGTGAAGTAGTTACACGCTCCTACACCTTGTCTCAAACAATGAAACAAATAACTACAACCAAAAGATCATACACAACAAAACACATATCAAATGAAGTATGATTCCTACATTTCACATCCTTTTCCCCCTTTTCAAATCAATAATTGTGAAAAAAAAACTTTTCCAGGTCACAGGAGCATAATTTACATAAACATTATATAGATATACATATGATAATAATATATAATAATCATCAATTAGCCCTAAATTTCATTATTTAATCTAACAATATAATAGCAAGCTATAACGAACTAAATAAAGGTGAATTAAAGAAGTGATTTATGAAAAAAATAATCGATAACAAACCTCATAGAAGTTCATCATCTAAATCATCATCTTTCGCTGAATCAATGGGTGACTATCGAATCTGTGTAAGGAAGATATCATAACATGATTTTGATTATATGTACCATACCAGTTTTTGCAAGTTTCACCATCGAGTCATCAGGATTATATGGCATCTCACATTTGCAATACCTTCACACAAAAAAATTGACAAATAGTAACTACTCATAGAAAGGTAACCAACAATTAAGAATTTCGATTTCATTAGCCTAATCTATACTAACTGATCGGCTCATCCTTATAAACTTATTATGAATGCCCCTTTCTTTTTTATAAAAACCCTAAAAACTAGTGAAAACTAATTTGAGAAATAGAAGAGACAAGAGAGACATACCTGGTAGATAATCAAGCAGGACGTGAAAAGTGGTTATGATTTTTGGTTTGGATGAAATATGAGTGCGAGTTGAGGGAAGGTTAACTCCATACTTAATTTTTTTTGAAAAACTGGGGGGGATTTTTTATTTATGTTTATTTGTTTGTTTTAAATTTTTATTTAAACTTGGTAAAAGCAAAAGATTATCATTCGTGATAACCGAATCCTATTTCAATGCTAATAAATCCCGGTTGTTTATCAACACAAACGGGTTCTATTGGAGAGTTCATTATTATAACCCGGACTTAAAAAAGAAAACGGGTTCTATTTCAAAGTTTTATTTATGTGGCCTTAATATAACCCGGTCTATAAGTTTTATAAAGGGGGTCCTATTTAGATTTATGTAGTAGTGAAACATCCCATACGGGATCAGCACATGTGATTCTATTAATGCCTTCATAGTAATGCAGACATGCAGTTATAAAAACAAATATCAAATTAGTTTATTGAGATGAAGTTGTGCTAAGAGTACAGAAGATCGAGCTACATAAATGGTTGTATTTTGTCCATCATTCTACTTTGGTAAGGTTAAATTGGATAGATCAAACGGACCTTCAAATCTTGGCACACAAAAACAAAAAGCATATACATATCAGAAACGTATAAAGCATGAGAGCTTGGCAACTGAAAAGACAAAATGATACATAAATGAAACCTTGGAAAACAAATTTTCAACTGCTCTTTTACGAAACGTAGATATGATGACTTGACAGGTTGATAATACCATACTTTGTGTATCAATTAAACGCTACCATACAATAAGAGCTCATGTTAAACATCTATGCACACGAAAATGAATAATATCATACAATAAGATATATAAAAACCGTAATTCTGATCACAAATTAAATTATCATGAAAAAATAACAACTCGGTAGATGCTAAATGGAGCCATTATAAAGTTGATCCACAATAAATTTCTAAAGCCATTTAAATGCACATATCCGAACTGAAAACCTACAATATACCAAGCTGATAAGCTAGGAAGAGATAGTAGTCAATGCAGGAAAGAATTGTGCATGCTGAATTTAGTATGACAGCATCCAATTCACTAAAATTAAACTCTGTAACAGAAACGTTTAGAAGGAAAACAATCGCACCAAATGCTATTGAAACCAAGAAATCAAAATACAATAAGAGGAGTCAATATGGTAGTTGCTAATATCAATAATAAACAACCGAATAAGCATAACAGAAAGACATAAATCAATAGAGTAAACAGTGTAATCAACAATAGGAAAGAGGTCACCTTCAATTGGAGCATTCCATGCCCTTAAGGAATCGTCAGATCGGTTGAGATTGTCCAGAAGAAGTCCAAAATCATCAAAAGCGACCCGGTACTAAATATCCCTAATATAGCGAAACCCTAATTCCAACGGTTCAGAAGCAGTTTGTGTGTGTGCGCGCCGTAGGCTTTTTTTTGTTGTTGTAAAATATAGATATATATTTTGTAAAATATAGATATAGATTTGGAAGAAGAAAGTGCTAAGGAAGGAAGGAACAGATGAAGAAGAAAAAGGTAAAAGAAGGAGAGCGGCTGAGAGGGTTGACAAAAAAGAAAGATTAAAAAAATAACAACAGACGTGTAATAAAATTATTGGTTCCTTGAGCTACAATACTATCTACAGTAACTCTCCTCACAAGCAATAAAAAATTAGTTTTTTCCAATAGTGATTTGCTACAGTGATATCTCTCCCACCGCCGACTTTTGTGAATTATTATTTTATTAATTACCGATAGATCTCTAACAGTCTATTTCACAAGATATATTTGAGACTTTTGTTTTAATTTGTAGGTTCCATCGTATCTTGATATTATAATATCTAGAAAACTTATAACTGTTAAACGAACAGAATTAATACTATCATAGTATTATGATAAATAATTTTTATTTGCACTAGACATTTGAAAATGCATTAAACTTTCAAACCATGCATTTATCTTAACAAATTATACCAATATATGCACAAGTGCTTGAAATAACTAAGTTACCTTTAACGAAAACTTTTTCCTTTCTGATTTATTAATATAGAACAGTTACCCGCGCGATGTGACGGTGTAATGACGACGCGGTGGTGGTGGAGGTGGCGGCGGTGGTGGCGATGTAATGGCGGTGGTGATGGTGACGGGTGGTGGTGGTGGAGCGCGACGGTGGCGGCTATTAGTTTAGGTTAGTGATGTAATGTGGTTTTAATGAATTGTTGAAAATTATAATTAAACAAAATTCCTACTTGCTTTATAATATAGATAGATTACATCCCTTTCATTCATGAATATTGAGAATTTTGCTTACTTCAAACATTCAACCAATCGACTACAATACTATAATCCGAAGGGAGTTGCGCGATAGAAAGGACTCATCATGAACTCCGCAATGCTCTGATTGAACATGTTTGGAACCTCCCGGAACACGGCCGTCAACGTTGATGCGTAGTTTTTTATTTCCTAATAATGTCATTTTTAATAATTTATTTAATTTCTGTTTTTTGTGTAATGTTTAATTTTATAATAAATGTAATGTGTTTGTTTGATAATAAAATGTGTTTTAATAATAATAAAATGTGTTTGTTTAATTTTGTGAAGAAAAAAATGAAATAATAAAATAATGGAAGAATAGTGGAAGAAGTGAGGAAGAGGTGGGTATGTATAAGGAGGAGGTGTTTTTGGAGTGTTCTAGAAGATAGAAAAGCTGATGAATAGTGAAAAAAGTGAGGAAGAAGTGAGTAGGAGTGTTCTACAAAGGATGAAATAGATTCTCTTTAAGAAAATTATGTAGTGTACATTTTACAAGAGAGAGACATATTATTGGTGGTTCCGCGGTAATAGATCATTTTGAAACATATTTTCTTTGATTCTTGGATATATGCCATCAAAGAATATCGGAATGCATTTTAAATAGTGAGCACATCTCAAATATAAAAATTGGAGAATTTTATATATGCCCATTGTTAAACAAGAAAATATCATATATATCTAATTAAAATTTTAAATATCAAAATTACCATTATTAAGTTTGATTTATATCAAAAATGCCCAAATCAAAATTTTAATCAAAATAAAAACATTAATATCCTTTAAAACTATAAATAACATTACCAATTTACAATGATACCCTCCCTTTTAATTCTAACAACACTAATCTACAAATATTCACCAAAAGAGAAAAACAGTTATGTAGGAGAAATTAGAGCGAGAGTAACTATACATATATCATCGACAATATCTTTTTCTCTATAAGAACATTCTTTTATTAACCTGATTTAGGGTAGAATGGTAGATACAAAGTTACAAACTATCGAATAGCCATTCTGAGATCTTCTCATTGGTGGAGGGTTATGGACTTATGGTTATTTCGTTATCTTTAGTTTCACATTCTTTTATTATCTTATCGCTGCCAAAAATTATTTTATTTGTATTATGTTAGCATAAAATATTAGTTAGTGCTAGTTTTGTACATTATTGTAATACTTTTGTTCTTTAATTAAGTATGGAGGGGTTAGTTTGTAATTAAGGAAGGACTTCAATGTAATTAAGGAGGTTTAGTGAAATATATGTGACTATATAAACCCCTCCTCACCTCATGTATTACTTTAGCCTTCATAATATATTTTCATTTTTCCATACTTTCTCTCACTTTCTCTCTCACACACATAACATTATTACATAATTTAGCTTGTTTACATAACATTATTACATAATTTAGCTTGCTTTACCCTTTAAACATGTTAAAGTTTCATCCTTTTTATCATTAATCCACTCATTACCTTCCTATAATCATCCTTTAAAAGTTTCAAATCCTAATTCTAAACCAAATGACTTAAAATTGAATTTTTAGCTTTCTGTTATGAATACCGGTTTTCATACCGGTTTTCGTTATCTTTGAATTTCTGTTGTAATACCGGCTTTCATTCAGTTGCATTACCGGTATTCCTACCGGGTTTCTTACCGGTTTTCCTACCGGTTTTCACTTTAGTGAAAATTTTATTTTCAAATTTATATCCTAAAAATATCTGGTTTACACCAAAACCGATATTAGTACTCTTATTCATCATTTTTCAACTCGAAATTCTGCTCGTTTTACTTCACGAAAACCGGTATTAGTGAAGATTTTACAAAAAACCGATATTATTTGTGATTTGTGTGGTTGTGTTTGTTTAGTATTATAATACCTGGTTTACACCAAAACCGGTATTAGTTCTCTAATTCTTAATTTTAGGAAAAGAAATTCTGCCCAAATTTCGGGTCAAAAACCGGTATTAGTACTCATTTTCTGAATACCGGTATTAGTACTGTTTTTCTGAAAACCGGTATTAGTACTCATTTTACCAAAAACCGGTTTTTCTACATATTTTTCTCAAAATGTCAGCAAATGATTCATTGATTCTCGGTTCTGATTCAAGACCTCCTGTTTTGTATCGTGGTTCATATCCTCAATGGAAAAAGAGATTCTTGGACTGGATTGCAAGACAACCTCTTGGTGACGACATTAAAGCTTCTTACGACGAAGGCCCTGCTGTTCACAAAAACCCAGTCACTAAGGAAGTTCTTCCCAAAGAAAGTTGGAGCGCTGCTCAAAAGAACCGTACTCTCGCAGATAATCTCGCCAGATCTCATCTATATCAAGCTCTTCCCAATGACATCTACTGCAATGTTGATTCGTATGAAAGTGGAAAAGAAATTTGGGATGAGATTGAGAAGCAATTGCAAGGTTCTGAAGTGTCTTCGACTATAAGGTTATCCAATGTCCTCGATCTTTATGAGACTTTCAAACAAGAAAAGGGTGAATCTCTGGAAGAAGTGTATACACGTTTCTGCAATGTGATAAATGAATTGAGAAAGAATGATGTTAAAAAGACTGACATGGAACTGAACATCAAATTCCTGAGACATCTTGATGAAGAATGGCAAGTCTATGGTACTCAACTCAATCAACAAGACGAATTTGGCAAACTTACTATTCATACTCTTTATGAGAAGTTGAAGTTGAATCTTAGAGCTGTTCAAAAGCAACAAATGAAGAATGAAGGAAGCTCCTCATCTGATCCTCTTGCCTTGGTTGCTGAAAGGAAGATATCTCGATCTACAAGAAAGAGTGTGATGGAAGTTGATTCTGATAATGACCCTAGTGATCCAAGTGATCCTGAGATGGATGAAAAGGAAAAGGAGATGTATAGAGAACTAGCCTACTTCACCAAATCATTCAAGAAAAAGTTCTTCAAGAAAAGACCTACCAACAATCAACTCAGAACTTCCTCTGTTTCTTCATATGTTAAGAATACTCAAGGTCCCAAGTTTGACAATCACTATGACAATGTTGGTGGAGAAAAGAAGTATGAGACTCCAAAGAAGTTTGAGAAGAGAGTTCTTGAGAAGAAGAATGAAGACAGAAAATGCTACAACTGTGGTCTTCCTGGACATTTTGCAATCAACTGCACCAAACCTCCTCAGAGAAACTCCGACTACTACAAGAACAAGCTCATGCTGGTAAAACAAAAAGAATGTGGTATTGCTCTTCTTGCAGAGGACGACAAATGGCTACATCTCACTGATGATGAGACTGAAGAACTTGCAGCTAATGTTTGTTTCATGACTAAGATCAAGCGCTCTAAGGAGTTAGATGAAGGTGCTACCAGTTCCGAAACTGAAGATGATGAGGTAATCACTATTTCTAAGAATGATCTGGCCCGTTATATGAATAATTGTGATAAAGCTGTCGAATCTTTGAAAGAAAAAGAAGAATCTTTGAAAGAATTCCAAATAAAACATGACAAACTTCAAAAAGATTTTGATGATTTAACAGCTAATAAAGCCTCTGTTTCCTTTACTCCTTCTTCTGTGTTGCACCTTGAAAAGCAAGAACTTGAGACCAAAGTTTTTGAATTAACCAAGACCATCAAAGAGGTGCAAATTGAAAAGACCAATGAAATGTTTCGAGCAAATGCTTTGGCTGATGACCTTGAATCCTTGAAACTTAAAATTACAGAGTCTAACCCTGCTTTAAAAGAATTAGAAGACAAAATTTCTGATTTAAATTATGCTTGTTGTATAAAAGATTCATATAACCAAAAACTTGATAAGAAAATTGATGAACTTAAAGAAGAAATCAAGTTTTATCAAGAGAAGGTTTACAAGATCGATCGATCCAATAAACAAATCTTTTTAAATAAGCCTAGAGATTTTGAAGATGGGTTTAATCAAGGATTGGGTTTTGAAAATCCAAAGAATTTGCTCAAAGCACAAAATGAAGTACCACCTTTGTATGATGCCAATCTCATGAGATATGGCCTGACCATTCAATATGTAAGACCAAGTTATGGTGATTATGAAACAGAAGATTGTCTAGCAAAATGTGCGATTAAATGTAATTATGACCACATAAATGATTCAAATGATCTTTTCAATCTTCCTCTTGTTCCAAAAAGAAAAACTCACTCTGTTAAAATTGTTGAACTCGATGAAAATTCAAGTGAACAACAACTTGTGGTTTATTCAAATGATTCAAAGTCAGAGGAAGAAAATCCAGTTCCAAAACCTGCTTTAGTTCGACCTTATATCCCACAAAGTGTTTTGGAAAAACAAATTGAAGATCTGCAAAGAACTCTTGATGAAAAACAACGTTTGCTAGATAATCTAATGCCTCAAAATCATTGTCACAAGAATGTGCCAGTTGTTTCTATCCCACCAATTGGCGTTGTCTATGATTGTGCTGAACCTAACTGTCCGGTTTGTGATGTTATGAAATCTTCTACTTCTTCTAATGATTCTGCATGTGATCTTGTTAATGCTTCTGTGCAAACTGAATGGGATTCTGTTAAGACTTATAATGTTTCAACCCAAACAGACCTTCACAGCACTACCATTGAGACCCAAATTGATACCCAGATTTACTTGGATGAGATTGATGCATTAAAACTTGATTTAGAAAAGGAAAAGAGTGTCACAAAGAAAATTCTTGAAGTTGTTCATGTTTCCGTTCAAACTGATTGTGAACAAGATGTTGAAAATGATTATTTCTTTCCAACTGCTTTTGAAAGTGAACCCATTACGTTTTCTGCGGAAACGCAAACTTACTTGAATGAATTTGATGCTTTAACTAAAAAGTTTGAGAAAGAGAAAGAACAAAGATTGAAAGTGATTGAGGAACTTAATAAAGTTAAAATGGAATTAGAGTACAAAAATATTATACTTCAATCCTTTTTAAATACAAAAAAGGCATCAAATTCACTTAAGGGAAGTTATTGTCCAATTAAGTCAAGTGAAGTGAGTGTGAAATTGGGAAATGAATCAAAGGATTCAAAAGAAGCTAATGTATCAAACTCATCCAAAGAGAGTTCTTGTCCCCCAGAACCAAATGTCCCCAGTGTGAGTGTGGAATCTAAACCAAAGGTTAAATATGCTAAAATGGATTTCTCAAATCTTCCTAATCTTAATAATTTTTTAGAAGAAGATCTATCATATGATCCTGATTTTGAAAAACAATTTGTTCAAAAGGAAGACAAGGTTGAATTTTCATTAACAAAGATTCCAAAATCACACTCTTCAAAAGAAGCCTCATTTCATGAGAAATTTCAAAGACCAAAGGCCAACAAAGTACCCAAAACTTCTCCAGAACCGAAGACTCCTTCCCCAAAACCTAAACTTACAAAGATGAAACAACCTCAATATAGAAACCATGCTTCTTCACAACCTAAGTATCAAAAGTATTCTAGCTCTCCTAAGCAATCTTTAGTAACACCTAAGAGCTCTTTGAAGGTTTTTAGAGATGATACTGTAGGGACAGTTAGATACCTAGATCAATATGGTTGGTTTTCACCCACTTACAAAAAGCAAACACCTCCTGCCAAAGAGACCATCAATAAGCAACCTGTCAGAAACATACACAAACAGTCCTCCTCTAACTCTAAAAATGTTCATGTTTCAGGTCACTTGTGCTTAAAATGTCGAAGTAAATGGCTTCCTAAAGATAGATACTTACATGCATCTAGGAAAGTCAAGCTTGATGGGAACTCTACCTCTGTGAAACAAGTGTGGATAGTTCGTAGGCCTAATGCTTTAGATAGCTTAAATGCTTTTAGGACTAGTCCATCATGTTCTCATACTTTTTAATAGTTTGTTTGGTCTGTAATTCGTACTTTAATTTTTGAACATGTTTGTGTGGCTATTTGCTTTCAATAAATTCAATGTTGGATTGTGTGTTTATTCATGTGTTTGATTCATATTTATGTTTGCATTACTTTTTCGTTTGTTTTTATTAAGTTTACTTGTATTTCAAATAAATGTGCTTGCATGATGAACCCCTAACCTTACATGGACCCAGTTTATGTGGGTACCTAAAATCATATTCCCTAATTTTACAGGAATACCTTATCTGTGTCTGGTATGTCGATTCCGGATGTTCTAGACACATGACTGGTAACAAATCATTACTCAAGAACTTTGTTTTGAAAAACAATTTGTTCAAAAGGAAGACAAGGTTGAATTTTCATTAAAAAGATTCCAAAATCACACTCTTCAAAAGAAGCCTCATTTCATGAGAAATTTCAAAGACCAAAGGCCAACAAAGTACCCAAAACTTCTCCAGAACCGAAGACTCCTTCCCCAAAACCTAAACTTACAAAGATGAAACAACCTCAATTTAGAAACCATGCTTCTTCACAACCTAAGTATCAAAAGTATTCTAGCTCTCCTAAGCAATCTTTAGTAACACCTAAGAGCTCTTTGAAGGTTTTTAGAGATGATACTATAGGGACAGTTAGATACCTAGATCAATATGGTTGGGAGCATTTAAGGAATTAAAGCTAATTCCTTACATGCGTACTTTTAAGGTTAAGTATATAAGTCAATTGATGTGACTTATCATACCTTATTCCCAACCTTTACTTTACCTCGTACTTTTATTAATAGTTAAATCTATTAACCGGGTAAAGGTATGTAAAGTAAAAAGTCTTCCTCGTAATCAGTGTAAAAGTGTGTAAGTACTTTTACACTGAGATGCTTCAGTCTTCGATAAGGTAGAATCAACTTCTGAGCTCCACATCTGAGCTTGATTCTCTTTCTTCAGACTTCAGTCTTTGACTTCATTCTGAACGGTATTCTGATATGTTGATCTGAACTGAAGTGAAGCTTCAGTGAACTAATTCTGAACGACTTCAGAATTCTGTACAAGTATTCTTCACTGAGCCTCAGCTATTTCTGAACAAATTATACTTGGTCGATTTTCGACCTAACAAATTCCCCCTATTTGTTCTGAAATAGTGCATGCATCTCAGACTTCTATCTTATACATGTTTGTAAGTCTGAAATGCAAGTTTTTGTTTAAGTTGTAAAAATTTTCTAAGTGCATCTTATAGATCATTGATGTCTCAGAATTTTACTTGTGATTTTTTTAACTTAAACCTATCATCTACTTATAAGCTACAAAATGTAACATATATATACAAACTGAAGTGTTTGTTACATTTGCAAATATTTATACAAGTAAATGATAAACTGAAAAGAGAACTACTTCTTCGCAGGCCTCGAGCCAGAAGGTGCTTCAGTAGCTTTTCTCTTCAGTGGAGAATGATCCTTCTTTCCAAACAATCTGCCTTCAATCTCTACTTTGGCTTGCATCTTTTGTTGTATTCTTGATAACCATGCACCAATCAGAGCAGATTTTGGCTTCCCCCTCAGAATCTGGATCATCTCCCTGTGTTCAGAAATCCCAAATTCATGCACTGAAGTTTGATTATATTCTTCAGCTGCTCTACCTTCTCTTTTGACAATCAGATCAAAAAGCCTCAATCCATCAGCTTTGGTTACTTCCATATCAACTATTTTAGCTGGATGAGATCGATGCTTCAGATAATGCTCATATTGATCCTTCTCATGCTTTCTTTGGATCTCAGCAGCATCATCAGACATTGGTTTGAAGGTAGAAAGATCAGCATCACGAATATTCTTTCTCGATGATCTTGGTCCAGTCAATTTGGGCTTTGTGGGTGGCCTTGATAATTCTTTTTCAACCTTCAGAACTCCAGCCAGAATTTCTTTCTTTTTGATTGCCATCTCCTTTTCTCTATTTTTCACCAAGTCCTCAATGGACAACCTGAATGTGAGATGGTCCAACTTTTGTTCTAAGGGAGAATAATTCACCCCATACTCATACTCCAGCATATCAACAACAGCTTTCTGCACTCTTGGATCATTTTTGATTTTCAGATATCTTTCCAGAGAGAGACCAAGAGCTGCAGCATCAACATGATCAAGGGTCCCCATCGTCAGATGTTGTTCCCTTTCTCTTTCCTTGTTTTCCCTCCACATAATGAATTGATTAGAAACTTGCTTCTGCAAAGCCTCTAATTTCTTGCTATCAGCATTAGGATCATGAAGGGGATAACCATGCTCATCAACATTTTCACCAACCACCAAACCAGAACCCTTAGAATCTTTCTTTGTTGGTTCATCCACCACTGGGGCCTTGCCCTTATCTTTCTTAGCTGGTTCAGAAGCTTGTACTTCAGATTTCTGAACCTGTTCCCCCTGAACTGAAGCACTACCAGATTGTACTTCAGTCTGCTTCTTGGTTGCCTCTATTAATTCTTGAGTGCTGGAGAGCAAACCAATAGGCACATTTCCCCCTTTGGGGACCTTAGAAGGCATCTTGGCATATAAATCAATAGCAGTCTGGATGGCCTTCAGAGGTTCCCAACTCTGCTGCAGAAGGCAATCAGAAATGCCCTTTGCCATTGTAGAGAACTGAGCCCTTAACCTGAATGATGAGTTAAGGTTCAGAGTCTCTTTTTCAGTAAGATCCTTAAGCATTTTTCTATCTTCTTCAGTAAATGAAGCAGGGGGAGGAGGAGCAACAACTTGTTCTTTCTTGAGAAGGGTCAGAATTTCATCTAACTGCTTGGACTGGCCCTTAACAACTTCATCAAGAGTAGATACAGATTTCTGAACTTCAGCAACAGCCTTATCTACCTTCTTGGAAGTATCTTTGGTGAGTTCTAAGACCATCCTTCTGACCCCTTCTTCAACCTTTTCAGCCACAGAAGCTAAAATCTGAGCAACAAGATTCTGAGATATCTCAGACTTCAGCTTCTCAATCACATCAACACTAATAGAAGACCCAAGTTCTTTCTCATTGACACTTGGCCTTTTAACCAACTCATTCACCTCCTTCCCGACTGCCATAACTTCTTGTTTGATCAATTCAATACCAGATGTCAAGTTCGCAACTACTGAAGCTTGCACATCTCTTTTGGCCAGTCTGAAGGCTTCCCTGATAGCCATACTTATTTTATTACAAGAATGCACCAGCTCATTTAGCTTCCCACTTACTAGTCCCTCATTTCCAGCAACCTTGGTAAACTCAGTGCCAAGAAACATCTGAGCACCCTTCATTTCAGCCAGGGACGTAGTATTGGCAGTTAGAGATTTAGTTAAGTCCTCTACCTTGAGAAGTAGGCTTTGGACTTCGGTATGTTGTTTCTCTAACTGTGCTTCTACACTCAAAGGAGGAGGTGGTTGTGCAGAAACAGAAGCCACAAAGGGAATCTACCAAGCCCATCTAATGCCTTCTCCAATTGCATTTCAGTTGGACTCTCAGATTCAGTGGCAGAGTCCAACTCTTTCTCAGTTTGATCATCATAACTGATGGGCCTTGGTACTTGGTGAATTTGTGGATGTAAGTGTTGGAGTTGTGGTTGAAAACGTGGTGAAGTGACATAGGCAGGTGTAGAGCCAGGTGGAAAATATGGATGTTCATGAGAGGTTTCAGGTTGGCGATATGGTTGTTCAACAATTAAATTTTGGATTTCTGGGGGAGGTTGGACGTTTGTGAGGCTGAAGGTTGGCTCAGAATCAGAAGGTTGATTCTCCTCCAGTAAGCCCTCATCAAACTCAAAGTCAGCAAAGGAATCAAGATTCCCTTGAGGTGGCTCATCTTCATCCCAGAGGTCAGTTAAAACTGCAGTCTGATTAGATATGCCCTGGTTCAGATCACTGGTACCTGAACCAGCTTCTGGTTCAACAACTGCTACTGCAGATGCATCATCACCAGATTTATTGGTTGGCTCAGCCATAGCTTCATCGCCAGAGACAGTAGACACAGGGGTTGCCTTAATGACCCTCGTACCATCATCAAGAGTTAAAAAAGCATCTAAAAGGAATTAGTTGGAATAAGGGGAATGTTTTTGAAAATACTAGACTTCTAAAGGATAAACTGATGAAGGATCAAGAAGCTTGTGATGTTGAGCCTCATAATGTGAAGTTAAAACAGGAAGCTGTTAAGACTTTAAATGAATATGTTGTTGCTGCTAGTGATGAATTGAGGTTACTACAACAGAAAGTGAGGGTAAGTTGGCTAAAGGAGGGTGATAGAAATACTGCCTTTTACCATAGCATGCTGAAATCTAGAAGGAATAAATGCAGAGTAGAAACTATTTGTGATGAGAATGGGAACAGATATGAAGGAGAAGAAGTTGCCAAACAATTTGTGAAGCATTTCCAGAATTTTCTTGGGAAATCTGATTGTGTAGCACCTTTAATGGAGGGATTGTTTAAGAGGGTGTTAAATGAGGAAGATGCTGGTGATATGATTAGAGATGTTACTGATGATGAGGTTAAGGAAGCCATGTTTGATATTGATAGCAATAAGGCCTCTGGACCAGATGGGTATACTTCTGGTTTTTTTAAAAAGGCATGGGCTGAGATTGGTAAAGATGTTTGCAATGCTGTTAAGGAATTCTTTATTAATGGAAAACTGCTAGGTGAAATAAATGCTACCTTGATAGCTTTGATTCCTAAGATTGCTACACCTAATAAAGTCTCAGATTTTAGACCTATTGCTTGCTGCAATGTAGTGTATAAGTGTATAAGTAAGATATTGACAAAGAGAGTTCAGAATGCACTGGGTAAGATAGTTCATGTAAATCAAAGTGCATTTGTGCCTGGTAGGCATATTCAAGATAACATTTTAATTGCACAAGAGTTATTGAGAGGATATAACAGGAAATCTGGCCCAAAAAGATGTGCTATGCAAATTGACATTCAAAAGGCATATGATACTGTGAGTTGGAGTTTTTTAGAGGAAATTTTGATGAAGTTTGGGTTTAAAAAGAAGATGGTGGACTGGATTATGACTTGTGTGTCTTCTACTAAGTTTTCTATATGCTTAAATGGGGAGACACATGGTTATTTCAAGGGTGGAAGAGGTTTAAGGCAAGGAGATCCTATCTCTCCTTATTTGTTCACATTGGTAATGGAGGTCTTTAATCTAATAATGTCCAAGAATATTGAGGAATCTAGAGAGTTTGGGTATCATTTTGGATGTAAAGAGCTCAAGCTGTCACACATGTGCTTTGCAGATGACTTGTTAGTCCTTTGTAAGGGTAATGTGGAGTCTGTGAGGGTTATCAAGAAAACTTTGGATGAGTTTTCAGCAGTTTCAGGATTAATTCCTAATCTGGGAAAGAGTATAATTTTCTTTGGAAGCATTAAGGAAAGGGATAAGCAGGAGCTAATTAATATTTTACCATTTAAGAGTGGTAAGCTTCCTGTCAAATATTTAGGTGTGCCATTATTAGCTAAGAAACTGGGAGTTAATGACTGTAAGGTGCTGATTGATAAGGTCAGAAGCAAGATTGAGTGTTGGAGGAATAAAACATTATCTTATGCAGGGAGATTACAGTTAATAGCTTCAGTTTTAGCTTCTATGCAGAATTATTGGGCCTCTGTTTATATGTTACCTGCAACTGTGATAAAAGATATTGAGCAGTTGTTTAAGAGATTTCTTTGGAATGCCGGTGATTCTATAAAAGGAAAAGCAAAAGTGGCTTGGAAAAATGTTTGTAAACCAAAGGAGCAGGGTGGTTTAGGTCTTAAGGACTTGAAGAAATGGAATGAGGTTTTGCTAATTAGGCAATTCTGGAAAATTTTGGAAAATAAGGATTCTTTGTGGGCAAATTGGGTGAATACTGTGAGATTAAAAGGTAAGAGCATATGGGGTGTTGTTGTTGATAAGGGTGACAGTTGGGGTTGGAAGACCATGATTGAAGTCAGAGATATGATCAAGAAGCATGTTAGATATGTGATTGGGAATGGGAAACATATCTCTCTATGGTATGACAAATGGTGTGAGGAGGGTCCTCTATGTGATTATATCACTAGAAGGACAATTTATGATGCTAGATTGGAGGATAATATGAAAGTAGCTGATATGTACAATGAAGGAAAATGGAACTGGCCAAGTGAGTGGATGATTAGATTTCCTAATATTGGCAAAATTGATAAGGCTGATGACACAAGATAAAATGGAGAAATGGCAGTGTAATGGTACTCTTAATTGCACTTTTTGTCAAGAAGGTCCTGATAGTCATGAGCATCTTTTTTTCCAGTGTCCTTACACTATGAAAATCTGGGATTGCATGAAGAGTTTGACTAATTTGTTGAATGTTAGCTATAGAATGGATAGTTCTGTTCAGGAAATTGCAGAAAAGAAAGTGCAGAATAATATAGGAATGGTTGTAAGTAAGCTTGTTCTTGCTGCATCTGTTTACTATATATGGCAGGAAAGGAATTATAGGATTTTTAAGAAGGAAGAGAGAAATGGGGATGAGTTATGCAAGCTCATCAAAAATAATGTTAGGCTTAAGATGCTGGCTTTAAAAGTAAAGAAATCCAGAAATATGATGATAATGGCTGATAAGTGGGATCTTTGCTGGAGGAAAAATACTTTGATTGCCATTTAGAGAGGTGGTCAACATGAAATATATGGTTTTGTGTTTGTATGTAGGCTGGACTAGTGTGTGCGATTGGGAATAGAGAGTGGTGCAAGATGACACTTCTTGGTCCCTTTCTAACACTAGTCTGGTTGTGTAAATCTGAGTGCACTGTCCATTGTGATGTTTTGAGTTGGTGCAGGCATGTAAATTTGTTATTTTTAGGGTGTATTGTGCATGGATATGGCTAATGCTTTGTATGGTCCTGATGAGTGTTTGACTGTTGGAGCAGAAGATGGAGCTGTTGATTCTACATATATAGGGTGTTGATTTGTTTGTGGATTGGTTCCTGTTGTATTCAGTTCTTGTATGACTGAATGAATGTGGAGTTTGATTGATGTTTAGTATTTTTTGTGTCTTTGTATTAGTTTAGAATTAAGTCTGTTGCATTTGTTTGATGATTCTTGGGGCTGTCGAAGAATGCATATATATGTAAATGTGTACATATTTGGATAGTAATATAATTCACATTTTCACAAAAAAAAAATCACTTCATCGGCCGTAGAGTCTGGAATCTCAGTCTCAGGTGGTGTCACACCAGAGACTTCATCAATTCGTGCTGCAGTAGAGTGTGAGATTTGTGAAGTTACAGGGGGTGCACGTGCAGACACGGACTCTAATGTGTGCTGGGCTGGCACACTAATATTATCTTCACCATCTCCTCCTAAAGAAGTTTTGGAGATGGCTGCTTGTGGGTTTCCCTTTGGACTCGATTCCTCTGGTTCTTGTTGGGAAGATCCAGAGGGGTTTGCTTCGGTACTAATGTCCTTGGGCAGTGAGGACGGCTTAAATTTACGACGTTTTAATAAGCCCTTTGGAGATCCTGAGGGATCTTTTGGGAGATCCTCAGGTTGGTCAATGGAGGAGGGAATTGGTGGTTGGGTAGATGAAGTTGCTGGGGTTTTAAACAACTTCAACATTTGACCACCAGGTGCACCAATGGGTCTCGCATTCTTTTGCGACCCGCTCGGTGACCTTTCTGAGCCAGCCGGTCGTGCTGTTTCAGTTTTAGAAATTACCTGAAGCATTGCAGCGGAGAGTTCTGGTTTTGGATCTGAAGTAGATAGCTTTGATAGATCCCTGCAGAACTCCGTCGCTGAAGATTCAAGCCCCTCCAAATGATACGCATCTCCAAGCATGTTCATGAAGCAAATGCTCAGAAATCTAGGGAATGAGATATGTGGACTCCTTTTCCCTTTTAACTTTGTTATCAACTGAGAGAAAAGTATCTCAGCGAAGTCCACCTCAATCCCATGCCACAAGTAGTGTAACAACCCTCAAATTTCGACTAGGACAATTTACATGGACTTATCTAGACATTTAATTCTAGAGGATTATTAAGAGAATCTGCCTTCTAGGCATTAAGGCATAGTGATAATTGCCCTCTAGTACAATGAAATGCCCATAGATGATTAATTGTCTTAGAAATGCCATCCACAATAACTAAAGATTATCCAAGTCAATCTCAAGGTTTATGAAAAACGATAACAATTTTGTAAGTATATAATCTAAACAAGAAAATATCCAAGAATCCAAATAGCTTAATAACTCAAATAATAACAATGCACATCAATAAAATTTCAAGTCAATTACATATATGTTGATATATTTACATACACGATACACATATATATACAATGTCTTATAATTATAAAAAAAATGAATTACAACTTTAAATATATATATATACATAAACTCTTGTAAAAATCCACCAATCAATATACTCCTAACCCACTTATTTCTTACACTCACACAAAATATACATCACATATATATATGCTTATACATATAGGTAAACACTAGTTAGGACTTAAACCCAACACATACCACCA
Organism: Erigeron breviscapus; assembly: GCA_034093135.1. Taxonomy (NCBI): domain Eukaryota; kingdom Viridiplantae; phylum Streptophyta; class Magnoliopsida; order Asterales; family Asteraceae; genus Erigeron; species Erigeron breviscapus. The sequence goes on from CM067168.1 coordinate 145,200,029, forward strand.
TGGTTAACCAATACCACTCACCACACCACTTAACTTGACCAATGAATGAGCTCCCAACCCATTTCTTGCCCCCCATTCACGTGATTAAGCTTGGGGGAAACACCAATTTCTGATTTTTCTCACATAACCCAACACACACACATCAAGTGTGCTCTCAAAACTCTCTCCAACTCTCTCTAATTTTCTGCACACTTTCTTCAACTTTTTCGGTTTAAAGAAGCCAACAAGGAGCTCAAATCTAACTAATCTAATGTAATAATAAGTTCCATTGATCATCCAACAACTAGTATCATGTATGGTGGAAGCATGGGGTCGATTTGGAGGCAACAAGGTCACGAAATCAGCCTCCTAAAGAGGCTGATCGGCAGCAGCAAAAACGGGCAGCAAACAGCCCCTATCTCCTCACTTTCTTTTGATTCTTGATCATCAATGGGTACCCAACATGTTCCCTTGTTTGTTCATCATCATTTCTTTCATCTTGTAGCTTATTTTCCCTTCTTTTCAAGCTTGTTACAGCCAATAAACAACTCTTGGGCAGCCATCAAGAACAAGACCCAACAACACTCTTGATCTTCTTGTTTTGATCTTCAAAGGTTGTTAGCTTGAACTCTCTTGAATCTCACTTTACTAATCTTTGATATCTTGAACTAAAAACACATAGATCTACACATGCATGCATATTTAAAATATTGATCTAAAAGAAATAATTATGAATGCAAGAGATAATGATAGATTTAGTGTAAAAGTGCTAGATCATCACATGCATGCTTAGATTAGCACTAGTTTAAGTTGATTTTGATTTGGGATTTGAGATGGATGAAAATATATGTTGATTTTTATTAAAAGTAGATGTATATTCTGATTTTTATAAAGTATAATCAAAGAAGTATGAATATATATCAAGTTCTATCAAAATAATCATCAAAAATCCAAAACCGAGAAGTTTGAATCCACAAACATGAAGTTACTTCAACTTAATCATCAAATCCATAAGAATATATCATATAATCTGGAAATAAATATGAATGTATGAAAATATAAAGGTTCATGATGGCTTGAGTAAGGGTAAAAGTAAGAATTAGCCAATAGAGTGAAAGATGCTTTGAAGTTACCAAGAAAGGGTGGACAGGATCTGTAAATGGTTTTGAAAAGGTTGAAAGTGGTCTAAAACGGATTAATGGCTTGTTGGTGACAAAAGATAAAATTTAGCCTAATGTGTCCCCTAAAATCACCCACTGAATGAATGAAAAAGGATAAATAAAACTCAACTTATGAATTTTATACCAAAACTGGTCAAAAACATAAAACAGAATCTGACTTCAAACTTGTAAGGAATAAAAGTGGCTTATGATGGACTAACTGGGTGAAAGTCATAAAAGATGAAATGAAGTCTTATGAGTTAAATTTCACCTCCCACTGGAATTAGATTAAAAAACGAAGTAGAACTCAAGTTATGATTTTTCTACCAAAAGTGGTCAAAACTGGATTTCTGCCTTAACATTGAGTCAACTTTGATGATTTTTAATTCTCTAACTAATAGGTTTCAAAAGCTTAAACTTGGTGGAAGTTGATTTCAAGGTGTCCTTAACATAAAATAAAATTGGGGAATTTTTCTTAAAGGATTCATCATAGAAATCTTTTATAAAACATTTTGGGTCGCACATAGCAGCAAGCATTCTAAAAATTTAGTAAAAATTTACATAAATATAGGACACATATATGTCTCTGTAGAAAAATCACCAATGTCCAAATAATTGAATTTAACCTTGAATGACTAGTCAACATTTCATGAAAATAAGTGTTAAAAGAGAAAATTTCCAAGTAAAAGCTCTTTACAATAAAATAAGCTAAAAATTACTAGATTGCAACTTTAACAATAATTTATCAAAATATATGCTAAACCTACTGGGAATATGTCAAATTATAGTTATAAAACTTAACTTGGTTGATATGTAGCAAAGATAAGTCTAAAAATTACTATTTCGGTTCATTTGAGCACAAACCGAAAACCACAAATTTCACTAATCACACCACCACCAATATCACGAATTAAAACACCAAAATATAGTGTACATTCTGTAAGTATTGCTTTAAGGATGAAGATCCATTTGGAAGTACACGATTTGCCTAAGGAATGAGGCTAAAATCTCTATTTCGGTTTACGATTTTACCACTATAAACCTCTAAATGATCAAAACACAAGAGAGGTTGAATTGATATGAATTATGGGTATTGGAAGTTACCCAAGAAGGCATGTACTTCAAAATCAAGAAAACTAAATGGTAATTTTGAAGATTATTTTAACTAATTATCGAGTGAATGGTAGATAAAATAATATATCAAATAAATAAATTTAAGTTATTATATACTTATAAACGCCAAATATATGGAGTTAATGAACACCATAATCATCAAATGGAACAAAAGATACAATCGAAACCACAACAAATGTAAACAAGAATTAAAACGTATAAACAAAGGTGGCATTTCTAAGCGATGGCTTAAGATAGGAACTTACGTATATTAGTTCTCTCGTAGGGATAGTCTTGGCTTGAAATGTGATTGAGTAACATGACGGATACATGATCAAGGAAGCGATTGATGGGAAGTACCCATTTTGGATAAGTATATATAATGCTCGGCATATCAAGGTGAGTCATAGCCCCATTTCAAACTCTTTTATATGTTTTACTTGCGGGGTGAAAAGCATGATTAATTAAAATGACTTTCTCTTATGAAATGATTCTTTGAAATAATGATAATGATATTGGAATTATATTGTATGTTCAACGTGTTATATGTTATATGATGAGCTTGAGTACTGTCAAACGGTGGTCCCCTGTACACTACTATTAACTCATTGAGGCCTGTAGTTAGAGGGTTGCGCAACTAGGATTCGTCCCCTCACTCACATCAGTGGCGACAGGTTGATTGGTCGCCTACGTGGCCGCCTTCAACGGTGTCGGTCATGGGGTGCTCTAATCTACTTTATATATTATTGGTCGTCTCCATGGCACGACCCATTTATTATTATTATTATTGCACGTGATTGACAGCATGTGCTTCCATCATTACTTTTTCGGGACAGGTTATCATTATTATTATGACGTGAAACGGTCTTAGTAGTGGCTCAAGCCAAACTCATCAAATATGCCTTTGCCCAAGTGTTATTGATATTATTGATGGTTGGTTATTATTGATTGAACATACGGTTTGGGTATTGGACTATATATGAAATCTTGGAAGTTGTGGAACTTGGCGATAATAAATTATTAATGACCGCATGGTTTGGGTGTAATATATGATAAATCGTTTGATATATTTTTCTCTCATGATGATTTTGAAAAGTGAGAACTTTATAGTTACCATGGATTCTCAACCTTTGAAATAACATTATGGTATTTGGAAAACTTGATAGTTTGATATGGGAAATTCGCCGGTTATGTGGTTTGGGTATATTGATATGTGATAACATGTTTTCTAAGTTTTGTAATGGTTATGTAACGAGATTTGCTTGAAAACCTATGCACTCACCAACTATGTTTTCGTAGTTGACACTTTTTCTTCATGCTTTTCAGGATTTAGCATAAGCTTTGAGGAATTATATGCATCATGATTGTTTGCTTTGCACTTTGGAGTCAAAGATCAAACCTTGTGATGGGCAATGGAATCCGCCCTGATCATTGTAGTATATCATCTCATGTATTTGTTATTTGTTTCGTGGACTCAATATCCAAGTATGGTGGACGCATTGTACTTAGGAATTGGTTCACATGCTTGCACATTGTAAAATTATTTGTATCAAATAAAGCTATGGTGAATGTTTATCTATTATCCTTTGTTTTGAATACTCGACTTTCTGTACATCTCATTGTTCCGCCTTAGTTGGGGTGTTACAAGTAGTACCCGATTTCTACTTGTGTTAAGGAAATCTGGTCCAATCCACCCCAGTTTCCTCCTAGGCACTCCACAATCTGAGTCCAGAAATAACGCCAACAATTTTTAAATCCAGACAGAAAGATATGTCCAGATGTTCTCAGATTGTGCTCAGCATCGACCATGTCATCATGACCCATGGCGTGCAGTACCTCCCTGAAATTAACTCCTTTTAGCCTTTTTGCATAGGCTGAAGAAGAGGGAAGGAAGTTCAAATGAAGGGCCTCCCGAAACCCATCAAGTGAAAGGATATACTGCTTAGTGCCTTCTTGTAAAGAAAAAGCAATGGACTTTTCATCCTTGCTCAGAGTAGCAGTATACCAGAATTCAAGCAAGTATCTATGATACATTACTTGAGGATCTGCAGTCAAGGCATAATGGAGAGGGGATTGTTCAAGAAATTTATTAATCCTCCCCATTAAGTTTTGCCTTTGGCGTTCAGTGCGGCCATGAAGTTATTCATATTGAATCTAAGGGTCGATGGCTCGAACCCTTTTGGCCATTGTGCACTGGCCTTGACTACTTTGGATGGTTTGTATTCGAAGGATATTAGTGATTTGACTACTTTAGCCATTATTTCTACAAGGAAAAACTGAATATGAAAGATGAATTTAGGGTTTTGGAGTTATGAAGGAATGAGAAAATGAGAGAGAATGATGATTGGGAGTAAATGTAAAGAGAAGTAAATGAAGGAATTGTTCTCGAAAAGGTATTTATATTTATGATGGAATACAAAGGGTTTTCCAAAATAAATAAATTAAAATTGATTTTGAAATTCAAACCCAAAAAAAATATTATTTTAATGAAATCAGTTTTGATCGGGTTTGAAGTCCGAAAATAATTTTGGGTATACGTCCGCATTTAATGCAACGACGGCTATGACCCCACATTTTCACAAAACTTTTCAACACTTTAAAGAAAAAGTGATCATTACTTTCCATTTACGGCGCAACTTGTGTGACACGTCAGCAAAAGACATCATTATTCAAACGTTATACAGTAACCTTCACGTGTTCACACAACGACCAAGTATCCAAATTACATTATAAAGGACTGACTCATCACAGAAATAATACAAAATCTGAGCATGATCAGATTTAAGGAATCTGAACCATCTCAGTTTATACCATTATTCTGAAATCATTTCAGAAATTCTGAAGCATTTCAGTCAAAATATTTTTCTGAAAGCAAAGTTCCCCCTTAGAGAAAAATTCTTTTAAACATGAAAATATTTGACACTTCCCCCTGAGGTGATGCTACACAGGATTTAGCATACCTAACTCACTGATGAGATGTTTAAACGTTTTGACATCCAAGGGTTTTGTAAAAACATCAGCGAGTTGTTTATCAGTGGGAATGAAATGAAGTTCAATGTCACCTTTAATAATGTGATCTCTAATAAAATGATACCTGAGGTCGATATGCTTGGTTTTGGAGTGCATGACAGGATTGTGAGAGATGGCAATGGCACTGGTGTTATCACAAAATATTGGAGTCTTTGTATACTTAACACCATAATCAGTTAGTTGGTTCTTCATCCACAAAATCTGAGCGCAGCAACTGGCTGCAGAAATGTATTCAGCTTCATCTGTGGAGAGTGATACTGCAGTCTGCTTCTTACTTGTCCAACTAACCAATTTGCCACCTAGGAAATGACAACCACCTGTGGTACTTTCCTATCTATTTTACAACCTGCATGATCAGAATCTGAATAACCCATTAGATCTAGACTTGAGCCTTTGGGATACCAAAGACCAAGTCTGGGGACACCTTTAAGGTATTTGAAAATCCTTTTCACAGCATTTGCGTGTGCTTCTCTGGGATCAGACTGAAATCTTGCACAAAGGCATGTTGCAAACATTATGTCAGGTCTACTAGCAGTTAAGTACATGAGGGATCCCACCATACCATGATATTTTGTGGGATCCACTTGTTTTCCATTGGGATCTGAGTCTAAAGTTAATGGTGCAGAAATAGGAGTATCTTTTGATGAGACTGAATCAAATTGATATTTCTTTAATAAATCTCTGACATATTTTTCTTGATTTATAAAAATACCATCATTGGTTTGTTTCACTTGAAGACCTAGAAAATATGTCAGTTCACCCATCATACTCATTTCATACTCAGATGACATTATTTCAGAAAACTGTTTACACATTTTGTTATTTGTAGACCCAAACACAATATCATCGACATAAATTTGTACAAGTAAGATATCACTTTTATCATGCAGTATGAATAAAGTGTTATCTATTGCACCCCTTTTAAAACCATTTTTCAGAAGATGTTTAGTAAGAGTATCATACCAGGCTCTAGGTGCTTGTCTCAGACCATATAATGCTTTGTTCAGTCTGTACACCCAATGAGGTATTTCTTCATTTATGAACCCTGGTGGCTGATGCACATACACAACTTCTTCCAATTCACCATTCAAAAATGCACTTTTAACATCCATCTGATAGACTTTGAACTCATGATGAGCTGCAAAAGCTAAGAAATTCTGATAGCTTCTAGTCTAGCAACTGGTGCAAAAGTTTCATCAAAGTCTACTCCTTCTTCTTGTGAGTAACCCTTTGCAACAAGTTTAGCCTTGTTTCGAATCACATGACCATCTTCATCCATCTTGTTTCTGAAGACCCATCTTGTCCCAATTGGTTCTTTCTTTAGATCACTGGGACACGGAACAAGTTCCCAAACATCGTTCCTTTTAAACTGATTAAGCTCATCTTGCATGGCTTCAATCCAGCTAGGGTCTTTCATAGCCTCATCAATCTTCTTCGGTTCAATTAGTGACAAGAAGCTGACATTTAAGCATTGATCGCTTGTGGCTCTTCTGGTCTGAACCCCACTAGTGGAATTTCCAATGATTTGCTCGATTGGATGTGCTCGTGTCCACTTAGTGTAATGACCAGGATGACCAATGATATCAGTGCAAGAACTCCTCTGACTTACTTCAGGAGGTGCTTCAGAAAAGACTACTTTAGTCTCATCATCTTCCTCCTGCAGATCATGATTTGCATCATGAAACTGTTCAGATTGGGGTAATTCAGTGGATCCTGATATCTGAGGTGAAGCAGCATGTACATCTGATCCAATAGTCAGTTCAGAAGGTAGTTTAAAACTGACTGAAGGATAGAATGGAATGTTGCTTGGCTTGTTTACTATTGGTTCTGAACTGAGATGTTCAGAAACAGGTTCAGGTGACTGATCAGATTGGACAATAGGATCAGAATCACCAAAACTTATTGGACTTTCTGAGGGTGGTTCAGGAATAGAATTCTTAAAGATTGCAGAATTAGATTCATCAAAGGTAACATGAATTGACTCATCAACCTTTTCAAGTCTCTTGTTAAAGACTCTAAAGGCTTTTGCGATTTGTTGAATATCCTAGGAAGTACCCTTCATCAGCTTTTGCATCAAATTTTCCAAGCTGACTGGAATCATTCAGAATGTATACTGGGAATCCAAATACATGGAAATATCCAATATTAGGCTTTCTATTTCTGAGTACTTCATAGGCTGTCTTCTTGTGTCTTTTGACATAGACAGATCTGTTCTGAGTGTAGCAAGCAGTTGCAATAGCTTCAGCCCAGAAATTCTTGGGAAGACCAGATTCATTTAGCATACTTCTAGCAGCTTCAATCAGCGTACAATTCTTTCTTTCTACAACACCATTCTGCTCTGGTGTGTGGGCTGAGAAGAAGTTCTGAGATATGCCAGTTTCAGTGCAGAAGGACTCCAGAGTGGCATTTCTGAATTCAGTGCCATTGTCACTTCTGAGCTGACAAACTTTTTGCTTATGCTTAAGTTCAATTTGTTTGATGAGAGCAATGATTTCAGCAGCAGCTTCACTCTTAGATCTGAGGAAAATTACCCAGCAATATCTTGAATATTCATCAACAATAACAAGGGTATACTTCTTTCCTGCTCTTGTCTGAACATTCACTGGTCCAAAGAGGTCCATGTGAAGCATGTGAAGAGGTTCAGTTATGCTAAAACTTTGCTTTGTTTTGAATGAAGCTCTTTTCTGCTTACCCATTTCACAACCTGGACATGACTTGTCTTTATTGAAAGACATTGAGGGTATCCCATCCACAAGTTGTTTTCTTGACAACTTGTTAATATTCTTGAAGTTCAGATGGGATAATCTCTTGTGCCACAACCAGTTTGTGTCTTCATCTGCCTTTGTGTAGAAACATTGTTCAGTGGGTGAACTATTCATATCAATGATATAAATGTTTCCTTTTCTTGGTGCAATCAATACTACCTTTCCATCTCTGTTGAATATGGTGCCTTGTGAAATATCAAATAGTACCTTGAAGCCATCATCACACAGTTGACTGACACTGATCAGGTTATATTTCAAACCATTCACATATGCAACACGTGTGAATTTGACTTGTCCATTATTCACAATACCATATCCCTCAGTTTTTCCATTTTCATCATTACCAAATGTTATTGAGGGCCCCTCTTGCACCCTATATTCCTCCAGCAGGGTTTGATAACCAGTCATGGTTCTGCCAGTAGCGCTGTCAAGATACCATATATTCTTCTTTCGATCTCCCTGCACAAACACAAAGATTAGTTCTTTTTGGGAACCCATCTTGTGATGGGTTCGCTAGACTCTCCCTTAGCAGTCTCAGATTTCTTTGGTTCATAAGGAACTGAAGGATCAAAGGGGATCTCAGTCATAATCTCAGATGACACAAAAACAGTTGGTTTGATGAGGGTTTCAACCTTTTTCTTCTCAGATTTTTGCTTGATTTGTTTGGAAAAAGGTTTTGCATTTTGCTTAGGTTGAAGAGGAATGGTTTCAACATTTTTTAAACGTGCATTACAACTCTGCACTTGTCTAGCCAATAACTGAAATTGACTTTCTAACCTTAACAAAATTGATTCTTCATTAGACACCTGAGCCTTACCTGAATCTGAGGTAGAAGGCTCAGTGGGGGAGATAATTTTCTTCTTCTTTTGGCCTTTTGAAACCTTAGATGAAGTCTGAGGGGATGGCTTTTTGGTTTTAGCCTTCTTTTATGAAACAGTTGTCTGAGCTGTTTCAGATTTACCCTCAGATTGTTCCTGGGCCTTATCAGTCACAGTTTTCTGTTTGCCAACTTTAGGAAAAGTAATTTCTGGTTTTATTTCCTTTGGAAGTGCATCTAAATCAGTGATTATAGATGCCAAATGAAGATCACCAGATTCATATGCTGTTCTTTGAGTTGCAAAAGTATTTTTAATTGCAGCATCTGGTTTTGGTGCTTTCATCCAAGATTTAATTATTTTTTGTTCTTTTTCAAGGATGGTTTTTAATTCTTCTTTTTTCAACTCTAAAGTGGCAACCATAGACTGATAACTTTTTAAAGCCAAATGAACATCTTTCAGCTCTTTTAGTCTGGCCTGACTGGCGTTCAGTTCAGAAGTATTACTTTCAAACATTTTTAGGCTTTCTGAACGCACAGTTTCGACAAATGAAATGTCAGCCTCTAAAAGAACCAAAAGATCCAGTTTTTGTTCCTCATTACTTTCAAAACCAAAGTCACTAACCTTTTTCATGACTATGTCCACCCATCGACCAGATTCAACATCAGACTTGACCAAATGACCTTGATCTTCACGTGCCATGAAACACATATCCCTAACTTCTTCCTCATCATCAGATGATTCATCAGATTCTTCCCATTTTTCAGTCTTGGCAATCATACAACTATTATTGCTTGAGTTGTTTTGAGCCATGAGAGCTATTTGGGCTTTCAGCTTCTTGTACTTAGCCTTATAGCTGTCATCAGGTTTCTGAAAAATAAAATGATTAGGGGCAGATTGTGATGATGAAGGCTGACTAGATCTGCATTCCTTCATGAAATGTCCTTTCTTGCCACACTTAAAGCATTCAAGATTAGACTTATCAATAGAAGCGCTGGAAGCAAATGGTTTGCCAGATCGATTAGATTTGGCCTTAAAACGATTGAACGTTTTAGCCAGCATGGCAACCAGATCATCATTGCCATCCTCATCACAACTATGAGTTACATTACCAGAAATACCAGTTTTTAACATTTCAAAGACCATCTTCTTCATCGAGTTAGAATGATCACTCTCAGAAGATAGTAGAGCAGTCCCATGTGGCTCAGAATTCTGAACCATGACTGAACTGGTAGAAGCATGATTTTTGGCATCTTGCTCAGCCACTCTCTCAGCTTTGTTCTCTTCAGTGTATCTGAAGGCTCCATATAGGGAAGCAAGAGTGTGACTGTGCAAGGTTTTTCCTTGTCTTAAAACCAAGATCAAGTTTTCCTATTTAGAAGGTAAGATGTCACAAAACTTTTCTAACAAAATTTCTTTGTCTTTAGTTACACCCAGGGCTTTCAATTGATTTACCAGATTAGTAAATCTGATGTATGTCTGAGTTAAAGTTTCACCAGGGATAGCAAAAAAAGACTCATATCTTTTATTTAAAGCAACTTTTCTTGTGACAATTGTCTCAAAAGTGCCTTCAAACTGTGTCATGAGTTCCTCCCACATTAATTTTGAATTTTCAAGTAAAACAAGGGTGGACATAAGAGTTTCAGGAACAACATACAAGATCATAATTTGTAGCTTGGTATCAAGGTCTACCAGCCTATGATCTTCCTCAGACCAATGATCCTTCTCCTTGGGTGATACCCTAGGAGTCCCATCGGCATTTCTGACAACAGTGGAGGCATTCATGGGGACAAAGGGTCCTTCTTTAAGAATATCGGTCAAATGTCTTTCAACACCAACAATATATTTGAGCATGCATGCTTTCCATGTTTGAAAATTTTCACTGTTCCCATCAAACTTGGGAACAAGATTATTTGGAAAAGTGTACGTGCACATTATGCGATGGTATATTGTTGTTGATGATAGGGGGTGGAGTAGGTGGAGTAGTATTAGCATTAGCATTAGCATTAGGGTCAGGGCCTGTATTGAACATTTGGTTAACCATCTTTGCAGATCAAAGGTTAATGAATTAATATAATTCAACCTTGCTGCTCTGATACCAATTGTGAGTCCCAAATATAGATGGTTAATACCCGACTGACAAGTAGTTCTAACTGGAAGTTGACCAGTTCAGAATACGATCCAGATATGGATAAACAATACGATAAAGGTACTGAAAGTAAATGCAAGAAACAATAAGTGCTGAAACTATATAAATAATATGTATATTTCAAGTATGTAGCATTGAGACACGATGTACTTTTTCAATGTATTTAATTTATTGATATAAACAAATACAAAGGTTGTTGCGGAACAAAGATAAACACCCAAGTGTAAATATCTAAACAACCTAGAAATACAAGTGATCTAATAACTTGGAAATACTCGTAAGGATTACTTAGAGTATATCTCACAAGTTGCAATGCTAAAGTTTCAAGCCATTTTGCAAGTTGTGAGAAGACTTATATTTATAGACCAAGTCCATGATGACGTGGACCAGATCGTACAAATATGGTTGGGAGCATTTAAGGAATTAAAGCTAATTCCTTACATGCGTACTTTTAAGGTTAAGTATATAAGTCAATTGATGTGACTTATCATACCTTATTCCCAACCTTTACTTTACCTCGTACTTTTATTAATAGTTAAATCTATTAACTGGGTAAAGGTATGTAAAGTAAAAAGTCTTCCTCGTAATCAATGTAAAAGTGTGTAAGTACTTTTACACTGAGATGCTTCAGTCTTCGATCAGGTAGAATCAACTTCTGAGCTCCACATCTGAGCTTGATTCTCTTTCTTCAGACTTCAGTCTTTGACTTCATTCTGAACGGTATTCTGATACGTTGATCTGAACTGAAGTGAAGCTTCAGTGAACTAATTCTGAACGACTTCAGAATTCTGTACAAGTATTCTTCACTGAGCCTCAGCTATTTCTGAACAAATTATACTTGGTCGATTTTCGATCTAACATCGCCCCTATTCTTGGCTATGGAGATATTGTTCAAAATGGAATCACCATCAAACGTGTTTCCTATTTCGAAGGTTTAGGCCATAATCTTTTCAGTGTCGGCCAATTCTGTGATAATGATCTTCAAGTGCTCTTTCGACGATATGAATGTAAAGTCCAGACTGAAGAAGGTGTTGATATTCTCACTGGTTCTAGAGATAACAACTTGTTCACCATTGATCTCAACAATATCCCAACTCCATCTTCAGAAATTTGTCTTCTATCTAAAGCTTCAGCTCAACAATCTTGGTTATGGCATAGACGCCTCTCTCATCTAAACTTTCAAACGATTAATGCTCTTGTTGACAAACAACTTGTCGAAGGTCTCCCTGATTTCAAGTATGATATGAATCATGTTTGTCCAGCTTATGCAATTGGAAAACTGAAGAGAGCATCTCACAGACCGAAGAAATACCTCAGCACTAAAGCTCCTCTACATCTTCTCCATATGGATTTATGTGGTCCAATGCGTGTTCAAAGTATCCATGCTAAGCGCTACATTCTCGTTATTGTTGATGATTTCTCTCGCTATACTTGGGTATATTTTCTTCGTGAAAAGAGTGATGCTCCTCAAGTAATTATCGAATTCATCAAAAAGACCCAAGTGAATCTTCAATCCACTGTTCGTATTATTCGATCTGATAATGGCACCGAATTTAAGAATTCCACTCTTGCATCTTACTTTTCATCAGTGGGTATCGCTCATTAATTTTCTGCCGCTAAAACACCTCAGCAAAATGGAGTCGTTGAAAGAAGAAACCGCACTCTTGTTGAAGCAGCTCGTACCATGCTTGCTCACTCTAGATTACCTCCAAATCTATGGGCTGAAGCCATTGCCACTGCTTGCTTTACTCAAAATAGATCCATCATCAACAAGAGGTTTGACAAGACTCCATATGAAGTAATTAACAAGAGAAAGCCTAATGTTCCCAAAGGAAATCTGCTAATGGTCAAGGCTCTGCAAACGTAGTTGAAGAGATTTGACCCCAAGGGGAATAAATAGCATTCCGTACTTTCTAATGAGTCTGAATCTGACGATGAAGAATTTGTTCTACCCGATGAACCCACCTTTGAGCAAGTGGCTGAACAACATTCTCCTGGCTTTGTTAACCCTGATGAAAATAATGATCCCGCCGAACCACTTCCTCATTCCAGAAAATGGTCTCGCTTAATGCTTCCTCATCCTCCCAGTCAGATAATTGGAGATCCAAATGCTGGTTTGACCACACGCGCTGCGTCTGCCAATGAATGCTTATTTGTAAACTTCTTAAGCATGGTTGAGCCCAGTAATGTCAATGAGGCTCTTCGTGATCCTGATTGGGTTAAAGCTATGCAAGAAGAGTTGTCTCAGTTTGAGCGCCTTGAAGTGTGGAAACTTGTTCCTAATCCATACAAGAATAAAGAACCGATTAAGACTAAGTGGATCTTCAAGAATAAAAAGGATGAGAATGGGGTTGTTGTTCGTAACAAAGCTAGGTTGGTTGCTAAAGGTTATTCTCAGCAAGATGGTGTTGATTATGATGAGACATTTGCTCCAGTTGCTCGTATTGAGGCCATTCGTATTTTCCTTGCTTATGCGGCATTCAAAAACTTCACTGTTTATCAAATGGATGTCAAGTCTGCTTTCTTGAATGGTGTACTGAAAGAAGAGGTTTATGTTGGTCAACCCGAGGGCTTTGTAGATCCTAAACGTCCAGATTATGTATACAAATTAGATAAGGCGTTGTATGGTCTGAAACAAGCCCCTCGTGCATGGTATGATGCTCTCACTCCTTATCTTTTGAAGTTTGGATTCAGCAAAGGTACTATTGACACTACTTTGTTTATCAAACGACAAGGTAGTGACATTATTTTAATCCAAATTTATGTAGACGATATAATTTTCGGGTCGACCAATCCTAAATACTGCAAAAACTTCTCTGCTTTAATGGTTGAACATTTTGAAATGAGTATGATGGGTGAATTAAACTTTTTCCTTGGTTTACAAGTAAAACAATTGTCAAATGGTATTTTTATCTGTCAAAATAAATACATTCTTGACATGTTGAAAAAGTTTGATATGCTTAATTGTCAACCCATTGGTACACCCATGGAAACTCGAACTAAAATTCATGCTGATCTTAATGGTAAACCGTACAATCAGAAACTTTATCGCAGTATGATAGGATCTCTTATGTATTTAACTGCTAGTCGCCCGGACATTATGTTTGCTACATGCATGTGTGCTCGATTTCAAGCTAACCCTATGGAAAGTCATGCTCAAGCAGTTAAGAGAATATTTCGGTATCTCAAGGGCACTGTAAACCTTGGTTTATGGTATCCAAAAGATACCGGTTTCGAACTAACTGCCTACTCAGATGCAGACCATGCAGGGTGTAAGTTAGATCGCAAAAGTACTTCTGGTAGTGTGCAGTTTCTTGGAGATAAGTTAGTTGGTTGGTCCTCAAAGAAACAAAATTGTGTTTCAACATCCACTGCTGAAGCTGAGTATGTAGCAGCTGCTAGCTGTTGTTCTCAAGTACTGTGGATGAAGACTCAACTCTCTGACTACGGCTTCAAGTATGACAGAATTCCAATTTATTGTGACTCCAAGAGTGCAATTGCAATCTCTTGCAATCCTGTTCAGCATACTAAGACAAAGCATATCGATGTAAGGTACCACTTCATCAAAGATCATGTTGAAAAAGGTAACATCGAACTTTACTTTGTCCCAACTGACTACCAACTTGCAGACCTCTTCACTAAACCTTTGGATGAACAAAGGTTTAATTTCTTGAAAACCAAGTTGGGTATGCTTGATCTACAAACTTAATTGCTTATTTGCCTTGTATTCTATGTTTATTTTCTTGGTCAAACAGTTGATGTGTGCTTATGTGCTCTTACATGCAATGTTTGAGGGGGAGAACAAGGGTAGAATGCATGCTTATAGGGGGAGTTTGTAGAATTTCTAAGTCTGCATGTTCCTAGGGGGAGTTTGTATATATCTTGCTTTTTCCTTATATATTTGTCCTTTAAAGTTTATTCTTTCTTCAAGTGTTAAAATCTTTCTATGTCCTTAAAACTTTCCCTTTCAAAACTTTCCTTAACATATTTTCCCAAAAAAAACAAAAAAACAAAAAACAAAAAAACCGGTATTAGTACATATTTTCTCAAAATCCGATAGTCAAAACCGGTATTGACCACTATAAATACCCCCCCTTGACCCTCTTTTGACTTACACTTAAATTTTTCTAAGTTTTTTAAATTCTTTACTAATACCGGCTTTCTCTCAAATCTTACCGGCTTTCCTACCGGTTTCGTTTTTCCTTAAACTTTTTCAAACCAAAACCGGTATTACTATATATTTTCTTCATACCGGGTTTCATCTTAAAACCAAAACCGGCATTAGTTCATATATTCATAAAGTTACCGGCTTTCAGGTATTTTCTTTACTAATACCGGCTTTCAAAATTCTTCTCTAATACCGGCTTTCCTTTATTCCTTTACTATTACCGGTTTTCATTCCTTAATAAAATTTTTGTGCTTTTATTTCTTCTTTTCAGGGGTGATCTTTATATTGTTTATCTACTTTCCTTTACTTTATTTTGATTCTTATCAGGTATAATATCACAATTTCCCTTCTTTTTAATCATTTCAATTATGCTTGCATGCTTAGTATAAATTCATGTGATTTGTTTGCTAAATGATCTTGTATGCATAAGTTGTTTGATTAATTTGGATATCTGTTTGATTGTGATGATATTGATTGTCTGTTTGTGTCTATCGATGATTGCTCTTGTGATTGGTTGTGCTTATTTAGATCAAAACCGATTTTCCTTAAAAATAATTCAAAAGTTCTTTCAAGTGCATCGATACCGGTTTTCAAAACCGGTATCTTGATGCTTTGAAATACCGGCTTTCAAAAACCGGTATTAGTTCCTCAATTCTTCATTTTTCTAAAGAGGCACCATGCCAAAAATTTTCTTAACTAATACCGGTTTTCCCACTCTTCTTTCCTTAAAGTCCGGTATTTCAACATATTTTCGAGACCTCTTTGAAAACCTGTTTTTCTTAATAAATTTTGAAAACCTGTTTTTCTTAGTAATTTTGAAAACCTGTTTTACTATACAATTTTTGGAAACCTGTTTTTCTTTAAATACTTAGAAATTTTTCATATCTTTTCAACCGTTCTTTGAATTTCAATTTACTTGAATACGGTTTGATTATGATATAAAACTTCTTATACCAACTTTGTGAGCCCAATTGATTCTCCTATTTTTGAACAGCTTAATGTTCATCAATTTCTCCGGATTCACAAACATTAGTCCCGTTATTCCGTGCAATCTGTGTTTACAGTATTTTCTTTGTTCATAATTTCTTGCAAGTAATTTCTGTAAGATGCACAGCATTGAACGCCTTGATGTACTGCTCGTGTAGTCTCACATGAAACACTTTGCACGATCTTTTGAACATTCTTTCTTGCAAACTACTTTCCTAAAAACTCATAATTTGTTTCTACCTCTCAGTTTCCTTAGGATGCAAGGTATCGAACGCCTTGATGTACTACCTTTGTAGTTCTTTGGAAAATGATTGTTAGAACACCTTTTATGTTTCCTTAATTACTTAAATCTATTTTTCTCTAATCTTACATTGGTTTTCCCTAAGAAGCAAGGTATCGAACGCCTTGTTGTACTGCCTTCGCATCTTCTGTGAAAAACGGTGTAAGATTAAACCTTTTGAGTAAATTAACCTTGGAAACAATGTTTCCTATTCGTCTTCTTGTTAATCGCAGAATGGATTTCCTAACAGACGGTTCTACTGATGACATGGCTTGTAACTTTGAGCTGACGATCCCATTTGCTTGCCATCATGGCATTATTCCTGTCATGCTTACATATCACCCCCTGTTTCGTGTGTTCACAATCTCTGCTCCCGACATTGAAGAAGAGCTCTTATTTCAAATGTGGCGCACAATTGAGTATAATACCCCAAGGGGAAGAAATAGCATTCCGACAGGTGGTAATATATATTGTTTCATATCTTCATTATTCGGTATTATATTATTTGTAATATTTCAATTACCCTCGTGATAATTAATCTGTGTAATTATCATATTGTTTGAAAGCTAACAGTTTTCAACAAGATAAACATTAAGATATCGGATATATATACCCGTATATATATAATAATCTTCACCTAGCCGTCCATTTAATAAAGAATTTGATGTCGGCATAACACTACAGAATTGGTTATGGAGCAATTTTGCTTTTGAAATGTTGACAAAATGAGCAGTTAGTATTGCTTGTTTTTTTTCCTTTATTAAATCATGACCAACACTATTATAAAGAAGCATGAAGAGACTCTTTCAGTAAATATATTGATTGAAAGAATAGAACTAACTTTATCAAAAAGGAGAACCATAATGTGATTTTGGTTCTAGGTGATTAACACACACAATATTCAGTAGCTCTCAACTTTCATAGTTCGTGTTTCCGAGTAATCAACTTTGCGTTTATTGTTTATTTCTTAGCTGTAGAAATAAACAGTATTCTGCATTAAATCCTGGGGGGTTACGCTGAAGCTTACAGCCGTTAGAGCGCTTAATTTCCTTAAAGGACAGGTGTTGTATCCGTGCAGATCAGTGTTTGTGATCCAATATTACAGGTGGTAATATATATTGTTTCATATCTTCATTATTCGGTATTATATTATTTGTAATATTTCAATTACCCTCGTGATAATTAATCTGTGTAATTATCATATTGTTTGAAAGCTAATAGTTTTCAACAATCTTAAAGGAAATTAATTGTTTATTACGATTAATGGATAAAGAAGGTGCTTCTACCAACTTAAGAATCATGAATCAAGAATTTGTCAAGTTGGACAGATTTGATGGTCAGAACTATTCTCGATGGGCTGACAAGGTGAAGTTCATGCTGGTACTTCTAAAGCTCTATGAGGTATTGGACCCAAACTTGGCCCCAATTCCATCCAATCCAATTCCTCTAACAGGAATGGAACCAGATCAGAGAACTATTGCTGATCTGGAAAAGCAGAGGATCCTTCGCAAGGAGGCTGAAGATCTCTGTCTTGGCCATATCAAGAACTCTCTTTCTGATCGTCTCTATGATTTGTATGCGCCGATAACAAATCCAAGAGACCTCTGGAAAGCTTTGGAGCTCAAGTATAAGGCTCATGAAGAAGGTACTAACAAGTATCTTATTGCCAAATACTTGGACTATCAAATGGTGGATGACAAGCCAATCTTGGAGCAAGTGCATGAACTCCAAGTATTGGTCAACAAGTTGACTGCTCTTGCAATCATTTTACCGGAACTCTTCCAGGTGGGGGTTATTATTGCAAAACTACCTCCGTCCTGGAAGGATTTCTCTAAGAGAATGATGCACAAGTCCGAGGACTACTCTATAGATGAGTTGCTGAAACACCTCCAAATTGAGGAGGAAACTCGCAACAGAGACAAGGGAAAGAGTAAAGTCGGATCAACTGTCAACCAACTGTCATCAAGGGGTTCTGGTTCTGGTCGAAAGGGCAGGAATAACTCCAAGAACAAGAGGAATTTGGGTCCGAACAATAAAGATTTCAAGCAGTCTCACCAGAGTAATAATCAACCCAAGAAATCTGGGAGGTCTGGGAAATGTCATGTCTGCGGAGAGACTGGCCACTATGCTCGAGAGTGTTCCCAAAGGAAATCTGCTAATGGTCAAGGCTCTGCAAACGTAGTTGAAGAGATTACACAGGGGAATAAATAGCATTCCGTACTTTCTAATGAGTCTGAATCTGACGATGAAGAATTTGTTCTACCCGATGAACCCACCTTTGAGCAAGTGGCTGAACAACATTCTCCTGGCTTTGTTAACCCTGATGAAAATAATGATCCCGCCGAACCACTTCCTCATTCCAGAAAATGGTCTCGCTCAATGCTTCCTCATCCTCCCAGTCAGATAATTGGAGATCCAAATGCTGGTTTGACCACACGCGTTGCGTCTGCCAATGAATGCTTATTTGTAAACTTCTTAAGCATGGTTGAGCCCAGTAATGTCAATGAGGCTCTTCGTGATCCTGATTGGGTTAAAGCTATGCAAGAAGAGTTGTCTCAGTTTGAGCGCCTTGAAGTGTGGAAACTTGTTCCTAATCCATACAAGAATAAAGAACCGATTAAGACTAAGTGGATCTTCAAGAATAAAAAGGATGAGAATGGGGTTGTTGTTCGTAACAAAGCTAGGTTGGTTGCTAAAGGTTATTCTCAGCAAGATGGTGTTGATTATGATGAGACATTTGCTCCAGTTGCTCGTATTGAGGCCATTCGTATTTTCCTTGCTTATGCGGCATTCAAAAACTTCACTGTTTATCAAATGGATGTCAAGTCTGCTTTCTTGAATGGTGTTCTGAAAGAAGAGGTTTATGTTGGTCAACCCGAGGGCTTTGTAGATCCTAAACGTCCAGATTATGTATACAAATTAGATAAGGCGTTGTATGGTCTGAAACAAGCCCCTCGTGCATGGTATGATGCTCTCACTCCTTATCTTTTGAAGTTTGGATTCAGCAAAGGTACTATTGACACTACTTTGTTTATCAAACGACAAGGTAGTGACATTATTTTAATCCAAATTTATGTAGACGATATAATTTTCGGGTCGACCAATCCTAAATACTGCAAAAACTTCTCTGCCTTAATGGTTGAACATTTTGAAATGAGTATGATGGGTGAATTAAACTTTTATCTTGGTTTACAAGTAAAACAATTGTCAAATGGTATTTTTATCTGTCAAAATAAATACATTCTTGACATGTTGAAAAAGTTTGATATGCTTAATTGTCAACCCATTGGTACACCCATGGAAACTCGAACTAAAATTCATGCTGATCTTAATGGTAAACCGTACAATCAGAAACTTTATCGCAGTATGATAGGATCTCTTATGTATTTAACTGCTAGTCGCCCGGACATTATGTTTGCTACATGCATGTGTGCTCGATTTCAAGCTAACCCTATGGAAAGTCATGCTCAAGCAGTTAAGAGAATATTTCGGTATCTAAGGTATATTGGTCCTTTCAAGATTCTTGAACGGGTTGGGAAAGTTGCTTATCGGTTAGAATTGCCTCAAGAGCTTAAGCGGTGTGCATGATGGTTTCATATTTGTAACTTGCGCAAGTGTTTGGCGGATCCTACACATCATGTGCCCATGGACGAAATTAGGGTTGATTCGAATTTGAACTTTGTTGAAGAGCCGGTAGAGATCTTGGATCGCCAAGAAAAGAAACTCAAGAGCAAACGCTACACGATTGTTAAGGTTAGATGGAATGCTAGACGTGGAGCCGAGTTCACTTGGGAGCGAGAGGATCACATGAAAACTAAGTATCCGCATTTATTTAGTAATTAGTGTTTTGTTGAATTTCGGGACGAAATTCTTTTGACGGGGGAATAATGTAACATCCGTGAATTTTGACCCATTGACTTTTGTGTAATTTGACTAACAAACTTGTTGAATGAAATAATTGGGCCCATTTGTGATTATATGACTATGTGGTATGTTAGTCGAGTCGTTAATATGTTTGTTTGGCGTTTAATTGTGTAATCGATTGTATTTTGGCTTGTGAAGAGAATCGGGTCGGCCCGTGGGTAGTCCACGACCCACCAGCCACCCCCCCATTTCTCCCCCTTATCCCTTATCCTTTCTCTCTTTTCTCTCTATCTATCTATCTCTTCTATTCTCTCTCAAGTAAAAGAACCCTTTTTGTTCTTCATCATTTCTTGCATCAACATTGTGTTTGAATCTACCATAATACAAGAATCATAGCCATCTTCATCTCGTTTGCTTCCTATTAGAGAATCAAAAGCCAAGTTCTTGCATTTTACCCATTTTGACCTAATTTCGGGTTCTACTCAAGGAGAAACTTTGGTAAGTCAAATTCATCCCATTTACTCCTACTTATGTTTATTTATGCATTTCTAGTCGTCTTGAACATTTGCAAGTCATAAATCGGCTTAAAACTAATTTTGGGTCAAATTAGGGTTAAATTAGGGTTTGGGTGATTTGGAAGTGATTGTGATGTTTTGGTCGAATTTGTGGGTTGGGTTATGTGTATTTATGGTTATTGATGTTTAGTTATGCTTCAAAACAAGTTACAAGTCTTTACAAATCGTTTTGGTATGGTTTGGGTCGAAATTGGGGGTTTTTGGTTCGTGTTTCCTGCATAAACTGCAGGTGCTGGCTGCAGAAAGAGGCCACATCTAACTGGTTGACTAGCGGCGGCCTGTGGGCATAATTTGTAGCCTTCCCCAATCTGCGGCGTAGTGCCTAGGCTCTGGTCTGGGTTCTGGTTAGCCACTGCGGCGCAGTGAACATGGTTCTGGCTCACTGCGGCGCAGTGGATAGGTTCTGTGAAATATGCGCGTCAATTTTCAACGTTAATAACTTTTGATCCGTAACCCAATTAAGTCTTATGACCTATCGTTGGAATCGTAAGAGAGTCTAGTTTCTAGTAGTAACACTCTTTTTGTATGAATCTTTTCTCATTTCTAAAAAGGTCGAGTCGAATGCGTCTTGTTCCTACTCGTTTAAGTTGTAAAGGTGTTTAGGGTTTGTGACTTGACTTAATTGTGCTAAACCAACTTGTTTATGATTGTAGAGTTGACATTACGGTATTATGATGTATAATTATAGGTTGTGGACGTGTGGATCCTATTACTCGTTTGTAATCTTATACTAGCTTCTTTGCCGGACGAGGTGAGTTTTCGTATCTCCCTACTCGCTTGAGATTCGGGCTGAAAAGTGTAAACTTGCGCGTTTACTTACGTTGTTGATTGATTGATTGATTTGGTTTGAATGTTGGTTTGTTGAGACGGTTATTACGCTTGAATGACTTGGTTTATGTTTGTTAAGTATTTCATTAATATTAGGATAGACGTACATACATGAAGTCGGTTATGCCTTCAATGGGTTTTAGATGTGGTGGGAAGGCTGCGGGTGACCCTATATATAAGCATCTGGACTCGAAGAAAGTAGAATCCTCTTAAGTGTATGTACGTATAGTTGGTTTAAATTGTGGTTAATGGTTTACGATTGACGATTATTGATTGTTGGCTCATGTTTGTCGAATATTAATTACTGGTTCAAGTTCATCGTATATTGATTGTTGGTTCATGATTGATGCATTTACAATTGATTGTAAGCATTGCATACATTGTTGATGACCCTCGGCAGGGGATTGCCGACATCCTGGTGTATAGATGTATGCACCCATTTTGGATGTAGTTCCTGACTCCGAGTATATAGACATATATATCTCGATGAGTTGGAGATCCAGCCTTGTCATTGTGATGACACTAAGTTGGTACTCTGTTCATGATTCGGTGATTGGTGTTCAGCATAAGATTAGGCAATGTGATGCACTTACTTATGCGGTTTGGAAATACTTGAGCATTTGATATTATATCTTGAGCATGTCTACAATATTACTACACAGGCATTTTTCGTACTTTATGTATCTTTGTTGGATTGATAAATTGTTGCTGATTATGTAGAGGCTCACTGTAAGTCATGTCTAGCCTCTATACTTATATTGTGATTATTGATGTTGGTTCCTTACGAACCATTACTACGAACTCACCAACCTTGTGTTGACTATGCTTAGTACATTTCTAGGTAATCAGTTTATCCCTGGACGTGGAGTTTGATTGTTGTTGCTGTTAAACCCGGGCATTGGACTTTATGGATCAAGGATTCATCGACCTTCTCTTTTGCATTATACTTAGGATCGATTTGCCATCTTCTGAATGTCCCTTTGT
This sequence comes from Erigeron breviscapus, assembly GCA_034093135.1. NCBI lineage: Eukaryota > Viridiplantae > Streptophyta > Magnoliopsida > Asterales > Asteraceae > Erigeron > Erigeron breviscapus. The sequence goes on from CM067168.1 coordinate 145,222,726, forward strand.
ATACTTTGATGGTTATTTGCTCCTTATGTATTTTGGTACTTGTTTCGTCCTTGTAATGGATTCACTGAATCTTTATTTGCATTTAGTTCTTGTTCTATTGTAATTCCACCTTGTGCTAAATTCCAATACTTAGATAGCTCCTGACGGCTGTATTACTCTTGAGGTTTTTATTATTAGTTTTCTCCGTAAATATGAATTGTTTAACAAGGGTATTTATTTATTATTTGGGCCAAGAGGTATGGCTACGAAGTTTTATCTACAATCAACTATTTGGGCCGGGGATATGAAACAGACGACTAACACCCCACATATTTATATCTACTAAAAGACAACTGACCTAATAGCTTATTGACCAATTAAATTTCTCAATTTTATCAAATTAAATCATGCTTATGTCATCTTTATATTTACATTTTATACTTTAAATATAAGTATCTTTATATCTACTAAAAGACAACTGACCTAATAGCTTATTGATCAATCAAATTTCTCAATTTTATCAAATTAAATCATGCTTATGTCATCTTATATATTTACAATTAAACTTAAATTAAATAATACTTCTGATACGTCTTAGCTACTTAATAATCCAAAACACAGAATGTGTATCACTTATCCTTCAATAGCTCTTATCCAAAACAGTATATCCTAGAACAATAACCCGAGATAACGTTGTTCGGAGTAGAGTTTTTCTTTAAAAATCCCATAACAGTTTTCATACATAAAATAAAAAGTTGATAAAAAAATATTTTAATTTGTCAAAACGCCTTTTTTTACCCACATTTAAAATGTTTAATATGAGCCAAAAACTTTCTGACTCGTAAATAATCTATCACCGAATACTAATATTCATCTAATAAGAAAAGAACTGCATAAAAAGAAGTCTTAATTTGTACATATCCTTGTCTTTCATATTATTATCTTGAAAGACCATTCATATTTCAAATGGTAACAACATGATGAAAAGGTGTGAAGCCAATCCAATCTAGACAGCCCTTCCCACCGGTTGGTTCTTTGGGCGCTATGACCCTCAAAAAATATGATAAGCATTTTGTGATGCTCTAGTGTGATTCATACATCTATAAAACAAATGTATTACTTAGTTATATACTATATTATAAAAAGAATAGCTTTTTTTTTTTGGAAATATTGAAACTGGTGTAATATTTACACATAACACCCCTTAAAATATTTTTATCTACAACGTTACTACTCACATGCACATTACTAGTAAATTACAACATGTCAATGTCTGTTATCTTTCAGTATATCTGTCATAACCAGTTAATGCATTCAGATTGTTTTAGCAATATACACTATACACTACTTGATTCCTCCGCCACTAACGACTTGCTCTCCAAAAAGAACTCACACACGTGCTGGGTAGTTTCGCCGCGACGACTACCAACCACCGCCGGCGTTGGCAATGAGTCAATTGAATTCATTCCAAATATGCTCTCATTCTGAAAAATAAAACTAACGCCCAGTCCATAAAAACGAAAGTACAATAACTCGAGCACAGTTATGATAACATAATGCTACAACCATATGTTCGAAAAAGAAAATGAATACCCTGCAAAATATATAACGATAAAAGAGGAAACCGAACAAACATTTTGTAGTGTGCTTAATTTGCATTATTATTATCATAAAAATTGGTATATAATACAATAAATTCAAAGTAATAAATACCACAAGACCATAAAGAATTCAAGATAGACACTAACATTTCCTTCCACTATATAATAAAGGA
>CM067168.1:145225478-145274058 GCA_034093135.1 Erigeron breviscapus
CTCAAACCTCAGTTTGTTGACTTCGGACTTGAATCCCCAGTTATGTGTGTTAATTAATTGCTGGTGATTTAAGGTTTTTTTTACTCAAGTTGTGCATATTCTTATTATTATACTATATATATAGGAATATATTATTATAAAGTACGTAGCAGCTTTAATTAAACATAAACATTTTTTCAGAAAAGGTAGGCTCAACATTGTTAACTTTTTTCTCCCTTTGAATGACAAAATTAAACTCTAACGACATTGTTTTTTCATATACCTAATTACAATTTAAAAGACGGTAATTTTATAGAAATTCCTAACCTGTAAGGCACAATTGTTACAAGGAAACTAAAGATGTGTTTGGCATGGATTCATCTAAGAGTGCAATTTGGGTTTTGCTATGAAATACATTGTTTAATTGAGATGATTGACTTTTCAGTTTGTGTTTAAACCCATATTTTTTAAAAAATTATAAAATGAGTGTCTTTTCCAGTAAGTATTGTCACATCTAGATTTTCTTTTTTGTATAAGAGGATCTTCGATAACAAAGCTTAATAAAAAGTTCCATACTAGCTAATAGGTTGGTGGCCCATTGGCAAGGTCTTTGATCTTGGGGAAACCCACCAGGGTTCGAATCTCACTTCCTACATTTGTAGGAGTGGATTATTAGGGGGGTTTTCGAGAGTCTTGGGTTTCATCCCAGGCATGCGTGGTTCGAGCACCGCATACTGCCTAATTGGATGTCACTGTGGTGTTTCGAATGCTAACTGTTAACTACTAACTCGCTGTTAAAAAAAAAAGAAGGTGAAATTGACGTATCAAACACTTAGGTGCCCGGTTTGCTCCTTTGAAATCGAAACCATCTCACACACATTTTGAATTATGTAATTTTGGTGGTAAGATATGGTGACTCATGAAAGCTTGGTTAAGTCGACTTCCATGCCAATATCCTTCTCAAATGTTGGACCAAATTTCATCAATGCGAGGAACAATTACAAAACATAGCTGGAGGTGACATACTATGTGTGGCAGTAGTTATTGAAACATCGAAACAATGTGGTTTTTGAAAATGAGGCGGAGACGGTGGAAGATGTCTTCAATATTTGTTTCTTGACTTTTTATAATGATCATCTCGTTGTAAGAAGATTAATTTGACGTGGTCCATATGACGTATTAGTCCCGTGTACATGATGTAATCACTTTCTTCAAAATCTTGTAAAAATTTATCAATAAAATTGTCTGTTTCAAAAAAAAAAAAAAAAACTATTACACTGATATAAACTTCTAACAATAAGCAAATTTTGCGAATCATAATGTTTTTCCTTTCAATACTCTTCTATACTCCCTAATAAAATAAATCACGATTTTCTCTTCTTTTAACTTTCGGCCTTTGAAATACCTATATTACCCTCTCTTTAATTAACTAATTTAGATATCTCCATCTAATATACCTATAATACCCTTAATAAAATTAATTATTTTTACATTACCCCCATTAAATCAATTATTTTTAAATTAATAAACACATCGCTAGGTTACCAACACCAGCGCCACCAGTAGTTTCTCGTAAACTAACAATCAAAATACATTAAAAAAATAATAATAAAACAAAAAAGATATGAACCTTTTAAACGCTTCTCCCCCTTTACCCAGCCGAGCCGAGATAAGTCGCCAATCATTTTTATCGTGTCTTTGGCTCCAAGAAAGAAAGAAAGAAAGGCGTAAAACCCCCCACCCCTCAACACCCTCTCCTAAAACCCTAAAATACGACATTTCTCTGACCACCCCCTTTCTCTCTCCATTGACCAATCCCCTCTCTCTGCAGTCTGCCTCAACCACCACCGCCGCCATGTATCGCTTCGCCGTAAATCTTGCTTCCAAATCTCGGTCTCTTTTCATCTCTCTGTATCACATTTACATTTTATTTAATTTATTTATATGATAGGTTTACTCGGAATAAAATGTTGAATGTATAAATAAACGTCATGTATTAGACTATTAGGGACACTTTACTAAACTCCTCCTATATATCTCCCGATTTATTTGTTACTCATTATTTTATTTTTCTTTCAGGATCGTTAGAAACCATTCCCAACAGGTGTGTGTGTATATATATATATATATGTTTGTGTATGTATAATTTTTGCTCTTATTTAATGTGTTAAGATGAATATCGTAAGTTAATGAGTTGGGGTGTGTGTATTGTGGTGAATCTTTCAGTTAAGTAGCAGGATTGGTTGGAGCCGTAACTATGCTGCCAAAGACATTAAATTCGGTGTCGAAGCAAGAGGTTTGATGCTCAGGGGAGTCGAAGATCTCGCCAATGCTGTCCAAGTCACTATGGGTCCTAAAGTAATCTTCATTTTACGATTTTAGCCTTTAATTATTCGTGTTAGGTGCTTGGAAATGTATCCTGTTATGTGTCGCACGTAGTTAACTTTTAACATTATTATTATTATAATTGTGTGTATACAACTTTCAAACATAATAGAAATATTTGAAAGTTTAATATAAATGATAGAAGCTTGATAAGCTGAACTAAAGTTGAATACAATCGATAGAACTTATAGGCTGATAGCTACTTGTTATTTACACACATGTTCATTGATAGTTAACAGTTGTAAGTGAAATTTGGAAATTCTATGCTTGATTGAAATTAAACTTTCGGTAAGATCCTAGGTGAAATGTAGGTTAACTACTTCATCTATTCAATATTGGTTCATCTCATCGAACTTCTAGCTAATTTGGTTCTATTTTATGAAGGGACGTAATGTGGTGATAGAACAGAGTTATGGAGCCCCCAAGGTGACAAAAGACGGTGTCACAGTAGCAAAGAGTATTGAATTCAAGGACAGGGTTAAGAATGTTGGTGCTAGTCTTGTCAAGCAGGTTGCCAATGCTACCAATGACGTTGCTGGTGATGGTAAGTTTACTGTATATTTCTATGGGAAAAGGTTTTGTTATCGTTTTTATGGAGCTTACATTTGTTATTGTGAATTTTTAGGTACCACTTGTGCAACTGTTCTCACCCGGGCGATATATTCTGAAGGCTGCAAGTCAGTTGCAGCCGGAATAAATGCTATGGATCTTAGACGTGGGATCAACATGGCTGTTGATTCAGTTGTCACGTATTTGAAGAGCAAAGCTAGGATGATTAGTACATCTGAAGAAATTGCACAGGTTTGTTTCGTGTATTGTGTACCGCTTTGGGTTGTGGATGAGACTTGGTAGATGTTATCTGTTCATTAATTATAAAAATGTAGGTTGCAAGTGTTTAATTAAGTTTTTTTTTGGTATGCCCTGATAAAAACAGGTTGGGACAATATCAGCAAATGGAGAACGAGAGATAGGTGAGCTGATTGCCAAGGCCATGGAAAAAGTTGGCAAAGAGGGTGTCATTACGATAGCGGTAAGTGTATCTTTAAGGGCATTTTTATATAGATCAAACATCTATGTAATGCAGACTTCTGAAAGCTGAGCCTGATTTTTTTTTTCCATCAAGTTGAAATGGTTTTGTGTGCAATGTTGCTATGTGACATTTTGCAGGATGGTAAAACACTTTACAATGAACTAGAAGTGGTTGAGGGAATGAAGTTGGAAAGAGGCTATATCTCACCTTACTTCATCACCAATCCCAAAAACCAAAAATGTGTAAGAATCAACACTCTACTTTTAGTTCTTTGTCCACTTCTTCAAATTGATAAACAACTGACGTTTGATATTTGTACAGGAATTAGACAATCCTTTGATCTTAATACACGAGAAGAAAATCTCCAGCTTGAATTCCATTGTCAAGGTTCTGGAATTGGCCTTGAAAGTAAGTAAATTAAGGGATAACTGATAGTTATATTTTTGCGTGTTGTGAGAACTTTGTGGTCATAGTGTCTTTTTTTTATGCCGTTTTCAGAAACAAAGACCATTACTGATCGTTGCTGAAGATATTGACAGCGAGGCGTTAGCCACTCTCATTCTCAACAAGCTCCGTGCTGGTATCAAGGTATGATCTTGTGCTAGCGATTTTTTGTATTTACTACTTAATGATTGCCAGTCTTTACTAACATCAAAAATTAACTATGTAGGTCTGTGCTATCAAAGCCCCTGGTTTTGGTGATCACCGGAAGTCAAATCTGCAGGACCTTGCAACCCTTACTGGAGGAGAGGTAGTTCTCTTTTTGTTACGTATATGTATATTGTACTTTTTCCTAATTGATGGCGTTTTTGTTTGTTATATGATTGTAACAAGTTGTTGTAACGTGTAACCAGGTGATTACAGAAGAGCTCGGTATGAATCTTGAGAAATTGGGACTAGAAATGCTTGGAACTTGCAAAAAGGTTAATCTTGACTGTCTATCTCTGCATTTTACATACGGGCGAAGAAAAAAAAGCACTTTGATATATTTACAAGCTTAATAATGATGGCATCATGCTAATTTGTGAAATGTTTTATTAGGTTACCATATCAAAAGATGACACAGTTGTTCTTGACGGGGCTGGTGACAAGAAAGCAATCGAAGAGAGATGCGAGCAGGTTTGTTTTCCAATTGGTAACTGGTTTATAGTTTTTCATATCTGTACCATAACTAACCTGTGTTATGTTTCAGTTGAGAACTTCGATTGAATTAAGCACCTCTGATTATGATAAAGAGAAGATTCAAGAGAGATTAGCAAAGCTTTCTGGTGGTGTAGCTGTCTTAAAGGTTTACTCTTTGTTTCTAGTTGAACTTGATGGTACTTGTGTTTTGTCACGAAAATAATGTATTGATTTTGTGTTAATCAGATTGGAGGAGCCAGCGAAGCAGAGGTTGGCGAGAAGAAAGATAGAGTTGCCGATGCTTTAAATGCTACAAAGGCAGCAGTAGAAGAAGGCATTGTGCCAGGTAATTTCATTATATTTAGCTCTTTCAAAATGCCACACGATTCCCTGCATTCTTTCTTGATTTGTTTTATTTTGTACTTATGCAGGAGGTGGTGTTGCTCTTCTATATGCATCAAAGGAGCTGTCAAATTTGACCACCGCCAATTTCGATCAGAAGATAGGTGTTCAAATTATCCAAAATGCTCTCAAGGTATGGTACCTTTTCAGCCAATGTCTTCATTAATCTGAATTCAGGCCGTTCATTCATTTAAAACGGCTGTTCTGATGGGCTGCATATTTGTTCTGTTTTGTATGTCAAGTCTCCGGTGCACACAATTGCCTGCAATGCTGGAGTTGAGGGTGCTGTTGTTGTAGGGAAACTGTTGGAGCAGGACAACCATGATCTTGGATACGATGCTGCCAAAGGTTCTCTCTTTTCTCTTTTATTTTTTTACATGACACAACATATATGACTCATATGAGTATATTATGAAGATGACCCAAGAACCAGATTGCTAGGTTTTGTGTGCTATTCTTTTGTGGCTGAATCAAAATGTTATGTTCATTGAAATTAGGTTGTTGTGTGTGCTATTCTTTTGTGGCTAAATCAAAATGTTATTTTCATTGAAATCAGGTTTATATGTGGATATGGTGAAGGAAGGAATTATCGACCCTGTCAAGGTTATCAGAACTGCATTAGTGGATGCAGCTAGGTAAATTTACAACCTCATCAACTCCGGATATCTTGACTGTATGTGCATAGTTATTGACATATTTTTCTTGATATTTGTTAGTGTATCATCATTATTGACTACAACGGAAGCTGTGGTTGTTGAACTTCCTAAGGATGAAAACGAAGCACCAGCAATGGCTCCTCCTGGCATGGGTGGCTATTGAAGATTTGAAGATAGCAGTGACCCAACATTCTCTGCATAACTTAGTTTTTTTTGGTGAAGAGTATTTTTAATATGATGGCAAGGGTTTCTATTGTTGAGCCAGGCATACTTGTTTTGGATGCGAGAACATCATCGAGAGAATTGGAGTGTAGAAAGGACAAATTTTTATTGGAAATAATTGTTGCACACATTGACTACTTGCGTATCGAGAGATTCACCAAGTCTTGATTTAACAAATTTCAATACAATTATGGCGCTTCCGTAGGTCACATACTATATATAGTCCATACAAAGGTATTGACCCTCGCTGAATTAGGCCAATTCTATAAGTATATAACTATAAATGCCAATCTCTTTCATTGTTTTATTATTATCATTATTTATTTTTTACCCGCAGTATTGGACTATTTTATGTTCTATTTACTTGGCAAAATCCACCAAGTAAATATAAATTGATTCTTTTCCATGTATCATGTATGTGAGACTTCCGCATCATACGGCTCTGTCCCGAGCTTCCGTCGTCATTCATAAAACCGGCTCTGGCTTGTTACCATAAGGGAATTGGCGCCAACAAGGCCAACCCTTAAACCTTCACTCCAAGACTATACCCCACCTTGTACCAAAGCTTATTATTTTATTTTTTTGGAACAGCGAATTTCAACTTTGGGGGTCTAGACTATGTTGTCTTAACCGGGCCCACGCTAGAGCACCCCATACACCAGACCTCAACCCAATGGGAGGAAAACTCCCTATTAATCCGCCCGAAGGCACGACAATTAATAGAGGTAAACCCTGCCCCTCAGACCTGGGCCTGGGTATACCCAGACCAAGCCCTCATAGAGGGACCTCCAATATATATCACATTTGCTGCTGTGGGGATTCGAACTTGGGACAAAGATGTCACCAAGCACAGCACCAACCACTGGACCAACATGTGATATTTGTACCAAAGCTTATTGACATATATGTTTTAACAACCACTACTCGATTTCGTCAAAAATATGATATGTGGGAGGTGGGATGTGAAGGTAAATAGTCTGCTTCTAGCAAATACCTTCGTCAAAAGTGTGTGACGGAAATCAAGTGACATATCAAGACTGATATTTTGTGATAGTCATCCCAAAGAATTAATGGATGGGTAAAATTAATTTCCTAACTGAATGAGCCAATATTTCTTGAGACGGTTGGGTGATAAACGCGGTGTACGGAAGAGGGGAAAAAAAAACCCAAATGGAAGCTATAGTGTACATTTGTGATTTGTATGATATCGTTCCTTACAGTTGTATCTAATAACTAGGTGGTGTTTAAAAATATCCGACTAATCCTGACTTGGATTTGCATAGTGATTTCTCAAAGTTTCACATATTTACCCGGATCGATTTCAAATTTCCTCTGTCAGTGGTTTATTAGTAAGGTCTTTGATCTTAGGATATTCCAGCAGAGTTCGAGTTTCATTTCCTACGTTTATAGGGTTGGATTTTTTGGGTTTTTTTTCCAGTGTTCTGGATTATATCCCAAACATTCGTGCAATTTAAATCTATGAGTGAAATAGTTTGCTGTAAAAAGAAATTCCACAACTAAATACTTAATAAAATTATTTTCCAGCCATGTTTAAGAACATTGTATATGTTATTAAAAATAATAATTTGTACTTGCGCGTATATAATATTTAGATAAAATATAAATTTTTCTCTATTTATCCGTTTAGCAGTTACTATAAACAAAAATGATAATATATACTGTCATCGGATACTCATTTACCCCTTAAAAAATCAAATTACTTCTTCAACAATTTTGGACGTAAAATATTACTCAATATTAGAGTAGAATGATTTTAACAAGATATGATTTAGTAATTTCCAACTCATTCAAGCAAAAAAAAAAGGACACGGGAAAGCTTAACATGGACAAAATAGAGTCTAATTGAAATCTTTTGATAGTAGTGGGACCAGATATGCCAAATAGAGTCGGAGTATTTTTTTTTTTTTAACCACTGGGTTAAACCCCAGTGGCCAGGTGTTTCACTAAACCTGCTATGCGGGGCCCGGGGGAGTTTACTCCAAGGTCTCGAGTTCGAGCCTTGGTAGGTTCTCCTCGACGGTATTTTCCAATTAAGGAGGTGGTATGGTGAGAAAGGCTATTTAAGATCCGCTTAGTGCGGGACCCTTTCGTTGTGCGATTAGCACACATCATACGTGTCTGAGGTAAAATTCACTTGTCAAAAAAAAAATTGAAACATTTTTGATGTCATTATCAAATTTACAAAAATATACATCAGAGTATTTTTGATTCATATTTAGACCATCTTCATTCACAACCCAACTCACTCATACTATTCATTAAAAAACTAATTTCTCTTTCTTACATCTATCCAACCCAACTAAATATAATTTTTACACTTCCATCAACAACCCAACCAAATTATTCTTTTAAAAATAACAATGTTTTCTAATTAACTTTTCTTTTATTCAAAATTAATTAAAAAGAGAGTATTTTTTTTTTCAAAATAATAAATTATTTATCATCATAAATAAAAATAAATTAATTTAGATTAAGAAAGGATCAGGCTCGACGACCGGGTTTTCACATTCATCAAACATATAACAAAATAAATAACTCATTTTATATAATGTATAAATTAAATTCTAAATTAAAAAGTAAAAGGCTAAATAAAGAAAATAAGTAAAATAAAATACCCACACTATGATATATGCAATACAAACAAATGATAAAGAGCGTCCAACTTATAGTTGGTGAAGTGAACGGTTCGGTCAGGAATTAAATGGACCCCACCAAAAAATGCGCATTATCTCCGACCGACTATTAGAATTATCTAGCGATGGGGATAGTTGTTGGAGTGTTTTTGATAGTAGGGCAAGATATGCAAAGAAAATGAGGTCTTTTCGATACCCGGTTTTTGTAGCCGGGAGTGGGACCAGATATGCAAAGAAATTTTATGGAGGTCGGAGTATGCTTTTAAATAGTGGGACCGACACGATAATATATTATGGAGTACTCCGTATCTTTCAATTCATAGCTAGTTTGCATCCTCCTTTGACCATTGCTACAATAAAAACCTGTTTTCCTTTCAAAAAACGTATGGAGTAGTCTGCATAACTTAATTACGAGTACTAGACAAACATTTGCATTTCCATTCCATATGAAGGACATCAATTTAGACTACGATCCAAGTATCCTAACCGGGAGATCAGCTCAAGTTCGAGATTATCAGCTACCCATTTTCGTAACACACCAACAACCTCCAACTAGGTAATTACGTATTCATTTTAATAAGCTTTAGCTTATTATTATTCAATAATAATAATAATCATATCATATGCAATACATATGTCTCCGCATTCAAATGCTTCAGTATTTAATAACAATCGTTTCTATATACCTCTTCAAGCTCGGTTTGTTCTTGGCAAAAAAAAAAAAGTTCTCCGCATTTATGGGAGCCAGTAGTCCTGTTTGTGGAATTACTAAATTAATAAGGGCTTTGCTAATTGATGTATTTGAGCATATACGTTTACCCATACATTTTGAGCTAAACGTTTCCTTTTCTTTTTTTAAGGAAAAATGCATGAGTACTATGAAAATTCAAAAATATAAATGAATCTTTCATTCTGAAACGAAATTTTAGTTCAATAAACATTGATATATATGTGTGTGAGTGTGTCCCAAAACAAAACAAAAAAAACCCAATATATAATTGGCTCATATATTGATACACACTCATATACCAACCATCGTATTTGAAGAATTTGAAAACCTAAAAATCCTAAGTTTAAATCTTAATACGAGAAAAAAAGACCTTCAAAGATAAAAGAGAGTTTTCTTAAATTTGATTTTTTTTTCTTCTGGATTTAGAGTAGGTTAATAAAAAATACATACCGTTGAGCCACAATTTACTATTAACAATAATAAAAAATAAATCCATGACAGTTGGACATTATTATTAATTGTTACTCTATTCTATATTCTACACAAAAGTGAATATAAAGTTGGTTGACATCTAAGTTGAAAGTCCCAAGTTTGCAACGATTATACAATTAACAACTAATGTAAATTACTTTAAGAACATAAGACAATAAAGTAAAGAAGTTTAATCATAAGTAACATTGATTAAACAGTGAATATATGCTCGGTTTTTAAAGAAAGAAAAGAGAAAAATATTGTTAAGTTTTTGGACACACAAAAACTTAACAATTATACAAAGAGAGAAAAACACACTAAGTGTAAATATGGCACAAACCAACGGTTTTGCGGCTAGGTCAAGTGATGCGTTATATAGGGGAAAAGAGGCATCACATGACAACCCAATAGATGTTGACACATTAAAGGTTGTCAACCATCTATTGGTATGTAAGACTGGTCTTCAGGAATCTCTGTTCACCATCTTGTTTCTTTCCCAAAACGGCATGACAGAGAAACATCTTAGTACCAAAATGGTACAAGGTCACATGTCTTCATTCTGATCTATCAACACGTGTCCTTGGGGATCAGTCTTCTTATCTTCATCTTCCCGCCCATATTTGACTTACAAAACATGGCGGTGAGTCATTGAACTTATCCTTTAACTCGAAGATACTTGAGGGTCGCTGAAGGCTCGCTGACTCCTTCACTCGCTGAGTCTTTCAGCGAATCCATGACTCAACAATCTCCCCCTATTCGCTGAGGAGACTTAGCTGAGTGGAAGTCGTTTGAACTTACAAGAATATGACATAGAATGAGGGAATGCTGATTTTATATATTTGACAAACAACTTTACAATAAATAGCATTACAAAGATTACAAGACTACTTAATCCCATTGAGATTCTTGCTTGGCCAGGATGAAGGCTTCATCCTTTTGTCTTTCTGGCTTCAGCAGCTCTTGATCAATCAGCTTTATAAACTTGGGATCATTTGAAGTCTTGGCGCAGTACTTCCTTATTTTTAAAAGGAAGGAAGAAGGTGCAATTCCAATTTCATTGGACCTGAAGAAAAGCTCATGACCATGAACATTGCAGAAACAGAAGCCTGCCACCTTCTCATCATAAACACCTTCCATAAAGAGAACTCTGGAAGGCATTCTAAGATTAAGCAGCGGCTCCTCATCTATATCAGATTTAGGAACAACTCTGAGTATAGTGGGGAGCTGAGAAGCCTGGGATCCAGAAGCTGTCTCTTTGTTCCAACTCTAGCTTGCTGAGGTGGAGGAGGAGGGAATGGATGTCTGGCAGCGCTGAGCAGAGAGTCTTTAATCTTATACTTCTTTTCCATTGCACGCACTTTCTTTATCTGCTCACCTGCTAGCTCAATCAAAGGCTTGTAACTCGCTGCAGTCTTGTCCTTGATCAGCTTATAAATTTCAATCCATTCAGTCGGGCCAAGAGTATCTTTAGTAACATTTCTTAAAGTATACAACTTGCCCACTCCTTGTCTTTGGAGATACAGATTCATCCCTTGATTGGTCAGAGTGAACTTGACTGACAGGATCTCCTCTTTCTGTTGCCTTATCTCCCTGGACTTAAGGTAGAGTTCTTTGCCTTCTTCAAAATTCTTTCTTTTCTTATCAAAGAACTCTTCCTCTTTCTTCTTCAAAACTTCCAACCCACCAGATTGTTGTGCCAACATTTGAGTTTCATCATCAGCATCTTTCAGCTCTTCACCAACAACCTGCTCACTTATATATTTTCTAGAGAGTTCCTCTTCTCTTTTCTTTTGTTTCAGCTCCTCCTGAAGTACAACCTCTTCAGGAGTAAGTTCAGCAGTTGTTCGAGATGCTGTTGGCTTTGGAAAGGCTCCAACCATCAACTTTTCTTGTTGTTCCCTTGCTGTAGTTGGAACTTTGGGTGGCTTGCCAGCAATCTTATCAGCTATCGCTGCCTTACCCTTTTCAGCATATTTTCTTTCTAGAGCAGCATGGAACTCAGGGGTAGGCTTGAAAGAAGAGACATTAATAGGTCTCGCTGGCACACTCTCAGTGACAACCACCTTTTCAAGACTCGCTGGCACATCCTCAGCGGTGGTTTCAACATTTACATTTTCAACTTGCTCCCCCTCAACGCTTGCTGCTGGTTCAACAATCTTCTCAGCATTATCAACATTTTCATCTTGGGGAGCACTTGTAACATTTTCAGTTTGCTCCCCCTCAACATTTGCTGCCGGTTCAACAACCCTATCAGCATTATCAACATTTTCATCTTGGGGAGCACTTGTAACATTTTTAGTTTGCTCCCCCTCAACATTTGCTGCCGGTTCAACAACCCTATCAGCAATATCAACATTTTCAGGTTGAGTTTGGGGAGCACCATCACTTGTATCATTTTCAACATTATTTGTTGGATCCTCATCAACAATTTTCTCCCCCTTGGAAGCAGCTGAGGAACTAGCTACTTCCATCTTTTCTTTCTTGAGGAGACCCAACATCTCCTTCATCATGCCTTTAAGAGAGGCCACCTCTTCTTCAAGTTTCTTTTGTCTGCTGACAGATTCTTCCAAGAGTTTTCTGTCAGCAGTGGCTGAGAAAGAAGTTGTAGGTTGAGAAGATTTGGTTTTGAGTGATGAGATTTCTTGGGTGAGAGTGGTGAGAAAATCATCTTGGTTTTTGGAGAAGAAAGAGACTGTGTTGGTGAGTTGGCGAAGTTGGGCAGTGAAGAGAATGTTTGATTGTGAGAGTTCTTGGAGTGCTGGCAAAAGATCTTGGAGTGCTGACTTAGCCACCTCCTCTTTTAATTTATCCAGCGAGGCATGAATAGAAGAATTCGAAGTACTGACCTTTTTCATACTTTCGTGCAGCAAGGTTTGATTCCTTCTAAATAGTTGTGCATTTGTTCTGGTGTCAGTAACTTGATTCTTGGTAATACCAAACACCATGCCTTGAAGAGTGGCCAGCTCATCTTACGGCTTAATTACAACTGACCGTAAAAACCTAGCCGTAAAATTATGGCTTAAATTATAACTAGCCGTAAAAATGAGCCGTAATTTGCTCCTGGATTTTTTTCTTCCCTGAAATAAAATAACTCAAAAATACAAGGGCCGTAAATTTATGGTCCTGGGCCGTAAATGTACGGTCAGGTCTGCACAAAACTATTTTGACTCAAATTTGATTCAAACTCTTTCCAAAGCTCAAATGCTCAAATCAACACACCAAAAAGAGTAAAATCACATATTACAACATAATGGATACATCTAAAACCTTAACCATTCAAATGTACATTAAAATGACCAAACGGGTCACTCGCCCGCATTTACCCAAAGTTGACAAAATGGGTGTTTTACACTAAATTGATTTATACTTCAAAAGACCATATGACCCAACTATTTGTATATATACATGACCAAACTTTACTAACAACACCTCAAATGAACCAAGAGCTAATGGTTCAAAGGGGGCTACTACGGGTTCTAGCCACAAACCGTTTTACCGCAATTAGCTAACTTTTCCAATTTCCAAATCAACTTTAATCTTCAAGCATTTAATCTTGTTCCACATCCGGGACAACCTATAAAAAGGGTAAACAACTAAAAGAATAAGCCAAAGCTTAGTGAATACCATTGCATATGCTTATACACACGAAGGAGGGCAAAAACACAAAGGACTATCACATGTAGCCAATAGCATCGTCATACCATCACTTGCATACTCACCTTTACGCTAACAAAACATACATGGATCCATATACGCTAAACAATAATCAAAGAGGTTCTTAGGCCTCATCTCAATACAACTATGGGATTCTTAGGCCCCATCTCAATACAACTATGGGATTCTTAGGCCCCATCTCAATACAACTATGGGATTCTTAGGCCCCGGCCTCAAAATTAGGCCCTAACGCCAAATCGATTACCATACACGGAATCCACCATCATATGGTAATCGACCCAACGTACATATAATCGTATGCAAGAGTACTCACCTCCTTCGCGACAACCAAATCCGAGATGACCATCTAACAATCATATTGCTTTCCACCTAGCATTAATTCACAATTTACACATATAAGGTCATCAAGCTCAATTACCTCATACACAAGGCTAACAAGCCATACATTACTATCTTTACTAGAATCTCAATGCCCAACCCAACTTTTACATAACTCACATGGACATTCGGTTACTTAATACCAAAATCACAAAATTCATCATTTTCTCAATTCAACCAAATATGGCCATATCAAAATTCCAAGAGTAAACATGCTAATGTCATTTCATTATCACATCAATATGTCTATAATAAGTTTACCCAAAATCATAATTTCGATCTTTTCATAGTCACTACCATATGGCCATATTACATCATTATTCAAAATCTTCATTTTCTTGTTTTAGCTATAAAAGCCAACAAAACACTTTTACCAAAACATCAATACAACTACACATCATTATGTATCATTACAAGTGAGAACTTAGAAAAATATTAAAACATAATCACCTTATTGAGAAATCCCCAATTTAACAAGTTCCATGAACCCTAGCTTGAATTTAAGTAAATAACCCATTTTTAAGAAAAACCCCAATTTGGTTCATCAAAAATGAAATAATCAAAAATCATACCTTCAAGACATAGAATAATATAAAGTTGGAATCACATTTTCTTCTTCCTCCATTTCTTGAATTCAAAACACACCACAAGCACACACCTCAATTCACCCAATTTAATTATGAAGATACTTGGAGATTATTATTATAATTATAAAGTTTACTTACAATTTGAGGGATTAATTCTTCTAATAATGCATGAGCTCTAGAGTTGTTGGAGGAGGAAATGAGGTGAGAAAGAAAAATGAAGAAGAAAGTTGGTGTAGTGGATTATGAATCATCAAGAGATCACCCTCCTCCAGCCACGTTTTCTTCAAATAAAAGGGGTATTATACGCGCTATCCGTTAAAGTTCCAACTAAATTAACCCCATATCTCAAATATAATTACTAGTAAATTATTTTAATGCTAAAACTATAATAAAGTTTTATTTTAATTTGCCTTAAAATTTTGGGATGTTACACTTCTTTGGGAGATGGGACTTTGAGATCCTTCAAAGAAACTGGATATTTAGAACAGGGGATCCCAAAGAAGTCAGGGTGGTGCAAAGGGGGTACTTCCATGACGATTTCATCATCAAGCTCCTCATCTTCATCATAAACATCATTTCTCCGCCCTTGATTTTGACAAAGTTGGATTCTTTGAAGCAGTTCCTCCTCGGGAGAAGGCACTTGGAGAGTGGTGACTTCTTGCTCGGAAGATTATGTAAAAAAGTGCTCTCCAAAGTACCCAATCGATTCATGATAGACAGTGGGCCTTGGAGAGAAAGAATGAGGAGGAGGCATATCTGGTAAGGAGACTGGACCATCTTCAAACTCAGTTGAGGGAGAGGAGATTAACAAATATCCATTGTCAGCTTCCAAGTACCAACTGATCATTTCTTCTTCATTTTCTTCAGTGGCAGCGAGTTTTATTTCAGCTTCATCATCTTGTTGGCTAAATTCGCTGCCCAACTCTTCATCACTTGCATTTTCCTCTAGAGAGAAAGGTGTCTCGGTCCCTGCACTAACAGTTTCCGAGACAGAAAAAGAGATAGGGTTTGGATCATTTGGTGCCTCAGTCTCAGTGTGTTGTTGCACCAAGACCTCATCGGCCGTAGAATGTGTTGTCTCTAGCATCACCTGTGATCTGGCTGCTGACAACGACTCAGAAGGGTTTAAAGAAGAAGGGGAAATATTTGAAGTGGGTGGACTTTGACCTCTAGTGGGCTGGGGTGACCCAATATCTTCGCCAACCTCGCCTACAGAAGTTTGAGGTGGCTGCCTGCTGTTCCCATTTAACTCGTCAACAGCCTGTTGGGAGGCTGCTGATGGGGTGGCTGGGGTACTAATGTCCGTGGGCACTGAGGACTTCCTAACCTTGGGTTTGCCCTTTGATACACTCCGCTTACGTTTTGGGACGTCAGCGGAGGATGAAGATTGGATATTTTGAGTTGAGGATGCTGCCTTGGATGAGCGTTTGGTCTTTTTATAGGCTTGGGAGGTCGCTGGGGGGTTTTCCAGCGAACCAGCCTCAGAAGGCATTCCAGCATCCACAGCGACCGTACCAGCCACTTCATCAGAAAGAAGTGCTGCCTCCCAGTCGCTGTCTTTCGGGTATAAAGAAGTGTTAAAGGAGAAGAGTACATCTTTCATATGAGATGTAAGGCGAGCAACCAAGTGTTCAGTGGGCTGCTTGTAAATATTGTTTCCAACCCTCGCTATTGGAATAGTAGTAGCAGTTGGCAACTCATATTCATCACCCAGCGCCTCCTTGAAGATGAGAGAGAAGATTCTTGTGAAGGGCACTATATGAGACCTATTATTCATGCTAATCTTATTCTTCATATCGTTGAAGATTAGATGGGCATAATCAACAAACCGCCCCTCAGCAAGTGCATGGATCATAGGCATCGATGTTGCTGATGCTTGATTATATGATCCAGAATTTCCACCCATGCACTGAATCACATGGGTGAATAGTACCCTCCAGATCCCAGGAAGATTCTGCTTCATTGGATTGCTTGGGATCGCTGGAGGATTCTTCAAATTATAATTATAACCAATGGAAGGCAACCATGCCTTCCAATAATCATCACTAGCAGGATCCACAAATTTGTTTTCATTTGTTTCTTGTGGAAATCTAAGAGTGAGGCGCAGAGATGCAGGAGTGATAGTGATGACTTTCTCCCCCTGGCGAACCGTTCCAGTGATGGACTTGTTTTCATCATCATAATTACAAGTCCACCAGAATTCACGAAGAAGATGGATAAAGATTTTTTCTGGGTCCGCCATGATGCAATGATTTGCAGGAGAAGCATGGATAAAATCCAGCATTGGCTTATATCCTTTTGTACCCTTGGGTACTTCAGATGTGCCGAGATGATTGTTTCGCTTGACAATCATCTTAGAGGGAGAGAAGTTTACTTTGGAGGATTTTGTGACATTTATTGGAGTATATACAGAAGAATTTAAGTAGGTGAGGGGAATCTGTTCTTGAACTTGTTGTTCAAGAACCGGTGGATTTTGTATAGCGGCGACGGAGGAGGAAGAAAGAATCTCAACATTTTCAGATTGTTGAGGGATTTCAGATGAAGATGCCATTGAAATATTTGAGAAGAAGATGAAGAATTTATATGAGGAAGATGAACAGAAATAGAGATATTTGATTGAGAGAAAATGAGAAAATTTTTTATGTGTGTGTAAAGTGGGGTGAGAGAAGATAGGCGGAAATATATAGGGTATGGTGGTGGGCCACAACCTTACACACGAGAAGATAAAAAGGTTTTATCTCTCTTCTTTTTCAAAAGTGTAACAGTCGTAAACAACAACTGTTTTATATTTATATATATATACGCATAAGATACGTACATATATATAATATAAAAAGGTTATGTGAGTAACGTATTTTAAAAGGAGAATAAAATCTTATCCACAAATACTCGAGTGTACGCCGTATTAACAGTTGTAACTTGTCAATCAGACGCACAGTAACCGTCATGTGCAGACAAATGACGTGATCAAGGAAGGAGTCGAGGTGACCTTCTAGTTTGAATTATTTAAACATGTGGTTCTTTAAAATACTTAGTTTCGAAAATATCCTATGTTTTATTAAGTATGAAAATAATGTTAAGGAAGACATTTAATAATATTAAATGCTTTTTACTTCAGCACCCTTTTTAAGAAAGGAAGATTGGATGCTAAAGATATTTGAAGATTAAGAAAGACCACATGCTGGAAGTTGCTCAACATGTCTCATGTTTTGTCAGCGACTTCACAACAAATGTTGATCGCTAACAAAGAATACAGTTTTTGGCAAACTGTCAGCCATCAACGGATTTGAGAAGTCTTTACCATAGCCGTTTGCTATTGGACTAGATGAAGACTTTTAGCTCTCCATTGCTTTTATTTTGCTTTTTCCCAAAGCAACAGGGATCAACGGATTTAAGAAGTCTTTACCATAGCCGTTTGCTATTGGACTAGATGAAGACTTTTAGCTCTCCATTGCTTTTATTTTGCTTTTTCCCAAAGCAACAGGGATCAACGGATTTGAGAAGTCTTTACCATTAGCCGTTTGCTATTGGACTAGATGAAGACTTTTAGCTCTCCATTGCTTTTATTTTGCTTTTTCCCAAAGCAACAGGGATCAACGGATTTGATAAGTCTTTACCAGAGCCGTTTGCTGCTGGACTAGATGAAGAGTTTTAAGCTCTTCATTGCTTTAGGTTCAGCGAGTAAGACATACTTAAACTCACTGAGTTAGCATACATGTTAAATCATGTCGCTGATTCACCATTCAGCATTCCTAACTTGCTGACAAGCAGTTTGAATCTAGTTTCATCCAATGGTTTAGTAAAGATGTCAGCGATTTGATCATCAGTTGTAATGAAATAGATTTCAATATCACCTTTCATGACATGGTCACGAATAAAGTGATATCGAATATCAATATGCTTAGTTTTAGAGTGCTGAACGGGGTTGTGTGTAATAGCAATAGCACTTGTATTATCACACATGATTGTAATTTTGGAGTATTCCAAATCATAGTCAACAAGCTGATGCTTCATCCAAAGAATTTGGGCACAACAACTCGCTGCAGAGACATATTCTGCCTCAGCGGTGGAGATGGAAACTGTGTGTTGCTTTTTACTAGTCCAACTAGTCAGCTTCCCCCCCAACAGTTGACATCCTCCACTGGTGCTTTTGCGATCCAGCATGCACCCAGCGTAGTCAGATTTAGAATATCCAACTAACTCAAAGTTGGAATCTTTTGGGTACCAAAGACCCAGCGTGGGTGTACCCTTAAGATATTAAAGGATGCGCTTAACAGCGAGAAGATGAGATTCTGTAGGAGAAGCTTGATAGCGAGCACAGAGGCATGTTGCAAACATGATGTCTGGTCTACTCGCTGTAAGATACATGAGTGACCCAATCATACCTCGATAGTAAGTAGGATTCACATACTTACCATCAGGGTCTGCATGAAGATTATTAGGAGGGGACATGGGAGTCCTTTTTGGAGTAACATGGGTGAAGTCAAATTTATGCAACATATCCCTAATATATTTTTCTTGATTGATAAATATTCTAGTGGGAAGTTGCTTAATTTGTAAACCCAAGAAAAAAGTTAATTCACCCATCATACTCATTTCAAAAGTACTAGACATGAGAGCGCTAAACTTTTGACAAAGTTTTGTAGATAAGGAACCAAAGAATATGTCATCGACATAGATCTGAACATACAGAACATCAGCTTTCCTTTTATAGATAAAAAGAGTACTGTCTATGGTTCCTCTACGAAAGCCATGGTCAAGAAGGAAGGTAGACAAGGTGTCATACCAAGCTCTTGGAGCTTGTTTAAGACCATATAGGGCTTTGTGGAACTTATAAACATAGTGAGGATGCTTTGGATCCTCAAAGCCAGAAGACTGCTTAACATAGACTTCTTCATCAAGAGCACCATTTAAGAATGCACTCTTGACGTCCATCTGGTAGACAGTGAAGCCTTTGTAGGCAGCGTGAGCAAGAAAGAGACGGATGGCTTCAAGACGAGCGACTGGAGCATAGGTTTCATCATAATCAATGCCTTCAGCTTGAGTATAACCTTGTGCAACCAGTCTTGCCTTGTTTCTGATGACTACACCAGCTTCATCCATCTTATTCCTATAAACCCATCGAGTACCAATGGGTTCCTTATAGGGAGGAGGAACTAGAAACCAAACATGATTTCTTTCAAATTGTGTCAATTCTTCTTGCATGGCTTCCACCCAAGAAAGATCAGCCATCGCTTCGCCAATATTGGTAGGCACAATTTGAGATAAGAAATTGACATAGAGACAAGTATTACTTGTCGCTGATCGAGTTTGGACACCATTGTGTGGATTACCAATCACATGGTCAAGAGGGTGATCAGCAGTCCATTGGAGTGCTGGTGTATGAATAGAAAAAGAGTGAGTGACTGCGGATAATGTGGTGGGAGGATCATTTGTTGTAAGAGAATAAGTGGAGAGATCAATGGTAAGAGAAGGTTCAGAGTTGCTGACAGGAGGGTCGCTGAGATTAATGGGCACCTCTTGCTGAGATGTATCATCATCAGCGTCTCCTGAAACAGGATTCGTTGAAGCATCATGAAAGATGTCCTCAGCGACAACGTCAGTAACTTGAGATTCAGTTGTGGGAGGAACGTTAATGGAAGTGGCATTAACAGTTCTAAGAAGAGGCTCAACTGGATCAATAGAGTAAATGTGAGCGTCCACATACTCATCATTAGTTGAGGGGCTTGAAGTATCAGCGATAGGTGAGTCAGCAACATCATGATGTGTCGCTGACTCTACTGGAGGATCAGCAAGATCGCTGAGGATTACTTCAGCCAATGACTCACTTGAAAGATCACCCAGAGCTGAACAGCTTTCATCAAAAGTAACATGAATTGATTCATCTACTTTTTGAGTGCGAGTATTGAAAACTCTGAAAGCGTTACTGATAGAGGAATATCCCAGAAAGTAGCCATCATCAGCTTTGGGATCAAACTTACCTAAATGATCCTTATCATTCAGGATGAAAACTGGACAACCAAAAACATGGAAATATCCAATTTGAGGTTTCTTGCCCTTAAGAATTTCATAGGCAGTCTTGTCATGTCGCTTGACAATAAAACACCTATTTTGAGTATGGCAAGCAGTACTAACTGCTTCAGCCCAGAATTTGCTTGGAAGGGAAGATTCACTGAGCATAGTTCGAGCAGCTTCAATGAGAGTTCTATTTCTCCTTTCAGCCACTCCATTTTGCTCAGGAGTTCGAACAGAAGAAAAGTTTTGTCTAATCCCTTGATCAGCACAAAAACTTTCAAGAGTGTGGTTTCTGAACTCAGTGCCATGATCGCTTCTGAGTTCTTTAACACGTATGCTGTTGAGGTTTTCCATCTTTTTAATGAAATTTATAATTTCCTCAGCAGCATCACTCTTGGAATGAAGAAATATTGTCCAAGTATATCGTGAATATTCATCCACAATAACTAAGGTGTATCTGCTACCCCTTAGACTTTGGACATTCACTGGACCAAAGAGGTCCATGTGAAGTAGATGGAAGCAGCCATTGATAGAATTGGCTTGTTTGGTCTTGAATGTGGCCCTGTGACTTTTTCCTTTTTCACAAGCGCCACAAAGTCTGTCCTTCTCATAAGTGAGAGGAGGAAGGCCTCGAACAAGATTTTTCTTGGCAAGAGAATTGATTGTTTTAAAGTTCACATGCGACATACGTTTGTGCCACAACCAATTGATTTGTGAGGCAACTTTGGAGAAGAAGCAGGTCCCACTGTCAGTTTTAACAGGAGTGAAATCTACCAAGTAGATATCCCTTTTTCTAGGAGCGACCAAAACTACCTCTTTATTGATGTTAATCACTGTGCCTTGATGCTTATCAAGGATAACCTTGTAATCAGCATCACACAGTTGACTAATGCTGATCAAATTGTGTTTTAGACCATTCACATAGGCAACCTTTGTGAATTTGATCAGCCCAATAGAGAGAGAGCCATATCCTTCAGTTTGGCCAGTAGAGTTGTCGCCAAACACCACTGTGGGACCATCGGTCTCCACAAAGTTATCCAGCAGGTCCTTGGATCCAGTCATGTGTTTTGAACAGCCACTGTCCAAATACCACACTTCTTTTCCTAGCGAGGCCTGCATGGATAACAATAGAAGGATTTAGGCGGAATCGAGATTTTCTCCACTGACAGTATCATTAGTAGAGAGAGGAAGAGGAGCATTTGGGTCAGTAATCTCATTTCTTGGATAATTATCAACAAGTTGATGAGCAGGAAGCATGTCACGAGTAACCTCATAAGTGAAGTATTGATCTTCAGAGGTATAAGTGACAGTGTTTCCAGAGTCAAGAACAAACATGTTACTAACCTGATTATCATTCCCATATTCGACCAAAACGCTATCGTGACCATTTGAAATGATCTCTTGAGAGTGGGGAATGGAGATTCGCTGAGAAGCAATGTGCTCAGCCATGTTGTCCTCAGTGAGGATAACTGCATCACCCAAGCTGATATTAGACTCAGCTGGTGGAGCTTGCTCAGCAATTATAGATGAGGAAGGAGCAGCAGAAGCTGAGGATGGGTTTTGCTGAATGACAACTTCAGGAGGAATCCTGGAGTCTTTGTCATTGCAGTTAGCAGCAATGTGTCCTCTTTCACCACAGAGATAACACTTTCTTCCAGCATTCTGACTTTGAGTCAGAAACTCCTTGAGTTGTGAGGACAAGTCGTTGACATGCTTAGTCAACTCACATATCTCATGGTTGGAGGAAGAAGTTGATGTTGCTGAAGAAGTCTTTTTCTTCCTAAGCTGAGGAGGAAGAGACTTAGGAACAGGGCCAAGAATGGACTTGCCCTTTGATTGAGTGTTAGAAGAAGAAGGCCCAAAGTGTGTCTGATCAACTCGCTGACCTCCTTGCTGAGGAGGTCTAACCTGCTGAACAGAGTGAGTTTGAGCAACTCGCTGACCTCCTTGCTGAGGAGGTCTAACCTGCTGAACAGGTATGGGTTGCTGAGGGACATAGGTTCCCTTAGGTACATAGACAGAGTTAGGTTGCTGGTAACGAGCATCACCAAACCTAACTCGTCTTTTCATCAAGCGATCATGCACAACAGACTTTCTGTCAGCATGAGAAGGATTAGAAGAAGACGAAGGCTGAGACACAGGGCTTTCAGCGACTGCTAAGGGAACAGGAATCTCAGCAGGCTGACTGACAGGCACAGCTCGCTGAGGAGTGCTCTAGTCATATGGAATAGCGACCTTGCTCCTTCTAAAAGGTTCAACAGCGTTAGACTTGACAGTCAAGAGCTGAGGAGCAAGAGGCTTGAAACCATCACTTGAAGAATTTCCTTCAAATGACTGAGAAGAAGAATATTGAACACGGCCTTCATTAGGCATCATGTCAATAATAGGATGGTTTGGAAAGACTGTTTTAGCAAAGCTAGCTGATGAGCTAGTTTCAGCTTGTGACGAAGAAGTGGAAGTGCTGGGTGAGGGTGACTCTTCATTCAGTTCAGAATGGTAGTCATTCATGCCTTTAATGAAATAATATTTCAGCATTTCCTCAGGAGATGCCACAGCACTTGGAGGAATCCTCTCTTCAGGAGCAGGACCGTCGCTGAACATATTTGTAATGACAGCGGCAGTTTCATAATCACCACCAATGATGGCTTTCATTTGAGCGGGTACCTGCTTGCTGAAGATTTGGTCGTGAAGCCTGAAGGCTTTAGACCATGAGCTAACAATCTTTTCAAGGTCAGCGACCTGATTTTTCAGCTTCTCATTGGATACTTGAAAATTTTGGTTGAGAAGCTTTTGAGATTGAAGCTCAACATGGACATTTCTTAAGTCCTTGAGCTTATCAGTTTTATCACTTAGCTCAGCACTGATTGAGTTAAGCTTAGACTGAAGGTCAGCACGAATAGATTCGACATACTGAATATCACAAGTAAGAGATTCAAGAATTTTAGGTTTGTCCTCTTCAGAGGCAGAGGAAAAATTGCATACCTTCTTAAGTGTGACATTGACCCACTGATTGGAGCACACTTGATCCTTAGTCAGCGCCTGGTCATCAGCAAGTGCCATAAAGCAGATGGCATCAACAAAGTCCTCGCTGTCAGAAACGTTAGATTCGACCCAGTCATGTTCTTCAGCAACAAGACCTTTGACAGGAGCTTTGGCTTCTTCCACATCTGCCATTTTAGCAAGAAGCTCATAGTACTTCTTTTTGTATTCGTAAGCAGGCTTGACTGATGAGGAAGAGGGCTTTGCTGACGAAGAAGAGGGTCTTGCTGCCTGCAAAGAAGGAACAGAAACTTTGCACTCTTTTTGATAATGGCCCCTTCGACCACATCTCCAACATTCTTCTTGCGATTTTTCCACCGCTGGTTTTTGGAAAGAAGTCGACCTACGACTGTTCCATTTTTTAGAATATCGTTTACCAGCGATGAAGGCAAACTGCATGAAGTCTGAGAACATTTCTTGTCTTTCCTTGAGATCGAGGTCATTGACAAGATCCTGGATGTGTGAGGGGGTAGTATGGCTGTCGTTAACATGGATAGTGCTAACTTCAGCAGAAACCAAAGCAAAAGGGTCATGAACATAAGGAGTGCAAGATAAAGAAGAAGAAGATGAAGCAGATGGACCAGCATGCCTTCTAGAGTCAGCTTCAGCTCTCAAGTTTTGAGCGAGGGCTCTCTCTTCAAATTGAAGAGTGCAATAAAGTGACTCTAGGTCATGCTGCTTCAGAATCTTAGTAGTTCTGAGAATTTGCCTTAAGCCTTGCCATTTGATGGGCAAGACGTCAATGAACTTGTGGCATAATTCAAGCATATCATGCTCTATGCCAGCATTCGTCATATCATTCAAAAGACATTTAAAGCGATTATACGTGCCATCAAGACTCTCATTAGGGAGAGAAAAGAATCCTTCATAAGCACGCTTAAGATCTATTTTCTTGGTAGCAAGAACATCTTCCGTACCATCAAATCTGGTACAAAGATTATCCCACACCTTTTTTGCAGAAGAAAGTTTGATGACAGATTTCATTATGTCATCAGGAAGGGTGTTGATGATAAGGTTTCTTAACCGAGCATCCAGATTGACAAGCCTACGCTCATCATCTGTCCATTGTACTTCTGGTTTAATAATCTCAGTAACAACTTCAGGAGCATCAGTAGTAGCTCCTGGTGTCCTGGAAACCAGAACCGGTACATATGGTCATCTGGTTAGAATAGTCATCAAGTAAGGTTCAACTCCTACAATATGTAGAAGCATTCTCTCTTTCCAAGATCCGAAATCATGAGTTTCGAATCTTGGTGGGATGGAGACATACCCAAAGTCTCTGGTATTAACCAGAGTAGGAACCGAAGCCAGGTAAAAAGAAAAGTTTAAAGAAAAGATTTTAGATGCAAAAAATTAAAAGTACAGAAAGAAAGATAATCTTGCAAACACTTTTCAGATCAGTTTCAGTGTATCGAAACACTGCTCTGGTACCAACTGAAAGTCCCAAGTTTACAATGATTATGCAATTAACAACTAATGTAAATTACTTTAAGAACATAAGACAAGAAAGTAAAGAAGTTTAATCATAAGTAACATTGATTAAACAGTGAATACATGGTCGGTTTTTAAAGAAAGAAAAGAGAAAAATATTGTTAAGTTTTTGGACACACAAATACTTAACAATTATACAAAGAGAGAAAAACACACTAAGTGTAAATATGGCACAACCAACGGTTTTGCGGCTAGGTCAAGTGATGCGTTATATAGGAGAAAAGAGGCATCACATAAAAACCCAATAGATGTTGACACATTAAAGGTTGTCAACCATCTATTGGTATCACTACTACAAAACTGCAATTTACCGACGGCTGAAATCCGTCAGAAATCCGTCGGTAAAGGCATTTACCGACGGATTTCTGGCGGATTTCAGTCGTCGGGAAAACATGCATGGGAAACCCATTAAATATTTCCGACAGATACGTTCGTCGGAATTCTGTCGGAGATATTTTCAGGATTTAATAAAAATTCTGTCGGAAAAATCAAAAGTTAGCGACGGAGTACCGATAGTTATTACCGATAGAGGAATTCCGACGGATTAATGTATCAGTGTTTTCCCAACAGATTTCCGACGGATGAAAAAAAAGTTCTATTTTTTTTTTCATTTTTATGTTTCGTCGTATTAATATTAATAAAACCAATATACATTTATATGTATTGTACATGTATCCATATATGTAATATTTTAAATACAATAAATTCATATTAGAAATAGATACTAATATTACATAAATTTCATACAAAATATATCCAAATATTCAATAAAATTTCATAAACAAAAATACAATATATACAAATGTAAATCTTATCAAAAATCTATACATCTACATACAGATCAGGTAAGCTTTAATTCTTCTTTTGCTATTAATTTCTTATTTCTTCCTTCTCCATCCTTCACATGCTTTATTCTTTTAAATCTGAAAAAACAAAATATGAAACTAAATAACTAATAAATATACCCAATTTAAATAAACAAAATTAAAAATAAATTATATACATAAAATTTTCGGATCTGAGGATAAAAAAAATTAATTAGATATATAAAAAAACTCAAATCCAGATCTGAATCTCAAGGAACACAGTAATACACATATAAACCCTAGATCTAACCGAAATTAAACAACCGTTTTCAAAAACAAATATATATTTTGTTTTTCTTAGATTTAGGTTTAGAAATCGCTTATTTATACATACATACATATAACAGATGCAAGATATGAACATCCAAACAAACCTGATCGAGATTCGGCTAAAGAAAAGAAGAGAAGAAAGATTTTTGACCAAATCGAGTTATAGATGACCCAAAGGCACAAAAACCGAACGGATCTTACCATTACACGCCCGATCTAGTGATTTTACACATATATGTATCGGTTTCTTATCAAATTCGTGAAAACCATCTTGGGTTTGCTATGTTTCGACAGATTCGTGTACGACTATACATATATATTGTGTTTTTTTATAAAGATTTAGGTTTAAAAATCGTTTATTTGTATAGATCTAAGATATTCCTTACCAAATCTTGAAGAAATCGAAGAGAGAGGGTAGAGAGAGAGGAAGGGAGGCCGGTTCTAGAGAGAGAGAAGAGAAAGTGAGAGTTGAAAAAGTGTGGGAGAAAGAGTGGTAGGCTAGGGTTTTGTATGACTCATTTTCCTTGACTTATCTAACCCTAACCGCCTTTGACTCCGTTTGACCGCCCAAATACGAGAGACCCGAGATTAATTAAAATGTTTCGTCGACACATTTGATTGTAATTTTTAATTACCTTTCAAACGACTATAAATATGACAACATTAGTTAATTAATAAATCATTTTGTCAAATTTTAAGTATTTTACAGTTTAGTTGGCATTTTTAATGGACACTAGTTACTTTGCGTTCTTAAATCATCATTGCTTTCTCATCAACCGACAACCTCTCAAAATCATTAAAACGCGCTCGGATACTCAAACCCGAATCTCACTCTCATAATAATAAGCAAATATCAAAAGCTTCATTTTATAGTGTTCGTCTAATAATTAGGCCTAATGAGCCCAATATGTTTCTCAATAGTTCGCTTTGGATAACAAACAACGTTTATGCCCAATAGGCCCAGTCGAGTGAAAGACGAACACACACGGCTCGTTAGAACCCATTTATACAAATGATGAAAATGTTTGGCCTAATGGGCCCAAATGAATGATTGAGAAACATATTAGGCCTAAATAGGCCCAATGATTAGACGAACGCTGCAAATGAAGTTTTTGAGCAAGTAAATACAATACATACATCTACATGAGATAACAAACGATGCTTAAGGCACAACAAGCCGATTTGAGTGAAAGACGAACACAAACGGAACAATATGGGTTAATCACTAGTTATAAAAAATTTGGATCAGGAAGGCATCAATCATCTCGATCTATATTACAAATATCCCATGGAAGACCAAGATCCGAACATTCCATAGAAGACCCAGAGCCAAGTTGAAGAAGACCCGATCGACCTTTCATATCCGAACTTTTCATTCCAAATTCAATAGGTTTTGAATTCTTCGATCTTTGTTTTTCAATCATTGTACACATATACACACACTATATATAATTATAGTACGTGGAGTATTTGTTTATGTATCAATGGAAACAGATGCATAAGGAATTAATTTTAAGACTTGTTTTGATATTTTCTTTTACTTTTTATTAATCTAAAATTACAAGCCCAAGACTTATTGTTGCTTTCATCTATCCTGACTTGTTTTGATTTATTAGTATTTCTGTCTTTTTAGTCTTTTCTTTTATCCGTTTTTTTTCAGGTCAAAAATGGGCAACCATGTAAAAAATTGTAAAGTATGTGGGTGATAAATATCAATAATCCAGTTTAATGGGCAACCATGTAAATGAGTGAAAGGACATTAGTTATCGAGTGACTTAACCCAATTATCACGGGATTTGATTGCTTTATTTGCTTTATCACATGTTCTTTAACTGTAAAAATAAATTATCACGTTCTTATTATCAGCAAAACTATACCTCCGTTTTAAAAGGAGGAGTTTAAACGGCCATGATTGATAATCTATTTGATTGGATGGATGAGATTTAACAAAATTAAATACGCACCGGCAACAATATATATATACAATATGATTTTTAATATTATATATATCTAGTTATATTGGGAATTTAGTTATATATATATATATATATAAAACTTTTTAAGATTTCTAAAAAGAATATTTTCGACCAATCTCGACGGATAAAATAAATTAAAACTTAATTTTGTTAAATAATAATGTTTCCGACGGATTTCCGACGGAGTTTCAAAGACCGTCGGCATTCCGTCGGCAATTCCCGACAGATTCCCGACGGACGTAATAATAAAACTTAATTTTTTAAATATATTATGTTTCCGACGGATTTCCGTCGATATTCTGTCGGTAAATTCTGACAGATTTCCGACGGATATAATATTAAAACTTAATTTTTTAAAAAACTATATTTCCGACAGATTTTCGACGGTCTATTATATTCCGTCGCTATTCTGTAGAACGTTCTGACAGAATTCCGACACAATTTGTGTTCCGTCGGTAATCTGTCGGTAATCTGTCATAAATTTTCTAATTATTTATTAAAATGATAATCCGTCGGAACGTCGTCGGTAATCGGTCAGAAATTTCTGACAGATTTTTTCCGTCGGAAACATCTGTCGGTATTCCTCAGTTTTGTAGTAGTGTATGTAAGACTGGTCTTTAGGAATCTCTGTTCACCATCTTGTTTCTTTCCCAAAACGGCATGATAGAGAAACATCTTAGTACCAAAATGGTACAAGGTCACATGTCTTCATTCTGATCTATCAACACGTGTCCTTGGGGACCAGTCTTCTTATCTTCATCTTCCCGCCCATATTTGACTTACAAAACATGGCGGTGAGTCATTGAACTTATCCTTTAACTCGAAGATACTTGAGGGTCGCTGAAGGCTCGCTGACTCCTTCACTCGCTGAGTCTTTCAGCGAGACCATGACTCAACATAAGTGAATGTTTATGGTTGTGTAATGAATTATTCGGGTATTTATTGTATGGAATGAACTTTCAATTATTGAATGAATCCAATCAGTTAAAAACTTGCAAACGTGTCATTGGACATGACAACTTATATATAGTTCTCACATATACCCGGATACATAAAATACCGTGGATTTAAAAATTCATTATATTTTGAGATTTCAAACCCTATTTTTATCGTGTTGCTTATACTTTGTCAGATTTGACAAGAGTTCAAGAATGTTACAACATGTGTATGGTGGGACCTTATCCGTCATGTATATATCGTTGATAGGATTCATTCAAGTGAAGTCTCAAAAGCAAAACTACTCTCCCTTTGAAACTCATGGTTTCTTTATACTTTATTGGTATGTGATCACGTTACATAAACGCATGTCCGGTAATTATTTAAGCCTACGGGGTCACACGAAATGACACGGTAACTTTATATTATTAATTAGTATATTAAAGTAATATATTAATTAATTTGATCACGAAATGATTAATTAAACTAAATTAAAGGGTTAATTGTATTTAATTAATTAAAAAGGAGGATTAAATGTGAAATTAGGAAATTAGTGTTGGACTCTAATTATCTAAGGGGGGCCGGTTTTGAGAGGCCTTTTAAGGGCCTTGACTAAACTTGATCACCAAGTAATTTAACCCTAAATAATCCCTATATATAGAGGCTTTATTCTAAGGGTTTATTCATTCCTTCACATAAGAAAATCTCTCTTCTTTTCCTCCCTTCTTTGGTTCGGCCGCAAGTTACAATCAAAAGGAGTTTTGAAGTTTTGGTTTTGTGGTTTACGATTTCCCTATGAAACATATATATATATAAAAATATATATATATATAATTAATGCTAATGCTAGCATTAATTATGGGGTCTTGTTTCTAGTTAGTCGACAACAATTGTTTTCGGTTCATGGGTTTTCGAATGAAGGGTGATGTACAAAGGGGTTTGTTGATCGTGATCGGGGTACTAGCATACGGTATAAGGGGTGTCTAGTGTACGATCGTAGAGGGGTTTTACTTTAAACCCTAAATAATAATAATATAATTATTAGATAATTGTGTGACTATGTGAATTTTTCGTGTGATTTTTCTGCTATGCGACAGTTCACTAAAAAATTCATATCTTTTAATCTGTAATGAGTTAGAAGTTGTGCTTTGGACAGTAGGTTCTCAACACATAGGGCTAAACAGGTTGAAGCTACTGGAAATTTCCAGTCAGCATGTTTATGTGAATTACTTGTTAATTAAGTTGTTTAAAGGCTTACGCAATCAAGGTAACTTGATGTATGTGGTCCTCTTCTTCGGAAGGGGGAGCCAGCTTTAGACATATGCATGAACCATAGTGACCATGTTTAGGTGGCCCACCTTAACTTGTTGCATGATTAATTAGTTCGGTAATTAGTAAGTTTATTGATTTTTGCGTGTTTATAAAGAGGTATAAAGGTGATGCAAAAATTGTTTCATTGGAAAATATAAACTTGACTAAGAACTATCGAAATAGAGATTTCTTAATAAAATTGGAGTCTTACAACCTTGAGATACACCGGCTCACCCATTTGAACAAACTCTAAGAGAGGTATAAGTCGGAGTGCGTTAGCCTCCTAAAAGGCGGGTTTTTAATTGCGTTCATCGCAAACCTTTGCTCTTGCGCTTCTTTGTGCGTTCAAATGGAGATACCGAGCTCTCTTGTGTTGTTAAGACTATACAAATGATTTTATTAAATATTATGTTATGAAGATTTGCATGAGTCTTCATACATAAACTTTTGATTACACATCAAATGCATTACCCATTTAAAGTTAAGTCATTGCCACCCACTTTGCTAAGAACACTTGCCAGTGCTTTTCGCTCCTACGTGAGACCGTAGGCGAATTGTATCTCTTCAAGGTAGATTACCACTCCACTGTGAGACCGGTGGTGGACTATTTACATGTTCTTAATTGGGCGACTTAAAGCGAGTTAAGAGGTGAGATCCTTGACTCGTGGCATAAGATGGGACAAAACATGTTTACAAAACACTTAATACCCCTTTAAAGTGTTGTTGTAAGTCACATAACTCTAGGAATTGCATGAATGCAATTATTGATCGTCGATTACCTTTTAAGTACCGTCATTTCTAGCTGATCAACAGATGAAATGATTGTATGTCAATTGGATCCTAGCCTTAATGAAATTAATTGTTAAATGAATTTAACAAGGGTAAATTACATTTCTTAAGGATTATTATCGAAAATACCGATAATTGAACTTTGTCTGTTTTAGAGATGGCAACAACAAATCCTTCTCAAAACATACACCAATCGGCTTTCAGGTCGATGCTAGAAAGGAAATACTTTATGGAACCAATTTCAATGACTGTTTTCAGCTGAGAGTAGTTCCAAAGAAATATGCTACACCCCAAGTTCTCATGATCAAGGGGGAAAAGGTTCAGAAAGGGAAACAACCGAGAGCTAAGGGCAAGAATGGTAGTAAGGGAAAGCATGTTGTCCTAAGTATCTAGCTGAGTTGAATGAGAAGAAGAAGCAAGCTGGTTTAACCAGTTCTTCAAGTATCTTCTCAATTGAATTATAAGAAGTTGAAATGATTCAAATGATAATTCAATAGCAAAAGAGTCAAGTTTAACTTGGACTCTACCTATCTTTGACATAGTCATCTTGTTTATTTTGTCAAGAAACGCATTGAAAATCTTCAATGTGAAGAGATCTAACAATCAAATGATGAATCATTTGATAAATGCGTGTCTATTGGAATTGTCGATTAGCAAGAAAAGCATTTAAAGACTTCAAAGTGAAAGGATCTAACAAATGATGAATCATTTGACAAATGCATGTCTTGTGTTTTCGGCAAGATGACAAGAAAAACTTTTCCGCATTTAATGGAAAGGGCTAAAGAGCTACTTGGACTTATACATAGACACGGAAAGGTGCTAGCTACTTCATCATTTTTATGAATGATTTCAGTCATTTTGGTTATGTTTACTTGCTTAAACATAAACATGAAGTCTTCGAAACATTCAAGGAGTTTAAAAATGAAGTAGGAAATCAACTCAGTAAAACCATCAAGATTCTTCGTTCAGATCGAGGTGAAAAATACTTAAGCCAAAAGTTAAGGATTATCTAATAGCTTGAGGATTTATCGAACAAGCTTACTCCTATATAAGGGTATATTTGAGAGGAGAAATCGAACCTTGTTAAATATGGTTAGATTAAATGATGAACCTTCAGACTCTCCCATTTCGTTTTGGGATTATGCCCTAGAGACTGCTATTCGCATTCTCAATATGGTTCCAACCAAGAAGGTTGACAAGACACCGCATGAATTGTGGCATGAGAGTGTTCCCAAATTGTCTTACTTAAAGGTCTGGGGTTGTGAGGCACTTGTGAAACGAGATACGCCTGACAAACTTGAATCTAGATCTGTTAAGTGCATCTTTGTAGGATACCCAAAGGAGACAATGGGTTACTACTTCTACTTTCCTACCGAAAACACTGTTAAGGTATCTCGATTTGTTGAGTTCCTTGAAAGGAAACTCATATCTCAAGAAGACAGTGGGAGGATTGTTGAACTTGATGAGACTCAAGAGGAAGATGTGTCAACTTCTGAATACACTAGCAATCATCAACTGGGGGGGGGGAATGTTCAAAGAGATGAACTTCAAGTTGAAGATGAAGCGATTCCAATTCGTAGGTCCTCAAGGACAATACGTGCTCGTGAAAGATTAAATCTTATGGTTGAGTCTGAAGAACACGTATTAGGAGACTTAAATGAACCTCCTAATTTCAAAGCAACATTATCAGATCCGGAATCTGACAAATGGCTTGAAGCTGCGAATGTGGAAATGAAATCCATGAAAGATAATCAAGTTTGGAGCTTGGTTGATCTTCCACCAAATGGTAGAACCGTTGGGTGTAAATGGATCTTCAAGAAGAAGACCGACATGGATGGAAATGTACACACCTATAAAGCTCGTCTTGTGGCGAAAGGCTATACTCAACTTTATGGAGTTGATTATGAGGAGACCTTTTCTCCCGTTGCGGACATTAGAGCTATTAGGATCATCTTAGCCATAGCAGCGTACTATGACTTTGAGATATGGCAAATGGATGTCAAAACTGCTTTCTTAAATGGTTTTCTAGATGAGGAAGTCTATATGGTACAACCAGAAGGTTTTGTCGATCCAAAATATCCCGACAAAGTATGCAAACTTCAAAGGTCCATTTATGGACTTAAAGCAAGCATCAAGAAGTTGGAATAAAAGGTTTGATGAGGAAATCAAGAGTTTTGGTTTTGCTCAAAATCCTTATGAGCCAAGTGTATATCGCAAAGCTAGTGGGAGTAATGTTACTTGGGTGAAGTGGCATTCATTTTTGGAATCAAAATTCTATAGAGATAGAAGTAAATGGTTGTTTAAATTAAGTCAAAGATCTTGAAGCGATTCAAGATGGAGAATTCTAAGTGTGGTTTTATACCGATGCAAGAAAGACTTAATTTATCTAGCAAGAATGGTGCTTCTACACCTGAAGAGGTGGAGCGTATGAAAAGAATTCCTTATGCTTCGGCTGTGGGATCTATCATGTATGCGGTAAGATGCACTAGATCTGATGTTGCGTTCGCGCAAAATAAAGTTAGCCGCTATCAGCAAAATCCTGGAAAGGATCATTGGACTGCTGTAAAGAACATTCTTAAGTACATGCGAGCTACTAAAGAATTATTCTTGGTGTATGGTTGAAATCCCGATACAGAATTTAAAGTGAATAGATACTGTGATGTTGGATTTCAAACTGATAGAGATGATTCAAAATATCAGTCGGGATAAGTTTTCATTTTAAATGAAAGCACGGTGAAATGCTAGGGCTAGAAGCAAACCACAGTTGCTATATTTATGACAGAGTCTGAGTATATTGCTGCTTCGGAAGACACCATGAAAGTTGTCTGGATTAGAAAGTTTATTTTTGGATTTTAACGTGATGATCCTCAAATAACACACCTATGGATTTGTACTGTGATAATACAGGAGTTATTATCATTGCCAATGAACCCGGAGTTCAGAAAGGTGTCAGGCATTATCCTAGACGATATCACTTTGCACGTGAACAAATCGTACTAGGAGAAATTAAGATACTCAAAGTTCACACAGATTATAACTTAGCAAATCCTTTTACAAAGGCATTGTCAAAGGAAAGCTCAATAAGCATGCCGAGGGCAGAGGTCTTAATTTAGCTAGTTGTCTCATGTAAATCTGTGATTGGTATTTGGATAAGGGACGGTTAAACAATTATTATTTCAATAAATGAATTCATATACTGGGTATGAGTGTTTTCATTTCATAATGATTGTGTCCTATATTTGCATGTTTAAATCCATGAATATTTTAAAATATTCTAAACGTCCATTGTCGATTAACTATATGGGAATATAGTTAAACTAAGACAAATGTGAGAGATTGGTTGAAATATTAAAGGGAATATTTAGAAGATGGTCTTACCAAACTCACATGGTATTCAAAGAGGTGAATATCGGACTTACCCCACTTAACGAATTTTCATTTTATGGATCGGCGTCATTAAGTGAAATTCGTGAAATGGTTACTTTATTTATCCTTAGACTTGAGATACAAGCAGGTTATGCATGTGTGGATTGCATTTTCTTGATATAGTTCTAACTGTCATGAACAAGGTAGTAATAAAGGGCTATTTTCAGAAATGTAGTGAAACGACATGACTAACACGTGTAGTCAATATAGGATTTGTTCCTTCAATTTGCAACTGAAGTATGATACCATTTGGCGCCCTCATTGATTAATTAAGATGTTTGTATGGCCATACCCAAATGAACTCAAGAGGAGGTCTTGATTAATTTGGTAATCTTGATTAATTGTAGAAATGAGAAACAGAATCGTTAAATTATGAAATGACATTGATCCATATTCATAATTAACAAGGGTATCTGAAACAAAGGGATATTAAAGACTAAATCATTTCAAATGATATTTTAAGAAACTATCCTTAAATATTTCCGGGAGCATTGGCGTGTTGCTAGACGCTAACCAATGTTATTGCCTTTATATAACATGCTCAAGTGGGAGCTGTTGGTATGTGATCACGTTACATAAACGCATGTCCGGTAATTATTTAAGCCTACGGGGTCACACGAAATGACACGGTAACTCTATATTATTAATTAGTATATTAAAGTAATATATTAATTAATTTGATCACGAAATGATTAATTAAACTAAATTAAAGGGTTAATTGTATTTAATTAATTAAAGAGGAGGATTAAATGTGAAATTAGGAAATTAGTGTTGGACTCTAATTCCTAAGGGGGCCGGTTTTGAGAGGCCTTTTAAGGGCCTTGACTAAACTTGATCACCAAGTAATTTAACCCTAAATAATCCCTATATATAGAGGCTTTATTCTAAGGGTTTATTCATTCCTTCACATAAGAAAATCTCTCTTCTCTTCCTCCCTTCTTTGGTTCGGCCGCAAGTTACATTCAAAAGGGGTTTTGGAATTTCGGTTTTGTGACTTACGAATACTCATGAAACATATATATATATATATGCTAGTATTATATATATAGTATAGCTAGCATTAATTATGGTGTCTTACTTATATATATATAATTATGAAACATATATATTATAATTATGGGGTCTTGTTTCTAGTTAGTCGACAACAATTGTTTTCAGTTCATGGGTTTTCGAATGAAGGGTGATGTACAAAGGGTACTAGCATACGGTATAAGGGGTGTCTAGTGTGCGATCGTAGAGGGGTTTTACTTTAAACCCTATAATAATAATAATTATTATTAATTATTGGAAGCTTTGCATAAGGTACACGTTTCGATTCTCTCTTTGTTAATTAATATGATTGCATATTCGATTCTTCCGTTGCGCATACTCGTGATTATATGTATGTTTATATGCTTATATTCTAACATACTTATCTCACTCATTGCATTGCCCTTTGCAATCATGACTTCAGGGTTTCTATTTCATACAAATGATCCATTGAAAAATACAAACAGGGTAAACATCTATCTTGTAAGCTACAGATTCCTTAAATCTGTTTGTTTATTTTCGACCATTCTTGCACCGCTCTCCCTTATCCAGGTCTTATTCATTCCTTCCGAGCTTAACTGGATTTTGGATATTTGATCATATGTACATTTTTTGGCGTCGTGATTGCTCATACCTTTTGTGCAAGTTTACTTGAGAAGATACACATATCCAAATTTGAAGCTCATCAAATGGTCTAGAGAGGCAAGACGATTTGACAGTAATTGTCTTTGGAAAATATAATTATATTGTAGCATGATTTATACAATTGTAATTTTAATTTATGCACTTTCTTTGTACTTTTGTAGTCGCGGTTCTGTATCTATAATGAATTACTATATACCATTAATTGAGATCGATTAGATTTTGTAAATCTCCAATTAGATTTTTTTTGTTTTTTTGTTTTCAGTTTGTTTCTTGGAAGGCTCTTTGGAGTCATGAAATATCTTTATTGGAAAATGCCAAATGTAGCCCTAATGTGCATAAAAATTTATATGTCAAAACCCAAACCTTTGAATTTTATGATAAAGATTTTGTTTAGCAAAACCTCATCTTTATTAGATTGTGGAGATTTTTGGTATAGGAAGGGTAGGGCATTGTAAACTGTATAAAGAGAAACAGAGATTCACTCAAGTCTTTGTTTTTTTAACCCGAATTTTCTGTTATTGCTGTAAATTTCTGAAGACTACTACCATTCGTTTATTCAAAAAATTGGAGATCAGGCTATTCTTAATAAAATTATTAAACGACTACCAAGTTGGAGATCAGACTATGTTCGATCATTAACCATCACTTGGTAGTAAAAAATGTTCCGCGTACAAAAGTTGTGTTATATCATTACTCTCTCAAGTACAGGCTTGCGTCTTTATTGATTCATGTGATTCTTGATGTATTCATTTTATTTTCATTGGACTGACATCTAGGGGTGGAAATTTCACTTGGCAGGTTTGGGTCGAGGATAAATGGGTTGGGCCAAAAAACGGGTCAGCACATCTAACACCTTTTGATATAAGAAGAAACTATGTTATATATATGCTTCCAAAAAAAATCTGATCAGAACATAGTCTTCAAATTATCCAAAATGCACTCGAGGGCAAGCAAGTAGCACTAGCAATGCCTTTTGTCAACCCAAATGGTTTTGTTCTTTTAGGATTCTATACCACTAGCAATTTTTGGTAAGAGAACTACAAATGGAAATTGGAATGTGAACAGTGGGGAATGAACATCTATTGGGACTTTCTATGTTTAGTAGCAACCCTATATATCTTAAGCAAACAAGCAGAGCAGGAGTACGAACGTTCACTACCCTCTACGTTTACTAGCAACCGTATCTTAAGCAAACAGTAAGAACCAGCCAGAAGAACTGAACAGAAATTAGCTAGTAGCAAACAGTAATAACCAAGCAAAATAATTTCATGAAATTTAAGAGGTTAAAGATGATGAAATACATCGCAGGCTTACAGTAAAAGGTATTAATTTCAACAACTAAAATCTTCAACGACACGACGTCCATTTGAATCACTTGTTAGCTAACTTCAAGCAGCCAATGTATGATATGACAAAAACCAAGTAGTCACGGGCTATAGTTGCTTTGTCTTTTATAATCACTTGACGATCTTCCAAATTGCGCACATAGCCAATGATGTTATATACGACTATGATCACAAAGACTAGACATATGCTTAAATACCTGACCCACTTGAGGTGGTGAGGGACGCATAATACCAACACAAGTGAAAGAGGTGCAAGGATTCCCGAGAAGAAACAGACCGGTTTCAGGATTGTGTAAACAAACGAGACTCTCAAGTCGTAGTTTATTATCAAAAAGGCATAAGTAAGTGCACCCACAGCTAATGCAACAAAGCACATGTAAACAAAGAAACCTTCAGTTTTAAAAGGAGATTGTTGCCTGTGTCGATATTTGGATTCGAGGAGTATCATTAGACCCACGACCAGAAGCAAACTCAAAATTGCCAAGCAATGCAACCTGATCGATCAACACAAATTAAACTGAAAACAATTACAGTAACTTATAAGGAAAAAAAAATAAAGAACCCAAATTAATTAACCTTTATAACGAAAAGGTCATGAACCGAGTTAACTTAAGGGGTATTTGATGGATTGGGCTTGGAAAGTGGTGTTGCGGGTTGTTCATCTTTTACCGATAACATGACCGATCTAGCTCTTGCTTTGGTAGATTCGAGGTCTGGATTAGTGGAAGGTAACATTAACATATATTTTTGCCAACATTTATAGGATTTGATATCTAATACTGTAGTATCTTTTAATCGTTATGGAAGATTTTACTTCCCTTTTCATCAATAAGATGAAGTTTTATTAATGTATTGCTTGATAGCCGATTAATAACTTCCTTAAATAAATATACGACGGGGGTGCCTATACCGCTAGGGATGCTTAACGCCACTTCGCCAACTGGCGTTACCTGCGCTTTCGTGTCTCTCAGTGTGGTCAGCACTATTATAGGCAAAGAAAACATGTTAATGATAACGAGATGGGTACCTGCGCAATGCGGCGGCGGTAGCGGCAACGGGTGGTGGTGGTAATGATGTGATTATTAATCTAAAGGTAATTGATGTAAATGTTAGTGTAGTTATTATTAGGTGGAAATATTTAAATTAATGAATCCAGTCGCCCTCCTAGTTTAGGATAAATATGATTGAAAAATATTTTAGGGATATTTTGGGTAGATTTAGTGTGTGAGTAGAAAATGTGTTAAAACTTAAGGGTATTTTAAGTATTTAAAAGGTAGAAAGTTTAAAAGATGGGAGGGGTAGTTTGTTTTATAATAAAGTATAGATTTAATGATGGTCTTACAATGATTATATTTTATCTATATATCTATATTAGGTAAAGGGTGTCGTACTTTTAAAAACTCAATCATATTTGGAAATTATACTCTGTATTTAGGTAAGAATTTTCTAATGACACTTTATATGTTGTCAATAATCTAAATAAAAAAACTTATATTAAAAGCACATGAATTGGTCAAGTTCCACTACATCAATCTTGAATTTTATCTAGCATTGAACGGGGGATCTGAATTCTTGCTTTCATTAGTTCTTTTAGACCTATATTTTATGATCAAGTTAGAATCTTAGGTATCGTTTGGTTGTAGAAAATGTTTTGTAGTTTTTCATTTCTAAATTTCTAGAAAATGAAAGGAGTTTTTATGTTTTAGAAAACAAAGAAAAATTATGAAAACGCGTTCTAATTAGAAAACTAGAAAACATGTTAGAGATGTGAGGGGAGGAGGAAAATGAAATGGAAAATGAAAATGGAAAGAACAAAAAAAAGAGGTTTTCAAGTTTTCTAGAAAAGTGAAAACATTGTTTTTTATTTTCTTGAAAAACATTCTTAGAAAACTATGATCAGAACGCGTTTTCTGTTTTTTCATGTTTTCTTGAAAAACAATGGGTGTTTTCTGCAACCAAACGCGCCCTAAATGTCCTAACTTGCATAAGTATATTGTTTAAATTCAAATACACGTTAATATTTTATTATTTTGTTTACAGTAATTAAAATTGTCTTAAACCTTCCGTGTATTGATGGGTCCAAATCTAGTTATAAGCTAAACTATAACAAACTAATATATTAAAATTATAAATAAATTTTTTTATTTTTACAATTCATAATAGTATCAAGAAAATCATCACTACCAAAAAACACTGAGATAATGCTAGTAGTTGTGAAAAAGTGACAAAATAGCTAATTTCAACACAACAGCAATAGAATAACAATGCAATATATCACCAATTTAAACAAATTGTCATTAATATTAAGGAAGTAAATCAAAAACAATGTGTTATTAGAAACCTAAACAACCTTAGTTATTGAACTCTAAACCAAATTAAAAACCAACTCCATGTGATGGCTCAATTGGTGACTCGAATGGTCGAATTTAAGTCCAATCGGTTGCAAAAGTAAAAAAAAAAAACTCCATCTTTTAAAAGAAAGAGATTGGCACGTTTTATGAGATTGCCGGTTGAGAATTTCCGCATAAAACCGGCATTATAGTAAATGTCCGTAAAAAGTTGGAATCGTTACCACGGTCTAAACAAAAAGATAACTACGTAACAAAAACCTATATAAACCCAATTATATATATAAAAAAAAGTCTCATGTCTTTAAGTAGATGTTAGTATATGATCACGTAAAAATGAACGTATGTCCGGAAATGATTTAAGCCTACGGGGTCACACGTCTCGACACAAATGTATTTAATATTAATTAATATATTTAATGTATTTAATTAATATGATCACGATTTCAATTAACGATGGTCGTTAAAAACTAACGGTTACTAGCTAACGGCGTTAGTTAAGGAGGACTTAATTTGTAATTAGGAGATTCTAGAAGTTTCCTAATTATACCTAAAGGGGGGCCGGTTTTTGTTAATGGGTTTTAACCCATTGACTTAACTTGTTTTTCAAGAATATTAACCCTAATCTATACCTATAAATACAAGGCTTAGGTTAAGGGTTTATATATACAATTCAAGGAAAAACAAAACCCTTTCCATTCTCTCCTCCTCCCTCTTCTCTTGGCTTCGGCCGAACTCACCAAAAAACAAAGGGTTTCGGGTTTTGGTTGGTTCGATTATTAGGGATAATAACAAAGGTTGTTCGGTTCGTGATCAAGTACTAGCATACGTACATCCGTGTGTCGTGTGTGCAAACGTAGAGGGATTTACTTCAATCTCATAAAGTTTCTTACTTTATTGTTCTTCAATCAAAGGTACATGTTTTCTATCCTTGGTTAATTAATTAATTATAGATTTAATTTCTTCCGTTGCGTGCTTTGTGATTTAATTAATAATTTGTTATATAACCCAACAGTGGTATCACGAGCCTACTATGTGATGATTAATT
Organism: Erigeron breviscapus; assembly: GCA_034093135.1. Lineage (NCBI taxonomy): Eukaryota > Viridiplantae > Streptophyta > Magnoliopsida > Asterales > Asteraceae > Erigeron > Erigeron breviscapus. The sequence continues at coordinate 145,266,305 of CM067168.1, forward strand.
ACCAAAAAGATCAAAATTTGAAGGGGGTTAGGGTTTTTATATTTTTTAGAATTTTATGTAATTCTTTTGATTATTTTATTAATTAATTTGTTTAATTGTAATAAAATAATGAAAAAATATATATTTATTTTTTATTTTCGAAATCAGATCTGAAATAAAAAAAAAAAAAAATTTTTTACCCTAATTCCAAGTTTTGATCTTTAAGCATTATTATATGATAATTGCATGCGTTTATGATGTACCTTTTAATTATTTAATTGTTAAAAAGAAGTAAAAATCATACGGAATTCATGCAAAATTATTTATGATTATTACTTAGATATATTGATATGAAATCTTGATCATTAGGGTTAATTATGCTAGATAATTGAATAATTAATTGTGTGACAATGTGATTATGTTTTGTGAAAATCCTGTTTGACACCATTTCACTAAAGGAATAACATAACTTATCAACCGTAAGGAGTTGGAAGCCATTTTTTACAGAAGGTGCTTGACTCATAGGGCTACAACTTTTATGTTTTGTGCTAAGCCCAGTTCGGCCTTCTTCAGGCCAGATTTGGTCGTGAAGCTGCTGGATTTTCCAGATCAGCATCTTCTATTTATGGTAGATAAATTTGTTATAGATATTTTGGCTTACGCAATCAAGGCAACTTGATGCATGGTGTAACACCCCAAGCCGAGGCTCGAAATATCACGGAAATCATATAGCACAAGGTGGAATTACAATAGAACAAGAACTAAATGCAAATAAAGATTCAGTGAATCCATAACAATACGAAACAAGTACCAAAATACATAAGGAGCAATAACCATCAAAGTTACAAAGGAGCATTCAAAAGATGGCAATTAATCCTAAGTATAATGCAAAAAGAAGGTAATGAATCCTTGATCCATACATCCAAGCCCGGGTGACAGCAAGCAAACAACTAAACTCCACGTCCGGGGAGAACCGGGTTACCTGAAAAGTGTACTAAGCATAGTCAACACAAAGTTGGTGAGTTCGTAGCAATGGTCCACAAGGAACCATAAACAATAATCATAATGTACAAGTAGAGGCTAGACGTGACTTACAGTGAGCCTCTAAGTAACACAACAATATCCAATCAATAAGATTTCATAAGTACGAAAATGCGTGTAAATGAATGCTCAATGATATAAATATCAAATGCAAGTACCAAATGCATAAGTAAGTCAACATGCCTATCTTATGCGTGAACACCAGTCACCAATGCAACGATACCCTTCTGTCATCACAATGAACAAGGCTGTATCTCAAAATCATCGAGATATATATGTCTATATACTCGGAGTCAGGAACTACATCCAAAATGGGTGCATACATCTATGCACCAGGATGTCGGCAATCCCCTGCCGAGGGTCATCAACAATGTATGCAATGCTTACAATCAATTGTAAATGCATCAATCATGAACCAACAATCAATATACGTTGGACTTGAACCAGTAATTAATATTGGACAACCATGAGCCAACAATCAATAATCGTCAATCGTAACCCATTAATCACAACTTAAACCAATTATACGTACATACACTTAAGAGGATTCTACTTCCTTCGAGTCCCAGATGCTTATATATAGGGTCACCCGCAGCCTTCCCACCACATCTAAAACCCAATGAAGGCATAACCGACTTCCATGTATGTACGTCTATCCTAACATAATGAAATACTTAGCAAAACTTAAACCAAGTCATTCAAGCGTGATAACCGTCTCGACAATCCAACATTCAAACCAAATCAATCAATCAATCAATCAATAAATGCAAGTAAACACGCAAGGTTTACACTTTCAGCCCGAATCTCAAGCGAGTAGGGAGATACGAAACTCACCTTGACCGGCAAAGAAGCTAGTATGATTACAAACGAATAATAGGATCCACACGTCCACAACCTATAATTACACATCATAATACCAAAATGTCAACTCTACAATCATAAACAAGTTGGTTTAGCACAATTAAGTCAAGTCACAAACCCTAAACACCTTTACAACTTTAACGAGTAGGAACAAGACGCATTCGACTCGACCTTTTTAGAAATGAGGATTCATACAAAAAGAGTGTTATACTGAAACTAGACTCTCTCATGATTCCAACGATAGGTCATACGACTTATTTGGACTTACGGATCAAAAGTTACGACCTTTCAAACTAAAACAGGTTTTGCTGCACTGGAGGAAAGGTGCGGCGCACCATTGAGGAGGTGCGGTGCACCAAGCCAGGTGCGGCGCACCAAAGAGGAGGTGCGGCGCACAAATTGACCAGGGAACCCAGTCCAGGTTTTGGTGCGGCGCACCTGTGCCCAGATCAGTTCCAAAACACCCCAAACACGAACCAAACTCAACCCAAACTCCATTTTTGATCACCAAATCGACTAGTGATGTTTCAAGACTCATTTTGAAGCTTATACAAACATATTTCAACATAAATAAACATAACCCCTATCTTAGTTTCGATTCATAACATCATAATCACACCCAAATCATTCAAACCCTAATTAAACCCTAATTTGACCCAAAACAAGATTTAAGCCGATTTAGGACTTGTAAATGTTCAAGATGACTAGAAATGCATAAACAAACATAAGTAGGTACAAATGGGATGAATTAGACTTACCAAAACTCCTCCTTGAGCTAGAACCCGAAATTAGGTCAAAATGGGTAAAATGCAAGAATTTGGCTTTTGATTCTCCAATAGGAAGCAAACGAGATGAAGATGGCTATGATTCTTGTATTATGGTAGTTTCAAACACAATGTTGATGCAAGAAATGATGAACAAGAGGTGGTGCTTTTACTTGAGAGAGAATAGAAGAGATAGATAGAGAGAAAAGAGAGAAAAGAGAGGATAAGGGGAAATGGGTCACTAGTAGGCTCATGGGTCATGGACAACCCATGGGTCGACCCGTTTCCCTCTATAAGCCAAAATTACAATCGATTACACAATTAAACGCCAAACAAACATATTAACGACCCGACTAACATACCACATAGTCATATAATCACAAATGGCCCAATTATTTCATTTAACAAGTTTGTTAGTCAAATTTACACAAAAAGTCAACGGGTCAAAATTCACGGATGTTACATGTGGTCTCTTTCCATATGAAAGAGGAGCCAATCTTATACCATAGTGACCAAAATTAGGTTGATTACCTTAATTGTTAAGTTGTAAATTTAGTAAGTTTATTTTGCCTTTTTATGAAAATTGTATGCAAAATTGGTTTTGGAAAAATAAACTTGACTAAATATATCGAAATAATGATTTTGTTTATAAAATTGGTGCCCTAAAATCAAAAGATACACCGGCTCACCCATTTGAACAAACTCTAAGAGAGGTATAAGTCGGAGTGCGCTAGCCCTCTAAAAGGGCGGGTTTTTAATTGCGTCCATCGCAAACCTTTGCCCTTGCGCTTCTTTGTGCGTTCGAATGGAGCTACCGAGCTCTTTTGTCTTTAAAGGCAATAAAAATGAGTTTTATAAACATATTATGTTTAGAAGATATGCATGAATCTTCAAACATAACTTTTGATCACACATCAAATTGATTGACCCAATAAACTTAAGTCATTGCCATCCAACTTGTAAAGGACACTTGTGGCTGTTGTTTTACTCACTGGTACACAGTGGTGAAATGGCAGTTGCATGGCAAATCCCACTCACTGGTACACAGTGGTGGACAAATTTGCGCGTTCTTGGTTGGACGACTTAAAGCGAGTTAAGCGGTGAGACCTTGACCCGTGGCAAAAGATGGGACAAAACATGACTACAAATCACTTGATGAATCAAATGTAATTTGTAGGTCCCATTCTTACTAGGAATTGCACATGTAATGCAATTACTGCTCGTCACTTACCTTTTGAGTAAAATCATTTCTAGCAGATCAACTGATGAAATGATTGTATGTCAATTGGATCCTAGCCTTAATGAAATTAATTGTTTATTTATAAACATTGGGTAATTGATTTCTTAAGGATTTATTATCGAAAATACTGATTTTTGAACTTAATCTGTTTTGTAGATGGCAATGAATCCTTCCACAAACACCAATGCTTTTCGGCAAATGTTTGAAAGAGAAAAGCTTAATGGATCAAATTTCAATGACTGGTATCGTCAACTGAGAATTGTTCTAAGAGTTGAGGAACGCATGGATGTCATTGAAAGGCAATGGCCAACCGAACCAAGTGCTGAATCCACAGCAACTGAAAAAGCTGAATATAGGATTCAGTACACTAGATTCAATGAAGTTTGTTGTTTGATGCTTGCGAGCATGTCTCCCGAGCTTCAAAAATAATTCGAGCTCTACACTCCATATGATATGATCACATAACTTAAATCCTTGTATGAAAAACAAGCTGGAGTGGAACTGTTCGACTTAGTCGTGGAACTCCATGACATGAAACTTGAATCTGGAAAATCGGTTAGCAGTCATGTGCTCAAGATGAAGAGCATTTTTGACAAATTGGATTCGATGGAGTACGCTTATCATAAAAAGGTAAAAGTTGGCATGATTCTCAAATCCCTTACGAAGGAATATGAGGGGGTTTTGTGCAAAACTATACCATGCACTCTATGAAAAAAAGCGTCAATGAACTTCATGCTATGCTCATTGAATATGAGAAGACGATTCCAAAGAAGGCCAATGACCCAAATGTTCTTATGATAAAGGGTGGTCGGATCCAGAAAGCTAAGAAATCGCACCAAGCTAAAGGCAAGTTTGATGGTAAAGGCAAGGGTAAGCAAGCTGCTTATCCCCCCAAACCAAAGAAAACCCCTCCGGCTAAGAAAGAGCATCCGGCTAAAGACCAGACCTGTCATCATTGTAATGAAGTCTGGCACTGGAAGAGGAACTGTCCCAAGTATCTTGCCGAGTTTGAATGTGAAGAAGAAGCAAGCTAGCAATGCTAGTACTTCAGGTATCTTCACTATTGAATTATTTTCCTTTACTAAGCGTAAATCATGGGTTTATGACACTGGCTGTGGAACTCATATTTGTAATGAATTACAGGCACTTAGGAAAAGGAGGAAGCTGAAGCCCGGAGCTTTGCAGCTGTTCGTGGGCAATGGTCTACCAGCACCTGAAGCTATTGGAGAATATCATTTAGTTCTTCCTTCCGGTTTAATTATTGTTTTAGACAATTGTCATTATGCACCTTCTATTACTAGAGGTGTAGTTTCAGTTTCTTTGTTGAAAGACAACGGATTCATTAATGTTTTTAATGATTATGGTATTTCAGTTTCTAAAAATAATGTTCATTATTTTGATGCTATTGCTTGTGATGGTATTTATGAAATTGATATGCGTGGTTGTGATTCACTAAATGAATTCAATGTATAATGTTAGCAAAAGAGCCAAGACTAACTTGGACTCTACCTATCTTTGGCACTGTCGTCTTGCACACATTGGCAAAAATCGCATTGAAAGACTTCAACGTGAAAGGATCTTAAAATTAAATGATGAATCATTTGATAAATGCGAGTCATGTGTTTCCGGCAAAATGACAAGAAAACCTTTTTTTCGCATAAACCGGAGAGGGCTAAAGATCTTCTTGGACTCATTCATACCGATGTTTGCGGCCCATTTAAACATGTGTCAAGAAAAGGAGCTAGCTACTTCATAACTTTTACGGATGATTTCAGTCGTTATGGTTATGTTTACTTGCTTAAACATAAACATGAAGTGTTTGAAACATTCAATGAGTTTAAAAATGAAGTAGAAAATCAACTCGGCAAAACCATCAAGATTCTTCGTTCGGATCGAGGTGGTGAATACTTAAGCCAAGAGTTTAAGGATTATCGGAAAGCATGTGGAATTGTCCAACAGCTTACTCCTCCATACACTCCTCAACATAATGGAGTGTCTGAAAGGAGAAATCGAACCTTGCTAGACATGGTGAGATCTATGATGAACCTTACGACTCTCCCATTTTCGTTTTGGGATTATGCTCTAGAGACTGCTGTACGCATTCTCAATATGGTTCCAACCAAGAAGGTTGACAAGACACCATATGAATTATGGCATGGAATGTTCCCTAATATGTCTTACTTAAGAGTCTGGGGATGTAAGGCACTTGTGAAGCGCGATACGCCTGACAAACTTGAACCCAGAACTACTAAGTGCATCTTTGTCGGATACCCTAAGGAAACGATGGGTTACGACTTCTATGATCCCGTCAAAAACACTGTTCACGTTGCTAGATATGCTGAATTCTTTGAAAAGAATCTCATAAATCAAGAAAACAGTGGGAGGATTGTAGAACTTGATGAGACTCAAGAGGAAGATGTGTCACCTTCTGAAGCTCCTAGCAATCATCAACTTTGGGGGGAAAATGTTCAAAGTGATGAACCTCAAGTCGATGATGATGAAGCGATTCCACTTCGTAGGTCCGAAAGGACAAGAACGTCCTACTGACAGATTATGTCTGATGGTAGAAAAAAACGTTTTAGGAGATATCGATGAGCCTCCGAATTTCAAAGCTGCATTATCAGATCCGGAATCTGAAAAATGGCTTGAAGCTACGAAGGTGGAAATGAAATCCATGAAAGACAATCAAGTCTGGAGCTTGGTTGATCTTCCACCAAATGCTCAAACTGTTGGGTGTAAGTGGATCTTCAAGAAGAAGACGGACATGGATGGAAATGTACACACCTATAAAGCTCGTCTCGTGGCAAAAGGTTATACTCAACGTTTCGGTGTTGACTATGATGAGACCTTTTCTCCAGTTGCGGACATTAGAGCTATTAGGATACTCTTAGCCATAGCTGCGTACTATGACTTTGAGATATGGCAAATGGATGTTAAGACTGCCTTCTTAAATGGTTACTTGGATGAAGAAGTCTATATGGATCAACCTGAAGGTTTTATTGATCCAAAACATCCCAGCAAAGTATGCAAGCTTCAAAGGTCCATTTATGGACTAAAGCAAGCATCACGAAGTTGAACAAGCGGTTTGATGAAGAAATCAAAAAGTTTGGTTTCGTTCAAAATTCCGATGAGCCATGTGTATATATTGGCCTGCTTGGTTTTGAAGGTTGCTCTGTGGCTTTTACCTTTTTCACAAGCACCACAGAGTCTATCCTTTTCAAATGAAAGATGAGGGAGGCCACGAACAAGGTTCTTTTTGGCCAGAGAGTTGATGGTTTTGAAATTCACATGCGACATACGCTTGTGCCATAACCAATTTAGTTCAGCAGCCGACTTAGCAAAGAAACAAGTCTCACTATCAGTCTTGATAGGAGTGAAGTCAACCAGATATACATCTCGTTTTCTTGGAGCAACCAAGACTACTTCCTTGTTTACATTTACCAACAGTGCCTTGATGTTTATCAAGAATCACTTTGTAGTCAGCATCACAAAGTTGACTTATGCTGATGAGATTATGTTTTAATCCATTGACATAAGCGACCTTGGAGAACTTAATGAGACCATTGGAGAGAAGACCATAACCTTCAGTTTGTCCAGTGGAGTTATCACCAAACACTACAGTAGGGCCAGCAGCCTCTACGTAGTTATCCAGCAGGGTCTTTGAGCAGTCATGTGTTTTGAACAGCCACTGTCCAAGTACCACACACCTTTTCCCAGCGAGCCCTGCATGGATTTAACAGAAGGATTTAGATGGGTTCACTGTTGAACTCACTGACGGACATGTCAGCAGGATTAAAGATGGGAGACTCAGAGGATTCTTCTCTACTGACAGTGTCATCAGTAGAGAGAGGAAGAGGAGCATTTGGGTT
>CM067168.1:145275058-145297569 GCA_034093135.1 Erigeron breviscapus
TTTTTTTTTTTTTTTTTTTTTTTTTTTAGCTTTTCTACAACCCTGTCTTCTATGCTTCAATGTATCGTTGTCTTCTGCTGTGATCCTTCCACACCGAAACATACTTGAACCTCGATTCCATTTCGACAACTCAAACACGTTCTTGTGTTACAGTAAACACGTGCTTGGACTCAAACGCGTGCTAGTGTTACAGTAAACACGTGCTTGTGTTACAGTAAACACGTGCTTGTGTTACAGTAAACACGTGCTTGGTATCAAACGCGTGCTAGTGTTACAGTAAACACGTGCTTGTGTTACAGTAACACGTGCTTGAACTCAAACGCGTGGTACACTAATCTCAAACACGTTCTCCAAACCAAACGCGTGTTTTCCAAACGCGTGTTTTTCCAACGCGTGTCAAACGCGTGCTACAGTGACGCAGTTTTAAACCAAACGCGTGGGCCTCCGTCAAACACGTGGTCTAGCATCAAACACGTGGTCCAAAGCCAAACGCGTGGTCTAAATCCAAACGCGTGTTTTCCAAACGCGTTTTTTTTTTTTTTTTTTTTTTTTTTTTTTTTTTTAGCTTTTCTACAACCCTGTCTTCTATGCTTCAATGTATCGTTGTCTTCTGCTGTGATCCTTCCACACCGAAACATACTTGAACCTCGATTCCATTTCGACAACTCAAACACGTTCTTGTGTTACAGTAAACACGTGCTTGGACTCAAACGCGTGCTAGTGTTACAGTAAACACGTGCTTGTGTTACAGTAAACACGTGCTTGTGTTACAGTAACACGTGCTTGAACTCAAACGCGAGGTACACTAATCTCAAACACGTTCTCCAAACCAAACGCGTGCTACAGTGACGCAGTTTTAAACCAAACGCGTGGGCCTCCGTCAAACACGTGGTCTAGCATCAAACACGTGGTCCAAAGCCAAACGCGTGGTCTAAATCCAAACGCGTGTTTTCCAAACGCGTGTTTTTTTTTTTTTTTTTTTTTTTTTTTTTTTTTTTTTAGCTTTTCTACAACCCTGTCTTCTATGCTTCAATGTATCGTTGTCTTCTGCTGTGATCCTTCCACACCGAAACATACTTGAACCTCGATTCCATTTCGACAACTCAAACACGTTCTTGTGTTACAGTAAACACGTGCTTGGACTCAAACGCGTGCTAGTGTTACAGTAAACACGTGCTTGTGTTACAGTAACACGTGCTTGTGTTACAGTAACACGTGCTTGAACTCAAACGCGAGGTACACTAATCTCAAACACGTTCTCCAAACCAAACGCGTGCTACAGTGACGCAGTTTTAAACCAAACGCGTGCTACAGTGACGCAGTTTTAAACCAAACGCGTGGGCCTCCGTCAAACACGTGGTCTAGCATCAAACACGTGGTCTAGCATCAAACACGTGGTCCAAAGCCAAACGCGTGGTCTAAATCCAAACGCGTGTTTTCCAAACGCGTGTTTTTCCTTTTTTTTTTTTTTTTTTTTTTTTTTTTTTTTTTTTTTTTTTTTAGCTTTTCTACAACCCTGTCTTCTATGCTTCAATGTATCGTTGTCTTCTGCTGTGATCCTTCCACACCGAAACATACTTGAACCTCGATTCCATTTCGACAACTCAAACACGTTCTTGTGTTACAGTAAACACGTGCTTGGACTCAAACGCGTGCTAGTGTTACATAATTTTTTTTTTTTTTTTTTTTTAGCTTTTCTACAACCCTGTCTTCTATGCTTCAATGTATCGTTGTCTTCTGCTGTGATCCTTCCACACCGAAACATACTTGAACCTCGATTCCATTTCGACAACTCAAACACGTTCTTGTGTTACAGTAAACACGTGCTTGGACTCAAACGCGTGCTAGTGTTACAGTAAACACGTGCTTGTGTTACAGTAAACACGTGCTTGTGTTACAGTAACACGTGCTTGAACTCAAACGCGAGGTACACTAATCTCAAACACGTTCTCCAAACCAAACGCGTGCTACAGTGACGCAGTTTTAAACCAAACGCGTGGGCCTCCGTCAAACACGTGGTCTAGCATCAAACACGTGGTCCAAAGCCAAACGCGTGGTCTAAATCCAAACGCGTGTTTTCCAAACTTTTTTTTTTTTTTTTTTTTTTTTTTTTTTTTAGCTTTTCTACAACCCTGTCTTCTATGCTTCAATGTATCGTTGTCTTCTGCTGTGATCCTTCCACACCGAAACATACTTGAACCTCGATTCCATTTCGACAACTCAAACACGTTCTTGTGTTACAGTAAACACGTGCTTGGACTCAAACGCGTGCTAGTGTTACAGTAAACACGTGCTTGTGTTACAGTAAACACGTGCTTGTGTTACAGTAACACGTGCTTGAACTCAAACGCGAGGTACACTAATCTCAAACACGTTCTCCAAACCAAACGCGTGCTACAGTGACGCAGTTTTAAACCAAACGCGTGCTACAGTGACGCAGTTTTAAACCAAACGCGTGGGCCTCCGTCAAACACGTGGTCTAGCATCAAACACGTGGTCCAAAGCCAAACGCGTGGTCTAAATCCAAACGCGTGTTTTCCAAACGCGTGTTTTTTTTTTTTTTTTTTTTTTTTTTTTTTTTTAGCTTTTCTACAACCCTGTCTTCTATGCTTCAATGTATCGTTGTCTTCTGCTGTGATCTTCCACACCGAAACATACTTGAACCTCGATTCCATTTCGACAACTCAAACACGTTCTTGTGTTACAGTAAACACGTGCTTGGACTCAAACGCGTGCTAGTGTTACAGTAAACCACGTGCTTGTGTTACAGTAACACGTGCTTGAACTCAAACGCGAGGTACACTAATCTCAAACACGTTCTCCAAACCAAACGCGTGCTACAGTGACGCAGTTTTAAACCAAACGCGTGGGCCTCCGTCAAACACGTGGTCTAGCATCAAACACGTGGTCCAAAGCCAAACGCGTGTTTTCCAAACGCGTGTTTTTCCAAACGCGTGTTTTCCAAACGCGTGTTTTCCAAACGCGTGTTTTCCAAACGCGTTTTTTTTTTTTTTTTTTTTTTTTTTTTTTTTTAGCTTTTCTACAACCCTGTCTTCTATGCTTCAATGTATCGTTGTCTTCTGCTGTGATCCTTCCACACCGAAACATACTTGAACCTCGATTCCATTTCGACAACTCAAACACGTTCTTGTGTTACAGTAAACACGTGCTTGGACTCAAACACGTGCTTGTGTTACAGTAAACACGTGCTTGGACTCAAACGCGTGCTAGTGTTACAGTAAACACGTGCTTGGACTCAAACGCGTGCTAGTGTTACAGTAAACACGTGCTTGTGTTACAGTAAACACGTGCTTGTGTTACAGTAACACGTGCTTGAACTCAAACGCGAGGTACACTAATCTCAAACACGTTCTCCAAACCAAACGCGTGCTACAGTGACGCAGTTTTAAACCAAACGCGTGCTACAGTGACGCAGTTTTAAACCAAACGCGTGCTACAGTGACGCAGTTTTAAACCAAACGCGTGGGCCTCCGTCAAACACGTGGTCTAGCATCAAACACGTGGTCTAGCATCAAACACGTGGTCCAAAGCCAAACGCGTGGTCTAAATCCAAACGCGTGTTTTCCAAACGCGTTTTTTTTTTTTTTTTTTTTTTTTTTTTTTTTTTAGCTTTTCTACAACCCTGTCTTCTATGCTTCAATGTATCGTTGTCTTCTGCTGTGATCCTTCCACACCGAAACATACTTGAACCTCGATTCCATTTCGACAACTCAAACACGTTCTTGTGTTACAGTAAACACGTGCTTGGACTCAAACGCGTGCTAGTGTTACAGTAAACACGTGCTTGTGTTACAGTAAACACGTGCTTGTGTTACAGTAACACGTGCTTGAACTCAAACGCGTGGTACACTATTCTCAAACACGTTCTCCAAACCAAACGCGTGCTACAGTGACGCAGTTTTAAACCAAACGCGTGGGCCTCCGTCAAACACGTGGTCTAGCATCAAACACGTGGTCCAAAGCCAAACGCGTGGTCTAAATCCAAACGCGTGTTTTCCAAACGCGTGTTTTTTTTTTTTTTTTTTTTTTTTTTTTTTTTTTAGCTTTTCTACAACCCTGTCTTCTATGCTTCAATGTATCGTTGTCTTCTGCTGTGATCCTTCCACACCGAAACATACTTGAACCTCGATTCCATTTCGACAACTCAAACACGTTCTTGTGTTACAGTAAACACGTGCTTGGACTCAAACGCGTGCTAGTGTTACAGTAAACACGTGCTTGTGTTACAGTAAACACGTGCTTGTGTTACAGTAACACGTGCTTGAACTCAAACGCGAGGTACACTAATCTCAAACACGTTCTCCAAACCAAACGCGTGCTACAGTGACGCAGTTTTAAACCAAACGCGTGGGCCTCCGTCAAACACGTGGTCTAGCATCAAACACGTGGTCCAAAGCCAAACGCGTGGTCTAAATCCAAACGCGTGTTTTCCAAACGCGTTTTTTTTTTTTTTTTTTTTTTTTTTTTTTTTTTTTTAGCTTTTCTACAACCCTGTCTTCTATGCTTCAATGTATCGTTGTCTTCTGCTGTGATCCTTCCACACCGAAACATACTTGAACCTCGATTCCATTTCGACAACTCAAACACGTTCTTGTGTTACAGTAAACACGTGCTTGGACTCAAACGCGTGCTAGTGTTACAGTAAACACGTGCTTGTGTTACAGTAAACACGTGCTTGTGTTACAGTAACACGTGCTTGAACTCAAACGCGTGGTACACTAATCTCAAACACGTTCTCCAAACCAAACGCGTGCTACAGTGACGCAGTTTTAAACCAAACGCGTGGGCCTCCGTCAAACACGTGGTCTAGCATCAAACACGTGGTCCAAAGCCAAACGCGTGGTCTAAATCCAAACGCGTGTTTTCCAACCTTTTTTTTTTTTTTTTTTTTTTTTTTTTTTTTTTTTTTTAGCTTTTCTACAACCCTGTCTTCTATGCTTCAATGTATCGTTGTCTTCTGCTGTGATCCTTCCACACCGAAACATACTTGAACCTCGATTCCATTTCGACAACTCAAACACGTTCTTGTGTTACAGTAAACACGTGCTTGGACTCAAACGCGTGCTAGTGTTACAGTAAACACGTGCTTGTGTTACAGTAAACACGTGCTTGTGTTACAGTAACACGTGCTTGAACTCAAACGCGAGGTACACTAATCTCAAACACGTTCTCCAAACCAAACGCGTGCTACAGTGACGCAGTTTTAAACCAAACGCGTGGGCCTCCGTCAAACACGTGGTCTAGCATCAAACACGTGGTCCAAAGCCAAACGCGTGGTCTAAATCCAAACGCGTGTTTTCCAAACGTGTTTTTTTTTTTTTTTTTTTTTTTTTTTTTTTTTTAGCTTTTCTACAACCCTGTCTTCTATGCTTCAATGTATCGTTGTCTTCTGCTGTGATCCTTCCACACCGAAACATACTTGAACCTCGATTCCATTTCGACAACTCAAACACGTTCTTGTGTTACAGTAAACACGTGCTTGGACTCAAACGCGTGCTAGTGTTACAGTAAACACGTGCTTGTGTTACAGTAAACACGTGCTTGTGTTACAGTAACACGTGCTTGAACTCAAACGCGAGGTACACTAATCTCAAACACGTTCTCCAAACCAAACGCGTGCTACAGTGACGCAGTTTTAAACCAAACGCGTGGGCCTCCGTCAAACACGTGGTCTAGCATCAAACACGTGGTCCAAAGCCAAACGCGTGGTCTAAATCCAAACGCGTGTTTTCCAAACGCGTGTTTTCCAAACGCTTTTTTTTTTTTTTTTTTTTTTTTTTTTTTTTTAGCTTTTCTACAACCCTGTCTTCTATGCTTCAATGTATCGTTGTCTTCTGCTGTGATCCTTCCACACCGAAACATACTTGAACCTCGATTCCATTTCGACAACTCAAACACGTTCTTGTGTTACAGTAAACACGTGCTTGGACTCAAACGCGTGCTACACTAATCTCAAACGCGTGCTAGTGTTACAGTAAACACGTGCTTGTGTTACAGTAAACACGTGCTTGTGTTACAGTAACACGTGCTTGAACTCAAACGCGAGGTACACTAATCTCAAACACGTTCTCCAAACCAAACGCGTGCTACAGTGACGCAGTTTTAAACCAAACGCGTGGGCCTCCGTCAAACACGTGGTCTAGCATCAAACACGTGGTCCAAAGCCAAACGCGTGGTCTAAATCCAAACGCGTGTTTTCCAAACTTTTTTTTTTTTTTTTTTTTTTTTTTTAGCTTTTCTACAACCCTGTCTTCTATGCTTCAATGTATCGTTGTCTTCTGCTGTGATCCTTCCACACCGAAACATACTTGAACCTCGATTCCATTTCGACAACTCAAACACGTTCTTGTGTTACAGTAAACACGTGCTTGGACTCAAACGCGTGCTAGTGTTACAGTAAACACGTGCTTGTGTTACAGTAAACACGTGCTTGTGTTACAGTAACACGTGCTTGAACTCAAACGCGAGGTACACTAATCTCAAACACGTTCTCCAAACCAAACGCGTGCTACAGTGACGCAGTTTTAAACCAAACGCGTGGGCCTCCGTCAAACACGTGGTCTAGCATCAAACACGTGGTCCAAAGCCAAACGCGTGGTCTAAATCCAAACGCGTGTTTTCCAAACTTTTTTTTTTTTTTTTTTTTTTTTTTTTTTTTTTTAGCTTTTCTACAACCCTGTCTTCTATGCTTCAATGTATCGTTGTCTTCTGCTGTGATCCTTCCACACCGAAACATACTTGAACCTCGATTCCATTTCGACAACTCAAACACGTTCTTGTGTTACAGTAAACACGTGCTTGGACTCAAACGCGTGCTAGTGTTACAGTAAACACGTGCTTGTGTTACAGTAAACACGTGCTTGTGTTACAGTAACACGTGCTTGAACTCAAACGCGAGGTACACTAATCTCAAACACGTTCTCCAAACCAAACGCGTGCTACAGTGACGCAGTTTTAAACCAAACGCGTGGGCCTCCGTCAAACACGTGGTCTAGCATCAAACACGTGGTCCAAAGCCAAACGCGTGGTCTAAATCCAAACGCGTGTTTTCCAAACGCGTTTTTTTTTTTTTTTTTTTTTTTTTTTTTTTTTTTTAGCTTTTCTACAACCCTGTCTTCTATGCTTCAATGTATCGTTGTCTTCTGCTGTGATCCTTCCACACCGAAACATACTTGAACCTCGATTCCATTTCGACAACTCAAACACGTTCTTGTGTTACAGTAAACACGTGCTTGGACTCAAACGCGTGCTAGTGTTACAGTAAACACGTGCTTGTGTTACAGTAAACACGTGCTTGTGTTACAGTAACACGTGCTTGAACTCAAACGCGAGGTACACTAATCTCAAACACGTTCTCCAAACCAAACGCGTGCTACAGTGACGCAGTTTTAAACCAAACGCGTGGGCCTCCGTCAAACACGTGGTCTAGCATCAAACACGTGGTCCAAAGCCAAACGCGTGGTCTAAATCCAAACGCGTGTTTTCCAAACGCGTGTTTTCCAAACGCGTGTTAGTGTTACAGTAAACACGTGCTTGGACTCAAACGCGTGCTAGTGTTACAGTAAACACGTGCTTGGACTCAAACGCGTGCTAGTATGACAGTAAACACGTTCTTGTGTTACAGTAACACGTGCTTGAACTCAAACGCGAGGTACACTAATCTCAAACACGTTCTTGTGTTACAGTAAACACGTGCTTGTGTTACAGTAACACGTGCTTGAACTCAAACGCGTGGTACACTAATCTCAAACACGTTCTTGTGTTACAGTAAACACGTGCTTGGACTCAAACGCGTGCTAGTGTTACAGTAAACACGTGCTTGTGTTACAGTAACACGTGCTTGAACTCAAACGCGTGGTACACTAATCTCAAACACGTTCTTGTGTTACAGTAAACACGTGCTTGGACTCAAACGCGTGCTAGTGTTACAGTAAACACGTGCTTGTGTTACAGTAAACACGTGCTTGTGTTACAGTAACACGTGCTTGGTATAACACGTGCTTGTGTTACAGTAAACACGTGCTTGTGTTACAGTAACACGTGCTTGAACTCAAACGCGAGGTACACTAATCTCAAACACGTTCTCCAAACCAAACGCGTGCTAGTGTTACAGTAACACGTGCTTGAACTCAAACGCGCGGTACACTAATCTCAAACACGTTCTTCAAATCAAACGCGTGCTTGTGTTACAGTAAACACGTGCTTGGACTCAAACGCGTGCTAGTGTTACAGTAAACACGTGCTTGTGTTACAGTAACACGTGTTTAGTCAAACTCGTGTTACTGTTCACACGAGTTTGTCCAAACTCGTGGTACTGTTCACACGAGTTTGTCCAAACTCGTGGTACTGTTCACACGAGTTTGTCCAGTTGTCTGATAATCTCTGTAAAGTAACAGCCCTTTAATTGAGATGCATCGGACACAAATTGTGCACCAGAACGTGCACTTACACCATACACGATAATTGTATAACAAATAACAATATTAATAATAGTAATAATCAATATCGATAACGAAAAAGTAAGAATACTATAAAATATATAAATAAAAATATATACATAAATAATAATAATAATAAAAAATAATAAAAATAATAGTGGTATGTGCTCGTTACTTGCAATATTACGATCATCCCTCAAATCATACAAATGATCATATGTTGTATGTGGTCCTTACCATTGGTGTTGCAAGTAATCACGGGTTTCCAATTTATGGTATACTTATCATTGAGAGTTACCAACTTACCACACATTTAAGCGCACATGCACTAAAGTTCACAATTGATTTTGGAAAACTCTATGAAGACATAGTACAGCCACGCATAGCAACTTTTTATATGCATGAGGTTTTAAGAACATTTATTATGAGATAGTACCATGCCAACCATTTCTGGTAATCCTAGCTACTGACGTGTTTTACGTTTTGATAGAAGTTAAAAAACTATAACAATAACAACCTTGTCATGAACAAGAAACAAAAATAGCTTCCATAACATAACCATATATTTTACATAGGTGGCAATGTGTACAATCAATTATTTAATAAGCCGAAACTTGCAAAATCTCACTAATGTGGGATAAAGTAGTGTATAGACATGTATACATAATCAGTAGATCAAGACATATCTTGGTAACATACAAATATATATATGGAATACTATGTGATAGATCTATATATTATATATATATATATATATATATATATATGGGGATGGAATATAAGGTGTTAGGTACCTAAGCTTAGGTGTGGAACACTCACATATTATTTTTTTAATCCATAAAATTCATGGGGCCATGTGATTTAATTAAAATTCAACAAATATTAAAAAATTAGTATGTGAGGGGTTCCACACCTAAGCTTAGGTGCCGGACAGCCTTATATTCACTTTTCCCATATATATATATATATGGATATTTAATATTGAATACTATACAGAACAAGATTTAAACTTTCTACAATTCCGTTTGTTTAATATGTCCATGGATAATTAGAAAATTTATTTAAGAAAACATTTTTTATTCATTTATTTTTAAAGAACACGATTCCGTTTGTACTTTTTTATGACAGCTTTCATAGCTACTTATAGATATAATAATTGGCTTTTAGTGTGTATATATATACCTACTATTGTTTTACCATCGGTTGGAGTAGGCAAGAAAACCATCGGTTGGCTGCAGAAAAGGAAAGGCAAGCGTCCCAACTATATCATCTGGACAATGAAGTGGTTTACTTCCGACAGTTGATCGGGGGTCGATTCACTTGACGGCTGTTTGGTACCTTGTAGTTGCTGCTACAATGTCTTGTGAATTCTCTTTAGTGTGTAACTAGTCCAATTTTCCCATTAGTGAGATTTTGCAAGTTTCGGCTTATTAAATAATTGATTGTACACATTGCCACCTATGTAAAATATATGGTTATGTTATGGAAGCTATTTTTGTTATCTTCGTTCTGGTTATCTTTGTTCTGGTTATCTTCGTTCTGGTTATCTTCGTTCTGGTTATCTTCGTTCTGGTTATCTTCGTTCTGGTTATCTTCGTTCTGGTTATCTTCGTTCTGGTTATCTTCGTTCTGGTTATCTTCGTTCTGGTTATCTTCGTTCTGGTTATCTTCGTTCTGGTTATCTTCGTTCTGGTTATCTTCGTTCTGGTTATCTTCGTTCTGGTTATCTTCGTTCTGGTTATCTTCGTTCTGGTTATCTTCGTTCTGGTTATCTTCGTTCTGGTTATCTTCGTTCTGGTTATCTTCGTTCTGGTTATCTTCGTTCTGGTTATCTTCGTTCTGGTTATCTTCGTTCTGGTTATCTTCGTTCTGGTTATCTTCGTTCTGGTTATCTTCGTTCTGGTTATCTTCGTTCTGGTTATCTTCGTTCTGGTTATCTTCGTTCTGGTTATCTTCGTTCTGGTTATCTTCGTTCTGGTTATCTTCGTTCTGGTTATCTTCGTTCTGGTTATCTTCGTTCTGGTTATCTTCGTTCTGGTTATCTTCGTTCTGGTTATCTTCGTTCTGGTTATCTTCGTTCTGGTTATCTTCGTTCTGGTTATCTTCGTTCTGGTTATCTTCGTTCTGGTTATCTTCGTTCTGGTTATCTTCGTTCTGGTTATCTTCGTTCTGGTTATCTTCGTTCTGGTTATCTTCGTTCTGGTTATCTTCGTTCTGGTTATCTTCGTTCTGGTTATCTTCGTTCTGGTTATCTTCGTTCTGGTTATCTTCGTTCTGGTTATCTTCGTTCTGGTTATCTTCGTTCTGGTTATCTTCGTTCTGGTTATCTTCGTTCTGGTTATCTTCGTTCTGGTTATCTTCGTTCTGGTTATCTTCGTTCTGGTTATCTTCGTTCTGGTTATCTTCGTTCTGGTTATCTTCGTTCTGGTTATCTTCGTTCTGGTTATCTTCGTTCTGGTTATCTTCGTTCTGGTTATCTTCGTTCTGGTTATCTTCGTTCTGGTTATCTTCGTTCTGGTTATCTTCGTTCTGGTTATCTTCGTTCTGGTTATCTTCGTTCTGGTTATCTTCGTTCTGGTTATCTTCGTTCTGGTTATCTTCGTTCTGGTTATCTTCGTTCTGGTTATCTTCGTTCTGGTTATCTTCGTTCTGGTTATCTTCGTTCTGGTTATCTTCGTTCTGGTTATCTTCGTTCTGGTTATCTTCGTTCTGGTTATCTTCGTTCTGGTTATCTTCGTTCTGGTTATCTTCGTTCTGGTTATCTTCGTTCTGGTTATCTTCGTTCTGGTTATCTTCGTTCTGGTTATCTTCGTTCTGGTTATCTTCGTTCTGGTTATCTTCGTTCTGGTTATCTTCGTTCTGGTTATCTTCGTTCTGGTTATCTTCGTTCTGGTTATCTTCGTTCTGGTTATCTTCGTTCTGGTTATCTTCGTTCTGGTTATCTTCGTTCTGGTTATCTTCGTTCTGGTTATCTTCGTTCTGGTTATCTTCGTTCTGGTTATCTTCGTTCTGGTTATCTTCGTTCTGGTTATCTTCGTTCTGGTTATCTTCGTTCTGGTTATCTTCGTTCTGGTTATCTTCGTTCTGGTTATCTTCGTTCTGGTTATCTTCGTTCTGGTTATCTTCGTTCTGGTTATCTTCGTTCTGGTTATCTTCGTTCTGGTTATCTTCGTTCTGGTTATCTTCGTTCTGGTTATCTTCGTTCTGGTTATCTTCGTTCTGGTTATCTTCGTTCTGGTTATCTTCGTTCTGGTTATCTTCGTTCTGGTTATCTTCGTTCTGGTTATCTTCGTTCTGGTTATCTTCGTTCTGGTTATCTTCGTTCTGGTTATCTTCGTTCTGGTTATCTTCGTTCTGGTTATCTTCGTTCTGGTTATCTTCGTTCTGGTTATCTTCGTTCTGGTTATCTTCGTTCTGGTTATCTTCGTTCTGGTTATCTTCGTTCTGGTTATCTTCGTTCTGGTTATCTTCGTTCTGGTTATCTTCGTTCTGGTTATCTTCGTTCTGGTTATCTTCGTTCTGGTTATCTTCGTTCTGGTTATCTTCGTTCTGGTTATCTTCGTTCTGGTTATCTTCGTTCTGGTTATCTTCGTTCTGGTTATCTTCGTTCTGGTTATCTTCGTTCTGGTTATCTTCGTTCTGGTTATCTTCGTTCTGGTTATCTTCGTTCTGGTTATCTTCGTTCTGGTTATCTTCGTTCTGGTTATCTTCGTTCTGGTTATCTTCGTTCTGGTTATCTTCGTTCTGGTTATCTTCGTTCTGGTTATCTTCGTTCTGGCTAACTTCGTTTGAAATGTTCTAAGTTCGTTCAGTGAGTCTAAGTTCGTAAGAACAAACCTAAGTTCGTTTTAAAGTTCGTTTGGGTCCCAAATGACTTATATTTTGTATATTAATGTATCTTAGGTGTCGGGGATTATTGTTAAGCACTTTTAGCCTTTCATTACGCGCGCACACTCCCAACAGGTAAGATACACTACTTTTGTCACGCTGAGGGTCGCAACGAAAATGGTTCGTAAACTATAACCTCCATAACAGTAATGTATAACTCATAGGTGG
The DNA here is from genome assembly GCA_034093135.1 of Erigeron breviscapus. NCBI lineage: Eukaryota > Viridiplantae > Streptophyta > Magnoliopsida > Asterales > Asteraceae > Erigeron > Erigeron breviscapus. The sequence goes on from CM067168.1 coordinate 145,287,574, forward strand.
TTGGGTTGATATGGGAGGTACTCGAGGATTAATGATGACGATGTTTATGCCTAAAATGTTTCCCCGTACATGTGGTTACGATATGAAATGTTATGATGAACGGTGGTTAAGGATATGTTTACGATATGATATGTTATGATGAACGGTGGTTAATGATATGTTGTAATGTTGTTATGTGCATGTATATGTGTCTTGTTCATCTAGAACACTAGACCTTTTTAGGTTGCCATGACACGTGCACGTTTTAAGGGCCCTAACGTGAAAAGATGATAGTATGGAATAGTTTAGGTTAAAGGTGGAAATCTAAACTAAATATGATAAATGCTCGAGCTAATTAGATGTTAAGTGTTATGCATAACCTGTGCCTTACGGTGGTAATAGGTACATCGTGCCTTACGGTGGTAATAGGTACATCGTGCCTTACGGTGGTAATAGGTACGTATAAATGGTGCCTGACGGTGGTAATAGGTACATCGTGCCTTACGGTGGTAATAGGTACGTCATGCCTTACGGTGGTTATAGGTACGTTAAAATGGTTGCTCGGGGAGCTCCTTGCAACAAGTCATATGTGGCGAGTAGTTTCGGGTGGCCTGATGACCCACCTAATGTCATGAACATAGCGTACTACTCATGGATCGACATTGTCTTTCCTTAAAAACGGTAACTTCGGTTACAACGTAACGAGGTGAATCAAAGTGATCAAATTGATTAGGCACGCTTAGGGTCATGAACTCTATGCTTATATGTGATGTAGATATGTTTATACGGTGGTATGAATGCCTAATTAAAATGATGTAATGTTTTAAAGTGACGATTTAAATGGATGAAATGTTTTGCTTAAACCTGGTGTTATCTTACTTAGCTTTTATAGCTAACACTTGTTTCTTTTAATGTGTTGACACCCCTCAGGTTAGGCAGTGAGATGACGTGTGAAGCTTTGGCGAGAGATGGGTAGATGATCAAGCTGGCTTTAGTTTACCCAATAGCTTCGCATAGACCTTAGGTTATTGATTTCCTTTATGGAACTTATGTAATGACTATGTTATGATTGCTTTATGTTGGGCAATCTTATGGATTTCTTTTATTACAGATTTGATGCTATTAGTAACACCACCAATGTTTTCTCAACTGTTTTCCTTAGTTGAGTATTTTCCTAAATCGTTTCCGCATGATTTAACGCCGTTAGGCGAAATTTTTGGAAATCCATATTTTACGAAACGGGTGTTACACAGACTTTCGGCGATATCCGCAGAAAGTCGAATAAGACAAAACTTTCCGCGGCGATATAGCCGCGGAAAGTCTGGTCCGGTTACCCTTTATTTGGTCAGACTACCTGGCGCCAAAATCAATTGTGAACTTTAGTGCATGTGAGCTTAAATGTGTGGTAACTCTCAACATCAATGATAAGGACCACATATAATTATACAACTAAAATGCAATGTAGGATTTTACTGTAACAAAAAGTACATATATATATACAACTAAAATGCAATGTCGGCTTCCGAGAGGATTTTACTGTAACAAAAAGTACAGCATTTAATGAGCCAGGTACAAGTGCTGCAGCAGTAACTTTTGTATTACTAATGGGGTCTGTGAAATTACAATTTTGCCCTTGCTTCTAATTTAAAGAGTTAATTACATTTTTCGTCCCTGTGGTTTGTACCAACTTTCACAAATCATCCCTGAGTACACGAAATTACGTGTTTCATCCTTAAGTATGGAATTCCGTTAACACTTTTAGTCCACGACCCAAACGGACGTTAAAGTTATGGTCATGTGACTTGCACGTTGAGGGCATAATGATCATTTCCCTTGTAAATGTGACCGGTGAGTGCAGACATACATATTACATACAGTACATATATTACATACACCCCACCAGATCAAACTCCTCCCTTGCACAGATCCAACTACCGTTTTCTCCGATCAACTTTCCCATGGCCATTTACTCGTAATATTAATCTATATGTATACCTGTATCAATCTATACCACGTAACCACCAAGAGTCCATAAAGATTCCCATCCAATCCGTAAACCAGTGGGGATTGTGGTGGTGGCCGGAAAAACCCACACCATAGCCGCCGCCACCACCAACCAACCGCCATAGCCCCTACCACTACCAGATGATGGTTTTAGTCGCCGCCACCACCAGCAAGGGTGTTAGCCGCCGCTATCAGCCAACCGCCATAGTCCTCACCACCACCAGACGACGGTCTTAGCTGCCGCCACCAGCAAGGGTCTTAGCCGCCGCCATTCTTGATTTTACGAAATCATCTATACCAAATCAATATCAATCTCTATATCTATATCAAGGATAACTGCAAGAACAACGATAGATACATACAAACGAATACAAATCTATATCAATCTATATCGATCTCTGTATCTATTTTCAAATCCAAACAACTACAATTTTGTAGTTCTTCGACCAATACCACCGTAGATCTCCAACCACTGTTACTGATCTGATAGATCTGTTTGTGTGAATGGATTTGATATAGATTCATCTCTAATATAAGCAATCTTCGATTTGGTGTAGAGATATAGATGGATCAATGGATGGATCTGATATATATATATAGTGTGTATGTATGTAAGATATATGGATTATTATAGATAAAAGAATTACCATTTTGATTTTGAATTCTGGGTACATACGTATGGGGATAAGGAAGAAAAAAAATTGAGTTATTTTATGATTTTTGGAATATATATAATGCTTATATATAGTGTTAAAAGGAAAAGACGAAGTTGCCCATGGTGTGCCTCTCACGTGACCCGCTACTTAACGGACGTTTTGGTCGTGGACCAAATATGTTAACGGAGTTCCATACTTAGGGATGAAAGACGTAATTTCGTATACTCAGGGATGATCCTTGAAAGTGGGGCAAACCACAGGGACGAAAAATGTAATTAACTCTAATTTATAAATTTTGAACAGGTCGGTTTGTACAATAACCGTGGCTTGGTTGGCTCACAATTAACATACAATCTAAGCCCAGATATTGGTTGGCTCAAAATCCTCCAAAAAACATATACTCTTATTTTATACTTACTTCTATGCAGTTGACTCTCACCGAGAACAAAAACCGCCGTAACAATCAACGAGAACAGCCGTTGGTCTCCTTTCACCATCGACAACAACCACCACCGATATATGTACATCTATATGTGCATATTTATCTATACATATACGTACACATCTATATCTAGATCTATATGTAATAATAATGAGAACTTACATTTAACCAAACTCTATATCATGTTGAATATCATGTAAAACATTGTTGAGTATCATGTTTTCAAATACTTTTCGGAAATTGTTGTGTTAGTGAATGAAAAGGAAGATGAAAACCGGTTTATAAAAAAGTAGATAGAAAAGTAAAGACATGGAATATAAAAAGGAATTAATGAAAAGTCGTTTGTGAAACGGTGGGCAGACTGTAGTAGAGACTAGAGATCTGTAAAGTAAGATCCAAATGGTTTTTTACATTGAAATTTGAAAACACACCCACAAATTTGCAAAAGAAAATGTGGCTAGATGTAGATTGAATACGTCATGGAAAGAAATCTTTGAAAATAAATTACGACTACTTTTTTGGAATTTTATTTTGAACTTTTATTTTAGTTTTTTAAGGATATAACTTTAATCAATTGTATTTTAGGTGCATATAGCTATTTTGTCTTATTCCTATTTTGTCTTTTCCTGCATTTTTTTTTTTTTTACGATTGTATACTTTTAGAGTTTCTTATTTTTACCGCTTAACTTTTAAGTTTTATCACTTTAGTCTAACTTTTTGTATACAAGTATAATTTACTTTTAAAGTTTTTAATTTTTATCAATTAACTTTGGATTTTAACTTTAATCATCAATTTTTTTTTTTTACTTCCTTTCTCTTATTTTAACGTTTCAAACTTATTTTTACCACTTAACTTTTGGATTTTTTTAACTTTAGTCCAACTTTTTTTATACAAACTTAATTATAGTTCTAACTTTAATCATCAATTTTTATTTTATTTTTACTTTTGATCTCTTATTTTAAGGCTTCTAACTTTTACCATCAAACTCTTGGTTTTAACCACCAATTTTTTTAATTTTTACCCCTTATAGTAAACTTTAAGTGTCCAAACTTTTAGGTAATGTTGTACGTATATATGTTTGCATGACGCAACGTCGATCCCGGGCAACGCCCGGGGATTATTTTAAATTATGCAAAACTAACTTTTAATTGCAACAAGCATGAAATAGATAAAAATAAATAAAAATAAAAGAGTTGTTAGTTATGAGATGGTTATTGGCGTGCGATTTTGATTGAGTATTAGCGATTACGAATATTGCAAGATATATATAATCAAGAAAGGAAACTTAGGTAGTTTGACAATGTTTCTTTTCATTTTCAGGTTGAAATTTTAGGATAAAAGATTCATCCTCGTTAGCATCGGGGTAGATATTTACACTTCACACCATTAAGTTTTCAATGATTGGATGTCCAATCTATTTGAAGTTAATAAAATAATAATAATAGAAATTAAGTGTAAATTGTTAAATATTCATTGGTTCCTACGTGAGAATTATAATTGGATTAAGCTAAGATGGACATATGAGGTTTTAAGTATTTGATGTGATTAAAACGTAACGAATAGAATAAAATGTGGATTAAAGAGTATATAATAATAAGCATAAAGTCAAATGAATGAATTGAATAAAATGGTTAATATGGTAGTAATTCTTGCTATAAATACTATGTCGTGGGCCTTTAAATGGTTATACCAGTTATCATCTAAATTTACATCAAAGTTATAGAGAGGGAGCTGGTACCTAAAGTAGATTCAAAACATAATAACTAAAAGACGTAAATGAATTGATTATGTTGTATAACACATTATTCAAAGTAAGTTTCACAAAAATATTGAGGTAATTGACTAAAGTGGTTAATTTTTGAGAATGTGATTGATTATAGGTGGTGCTGGCCGCTAGGAAGCATATGTAAAATGGAGCATGTGAAATGGTAGAATTTAAAAGAATTATGGTAATGCTATAACTAGTAACTGATGGTTAATGATGGGATATCCAATAATCAAAATTAAACCAAATTGAGTGCTATATAATTAAGGGAGCATATACTTGTACCACACATGTTTATTAATAGATCACACTGTACTATTAATATAACAGACAATACAAGTATGTAGTGCATAATTGTGATAGTGTTATCAAAATATCTGATACGATTATCAATTCTGTAAAATTAAACATCTGAAATGCTAGGTATGTATATTGAATTATACGAGTTCAATGATTGGTTTTTTTCAATTTAGCATGACAAGTTTTGATCAACTTTGTGTTGTTATAAAAATACATGCAGTCATTTTATAGAGTAAAGGAGATTTAGATATCTTATATGACAATAGTTTTTGATTAATATTTGGTAATAGTTTCAAATTTTTTTTTTAGATAAAAATAAAAAATAATAATAATAAAAAGGAATTGGTGTTGCGGTTGCTATAGTTGTTGGGAAATCATCAAAGTAGGGAGAATAGAAATCGGCATGCTAATTAGATTTTCGAAGGCTGTTACTTAAATTAATAAGTGTTAAAATTGTTGAATGTGAAGAGATTAAAATTTCAACAGAGTTACAAGGTAAAACAAGGGAATAGCAACTACGAATCCGTTCAAAATACAAAGACATAATGTGATAGTAGGAGTTAAACGGTGGTTAAAGATACGTAACCAATATTTCGACAACTTTTCTTGTAAAATAGAGTAGAGCGTGTAAGTAAGGAAGTAATAATAGTTAAACAATGTATAAATATGATAGCGAGATGGATAGAGAGTAGAATTTAAGACGAAATTTAGTTTCATATAAACGAAGGCACTACTTGTTAGTTGGAAATAGGGAAGTAACGTGATTGTATATATAAATTGGTAGGAAAGGTGATAGTCATAAGACATGAAGATTAAACCGTGTTGGTGTAAAGAAAATGTAAAATAATCCTGACAAGAATGTGAATTCTAGAATATGATATGGATGAATCAAACGAAAATCAACCCAATGGAAAGGCAGATTTAAATAATATACTTTATAAGATTTCAAAATATACCTTAGATTATATATTAGTAATACCATAAATAATATATAAAATGTATATCTATAACTAAGAGAGGATAGGAAAAACTTTATGTGACATTTTTATCTAGCTTACAAATAAGATTTTTGCTTATATGTCAATTGTTAGATTAATAGTCTTTATTTAAATTTTAAATTAATTCTATATGGACTCTTAGTTGGCATATTAAAATAAATAAATATAATATATATGTATCTATAATTAGATCTACATTTAAATAATATATGGATGTTTATTTATAAACATATACATATACGTATAAATTTATTATATATGTGATATTATTATTTATAAACATATACATATACGTATATATAATTATTACTATTAGTAAGATTAAGATTACTTCACGGTAGATTTCTTTTTATATATATTATTTTATGACTAGGTTCTTTTAATTAGTCTAAATTATCGAATGATGAAGTTTTTGTTATAATGCATTATTGTGTAGTTTATGAATAACTATATGTTATTTTGTCTTTTTCAGTTTATTTTGAGAGATCGGTTTACATGTATATATTGATAAAACTAATTTTCAATGCCTACTATAAAAACTATGTTATGAAATAAACTTTTTTTATAAAATATTTTGCATCATACTCATTGAGTTGTTTAATATATAGCTATCTTAATCCTTTATGTAGTATTTATACATTACTATGAACACAAACATGTTTATATACTTTAGACTGTGTTAATTCAATGATAACTATGATTTTTTTTAGAACAGCAAGATTATATTTAATGAAAAAATGAGATTGTTATTATGTTGTATTTAATAAATACAAATCATAAAAAAGATTCTTATAATTATAAATATAGATCATTATAATATATAAATATTTGACATATATCATATATTCATAAATGATAATCTTATTATTTGTGTCGGTCGTAATTTGACAATTTTATATTATTATAAACTATAATTGATACATCAACTAATTTTTATTTACGTTTTCAGTCATTCTCGTACAACGTACGGGTTTAATCTAGTAATATAATATATTGATTATTCGAACTCAGAGTATTTAACTATGATATATACGGTCTTATGATATGAAAGTATCTTCGTGATATTTTTTCAAATACTATCCATAACCACCCAATGTTTTTATCTATAACAATATCTTATGAAGTGTTTATGTTCTTGAATTACTTAAAGAACAATAAATTAATAATTTTATAGAATTAAATTCATTTTTTCCAGCTTAACCTTTTTAGTGGCTTTAAATGACAAAAATTTTATGGGCCTCTATTTATAGTATCCAACAAAAGTTAACAATAATTGGACAGTAAAAAAATTAAATATAATATAACTTAGGGAGTTAAAAAAAAGCCTACTTTTCCTATAATGCGAAAAAAAATTAAAAAAGTTATTTATAGTTTAGTTTTCAAATTTGGTCAACTTAAATTGGACGAATGAAGTATAAAGATAAAAATATATTTATTTGGTGTAGGTCATTGTAGAAGTAATTTATGATTGTGACGGTATAACACAATTGTCAAAGTTATATTTTTTTTTTAATAAACGATATAGTTATTCAAGAAGGATTTCTTATTTATTTTATTTTTGTTTACATTTTTTAAATATTTATTTAGTTTTCAATTATTATAGCTATAATTATAATCTATCTACCAATATATGTAAAATAAAAATTGAAGACTTTGATTATAACATTTAACATTATTTACGAATGTAATTCAAGGTTTCATGTACAATAATACATCTTAAAAGAAAATAAGTTATTGCTTGTTTTTGTATAATAACATTATGTTATGGTCATAAAATCCAATTTTAGGCTTTTTTTATATGGGCCTACTAACATTATATACAATTTTAATCATTACGTTTATTTGGATTAGCACATGTTGTAACTATTTTTTTTCATGGATTGTGTAGAAAATTAGCCTGAGTTATTTGACGTAATTTTCTCTTACTCCGGTGTCTTGCCAGAACATTTCGTAATATATTTAGCCATTTCAACCGAATTTATTTAAAACTGATACCTTTATCATTTGAACATTTCTTATATATATCTGTCAATATATTAGTATATCACGTATTAACACTTTCGTATATTTATAAGTATTTCTCGCGTAATAGGCCAACATGAAGCTGCACCCATCAGAAACGACAGAACACATGACAAAATAGAATTAAATGCCAAATGTAACATGATTGAAAGTTTGGTAAGGATTGTGGCTGGCATTTGTAAAGAAAATGAATGGCTAAAGTTCAATGTTCAACAACACATCTCAATTCTCAACCAACCTCGAAAATTACCTTTCTTGACATCACCAAACAAATCAAATATAACACTCTGCCAATTAAGAAAAAAAAAGAGGATTACCAAAATTGACATTACCAAAGAAAACTGACGTTATAAAAGACAATGCTTCACCAAAATTATGCCTTTACAACATCTACATCTACATCTACATCTATATATAACTAAAACAATAGTTACCAAACCTCTCTAAAACTCTCCCAAACCTCCTTAAACCTTTATTTACTCCCAAAACTCCCTCATTAGTTGTAATTTTTATTTAATAAAGATTAGTAATAAAATCACGCGGACCTCAGCCCACCCGGTTGTTTCACCCGTTAAACACCTTTTCTTCCATGTTAAGCCTTTCATGCCCTAATCTATTCATTACCGTAACATTCTTCCTTCCATATTCTTCCCTGTTAAGTCTTTTTCTTCCACCATGTCCTAATCTACTCACTCATTAAGATAACAATCTTATCTAATATTTATTGAATATATTTTCTTTGATAACAGGTTAAAGAGATCATGAAGCAGACGACCAAGATCAAGACTTGGAAGAACAAGAATGTCTTTAACCATGGTTCCTAATTACTGTTCAGATAAGTATGTGTGGTTTATTTGGTTACATATATCCCGTATCCATTAAGAAGATACATCTTTATAAATGTAATGAACGATATTAAGAAGTCTGTGGGTCAAAACCGAAAACAATGTTATAATCTGTAAGAGATAGTGATTTACCTTATATTATGAGGTACATCCTTATCCAGATTTATCCTTTTCATGCTAAATTACAGAGTTTGGAATGTATAGTTATTGTTGAATATATAACACTGTCTTGATACACTGTCATGCAATATTAATTGTAGTGAGTGATGGATGACAAGTGCCCTCTGTTTCTCTCTCCTTCGTCTCCCCACTTGGTCTTCCCAGTATTATGTTTTTCTCCTTATCTTCCCCATCTTCTTCCATAACAAAAAAAAGAGAAAAATTAAAGGTAAAGGTAAAAACCCAGTAACTCACCTGTCCCTTCAAAAGCAAAACTTATCATGTATTTATATTTGTTTTTTTATGGTTTATTGTTATAGTGAAATACGTGGAATCTATAATCCTACAAATTAAAGAAGAGTCATATAGTATGTTCCTTCATCTTCCTCTAATTTGTAAATACTATTGGGGTATTAAAATTAGACATTGCACATATATGATTCTTACAAATCAGTGGTACTGATCGAGTCCATGAGGAGTTTCTTTTTCTTATCTATTTATCAATGACATTATTTGATGTTTTATTTGTAAATGTTGTGGATGCGAAAGTGTTTGATGAAAAATGATTTTGTTCGTGGAATACCATATGGTATACAGATATGCAAAATCTGAACTGATTGATAATGAGACTTGATAAAATGCCTCAATGAAATTAGTTTTTTATAATCAAATTAACTGACAATTTTGGTGTTTTGGGCCAACTAGCCAAATGCAGCACTATCTGAGTTTTATCGTATAACTGTTCTTACTTCTTAGCTACGACGAAGGGGTCCATGTAATACTTCTTGAAACAATTGAATAGAAAGAATTCTCAAGTAATTGATG
>CM067168.1:145305488-145316892 GCA_034093135.1 Erigeron breviscapus
CTGTAAATCCTTTAACATCCTTTAACATGGATAAGCTACTGAAGTGATAGAGAGAAATTGTAGGGATATAGAGATATTTTCACTCACAATATGGGTTGTATATGTAACAATTGCGACTTTTGACTCTTTGACTTGTGTACAATTTGACTAAGTGTTAAACTAGCCAATATAGTATTATTTGAAAGTCTCTCTGTCCAGTGTTCATGATGCCCAATCGATTATTGGGAGATTAAACTCGTTCTTCCTTTCTTGCCCATTATATGGTGCATTAACATTGAATCCTGGAAGGATGTATCACGAGTATTTGTGTGAATTCTGGTACACGGCCACATATGACGATGAAACTTCATCGATCAACTATACTCTCAAGGGAGGTACCAGATCCCTTGGTTTCACAGCTAGTCTTCTCAGGTCTGTTCTCCAGTTAAGCTATCATGAACAGAATGAGTTGCCTATTGAGCTTCCCACTTGTATAAATACAAGAGAAGTATGCTGGTTGATGGGGCATACAGATATATTGGATGAGCATGGCCAGCTATCCAGAAAAGGGACTATCTACATGAGCAAGCTGTCAGACTCATGGAGATATTTCTTCACTCATATTGTTGAGTGTCTAGGAGGCAGCTCTGGAGGATTAGACCAGATTAATCAAACACACCTCCAGATTGCCTACTGTTTATGGTTTGGGCTAAGAGTGGATTTTGCCTAAATTTTTTTTGATGACCTGGTTGAGCGCCTAAAAGTGAAAGGAAGAAAGCCATTTGTTCCTTATATTCGATTCCTTTCACTGATGTTTAAGAATGCACTTGGAGACCAGTATGATATGGATACCACTCACTTTTCTGTGAGTGAGTATATGAGGGACCTAGTCAATCTTAGGTCTCCAGTGGATGAGGTAGATATTCCTCAGTCCATGCTTTCCTTCCAAAGGGAAGAAGTTGAAATGGGTCCAGTTAGAGTTCAAGATGTTGAAGGACCATCTGGTGATGATGTACAGATAATAGAGGCTGTGCAGCCCATAAGACAAGTTTCTCCAGAAGGTCAAGGTCAAGAAGTTGTTGAACCTTCCAGACGACCTAGAACTAATAGGCGTCTGATGAGAGCTGGAATCCAGGTGAATCCAGAAAGACATCCAGGTGATGTTATGTGTGACAACTCGTGATTAATTAACATCGGGTTAGTCCTAATCTCGATCATTATTTATAATTTCGTCTAATTTAGAGATTATGACGTGGAAATTATTAGTTAATTGAACATTTGATATGGTTCAATTGGACGTATCCTTATGACGTAGACTATTAGCTATTTAGACGAATGCCGAGTCTTAAAATAATGTTAAATAAAGATTTAAATGTTATGATTGAACGCAGTGAATAGACTGTCTAAACTAAATATTTCTAAAAGTTTAGTTTATTTAATTTTATTGGCTTGTCTTAATTAAAATGAGACGAGGGAAAATACCTTTACTTTACATTTTAACCTTTTAGTCAAACGGTATTTAATCGTAAGCATTTTACCAAATTAGAGGTAAGGATTTTATCTAATTTTGGCCACATGGGCCGAAATGTAACTTGAATGGCAGGGAGGGAAACACCAAGTCCCCCCATCACCCCTTCTCTCCCTGTTTCTTTCTTGATCATCACACACACACACCACACAAACACAACACACACAAATCACTTAAACATTTCCCAAATACTCTCAAAATCTCAATCTCTTCTATCTTCCTTTCTGAATTAGTCTTACAAGAGAAGGAATCATTTGGAAATTTTAAAGGGTTATTATCATCATCATCATCATCTTCACCAATTTATACTATCTTCAAGAACATCAATTTTTGGTAAGTCTAAATCATCTCTTTTGCATCTATTTATGTTTACTTACTCTTTTCTAGTCATTTCGAGCTTTTACATAGCCTAAAACAATTTAAATTGTAATTAGGGTTTAATTAGGGTTTTAGTTTGATTTGGATCGTTTCGGAAGATTTAGTAATGTTATGGATTAAGCCACTGCGGCGCAGTGCTTATTGTTCTGGACTTAGCCACTGCGGCGCAGTGCTTTCATCTGGTCCTGGATCATTTTAGCCACTGCGGCGCAGTGCTTTATCTGGTCCTGGATCATTTTAGCCACTGCGGCGCAGTGCTTATTGGTCCTGGATCATTTTAGCCACTGCGGCGCAGTGCTATTGGTCCTGGATCTTTTAGCCACTGCGGCGCAGTGAGCATGTTCCTGGATCTAGCCACTGCGGCGCAGTGCTATCTGGTCCTGGATCATTTTAGCCACTGCGGCGCAGTGCTTTCATACTGGTCCTGGATCATTTTAGCCACTGCGGCGCAGTGCTTTCATCTGGTCCTGGATCATTTTAGCCACTGCGGCGCAGTGCTATGGTCCTGGATCTTTTAGCCACTGCGGCGCAGTGCTATTGGTCCTGGATCTTTAGCCACTGCGGCGCAGTGCTTTATCTGGTCCTGGATCATTTTAGCCACTGCGGCGCAGTGCTATTGGTCCTGGATCATTTTAGCCACTGCGGCGCAGTGCTTATTGGTCCTGGATCATTTTAGCCACTGCGGCGCAGTGCTTCATTGGTCCTGGATCTTTTAGCCACTGCGGCGCAGTGAGCATGGTCCTGGATCTTAGCCACTGCGGCGCAGTGCTATTGGTCCTGGATCATTTTAGCACTGCGGCGCAGTGCTTTATACTGGTCCTGGATCATTTTAGCCACTGCGGCGCAGTGCTTCATTGGTCCTGGATCATTTTAGCCACTGCGGCGCAGTGCTTATTGGTCCTGGATCTTTTAGCCACTGCGGCGCAGTGAGCTATGGTCCTGGATCTTTAGCCACTGCGGCGCAGTGCTTTATCTGGTCCTGGATCATTTTAGCCACTGCGGCGCAGTGCTTTATCTGGTCCTGGATCATTTTAGCCACTGCGGCGCAGTGCTTATTGGTCCTGGATCATTTTAGCCACTGCGGCGCAGTGCTATTGGTCCTGGATCTTTTAGCCACTGCGGCGCAGTGAGCATTGGTCCTGGATCTTAGCCACTGCGGCGCAGTGCTTATCTGGTCCTGGATCATTTTAGCCACTGCGGCGCAGTGCTTTATCTGGTCCTGGATCATTTTAGCCACTGCGGCGCAGTGCTTCATTGGTCCTGGATCATTTAGCCACTGCGGCGCAGTGCTATTGGTCCTGGATCTTTTAGCCACTGCGGCGCAGTGAGCTATGGTCCTGGATCTTTAGCCACTGCGGCGCAGTGCTTTATCTGGTCCTGGATCATTTTAGCCACTGCGGCGCAGTGCTTATTGGTCCTGGATCATTTTAGCCACTGCGGCGCAGTGCTTATTGGTCCTGGATCATTTTAGCCACTGCGGCGCAGTGCTTCATTGGTCCTGGATCATTTTAGCCACTGCGGCGCAGTGCTATTGGTCCTGGATCTTTTAGCCACTGCGGCGCAGTGAGCATGTTCTGGCTCACTGCGGCGCAGTGCTTTCATACTGGTCCTGGATCATTTTAGCCACTGCGGCGCAGTGGCATGTGGGTTAGCCCCACTGCGGCGCAGTGCCCAGACTCTGGTCTGGAGTCGACTTAAGCCACTGCGGCGCAGTGAGCATGTTCTGGCTCACTGCGGCGCAGTGCTTTCATACTGGTCCTGGATCATTTTAGCCACTGCGGCGCAGTGAGCATGTTCTGGCTCACTGCGGCGCAGTGCTTTCATACTGGTCCTGGATCATTTTAGCCACTGCGGCGCAGTGCTTTCATACTGGTCCTGGATCATTTTAGCCACTGCGGCGCAGTGAGCATGATTCTAGCTCACTGCGACGCAGTGTATTGGTACTGTGAAATATTACGTGTCGATTTTTAAACGTTAATAACTTTTAAACCTAAAGTCTAAATAATTTTATTTACCTTTAGTTGATAAAAATCAATGTTGGAAACACGTTCTCGGTTATGGCATTCTAGGGTCTATAGCTAAGTAGTGGTACGTAGGATACTCGTCGTCAAGGATTTGATCCTCATTATTGGTAATGATATCATAGGTTTTGGATAACCAGGAGAATTGACTGTGGATCTTCTCGAGCTACATTATACCTTTTAGCATTTAGATCGCTAAGGTGAGTTTATGGCGCCCTTTTCCTTTTACTTTGGGCCTGAAAAGCATGTACTGTTGTATACACTATTTATTAAATAAATGATTGTTTTTGTGTATGCCATGTGATATGGATGCTTAAATCATTTGACTTAAATTTGCCATGTTGGGCTGTCGAAAATGTGTATACGTGTCATTTATTAAATGTTGAATGAAATGACGTTGAATTGCCGTGTGATGGCGTATTAAATGGTTTCTTGTGTTTGACAAACTAAAATGTTTCCCTATTGGTTGTATTGTCGGATCTAGATATCTCGACTGTCTTGGCTACGGTCCGCACCCATTTAGAACGGAAACCTGTGCGAGGCATATTGATTGTCATATGCTGTCATCAGATCTAGATATACTGATTGACGTGATATAAGATGAGTTTGGATTTGATATACCTACTATCTTATTTTAAAAAGTGGATATATGACGTGTCCAGATCTAGATATACTGGCAGTCTTGTTATGAAATAAAAGAGATGAGTCAGATTTGATATACTGACTATCTTGTTGTAAATTGTGATATAAGAGGTGTCAGATCTAGATATACTGACAGTCTTGTATAAAAGGTCGGATCTAGATATACCGACTGTTTTGAAATAAAAGTATTGTTAGATGTTGTATTCTAACTACCTGGTCTTTTATAAATATGGGTCATTGTGTTGTATCAATGACGACTAAACGTTTGGTCAAACATACTGTAAACTCACCAACTATTTCGATAGTTGATCCTCTCAAATTTCATGCTTTTCAGGGAACCAACAGTAAGTATTTGGAAGCGTATGGCATTTGAAGCCATCTTTTGAACATTGGACGTACAATTAGCGTCAGACCTCTGAGGACTATAGCTTTATTTAGTCCTAATTGTACTTAGCTGTCCATATGTTATATTTGTAATTAGTGGGCCCATTTCCAATTGAGGATAGTTTGTATCCGTGTATTGGGGTCCACTTCCGAACGATTATACTTGCAATAAACTTGTATTTGGATTTATGGATGTAATCTCTATTACCTTCTGATTAGTACGCAATTACTTGTTAACCCTGTATTTCCGCTACAACGGGGTGTGACATTATGAATCTGGATGGATCACCAATATTTGAATCTGAAGAGGTTATTGGGCAAGAAACTGATGAACAAGCTGAAAATATTGCCCAGGTTGTTGAACAAGTTGTTGAAGAAGTTGTTGAAGATGTTCAGACTGATGAACATGCTTCTGGTGAGTAAGAGGCTCCACTGGATTTAAATGTTGAGGTTGGTGAACAGGTAGATATAGAGACTGGTGAACAGTCTGGTGAACAGACAGTTGGGATTGCTCAAGAGTGGGATGTTGTTGAATCTCCAATGTCTGAAGGCTTTGATGTGAACTTGAACTTTCTGGGTGAAGATGTACAAGAAGAAGAAATTCAACCAGAAATGCCAACACCTTCACCAGAAATGCCAACACCTACACCAGAAATGCCACCACCAGAACCAAACATGCCACCACCACCACCACCTTCAATTCCAGAAAACACCCAATACTTCACTCCAGCAACCATTCAACCTTCAGAATCTCAACCTCCTCGTGCGCCGGAGTCACCAGTTGCAACGTCTGAAGGTGCAACTGAAGAGGACTGGGCACAAGTTCCTCTAATGACCAGATTACCCTCCACTCTTGAACCTCCCACTGGTCTCTCCACTTCTTCTTCAACCGAGGTCCAAGGCCTTTTAAGTAAGGTGGCGGACCTGGAGAGATCACTCCAGACTTCATCTCAAGTTATTTCAGACTTCAAATCTTTACTTTCAAATAACCTTGCTTCAGAGATGAATTTCTTCGCTGGGAATGAGAAGCTGGTTTATGAGAAGCTTGATGAACTGGTACTGGCCACAAACTCCAACACTGAAAAGATCAAGGTGGCAGTCCAGGGATTAGAGAATAGGTTGGTTACTTCTGTTCAGAGTGCAGTCACTGGTGGACTGGCAGGTCTGAAAGAATAGGTTCAGAATTTGGTTTCCAGGGTAAGCTCTCTGGAGAGCAGACCCACACTGGAACAGAGTGCAGTTGTTAGTACTCTAAGTGATGAATGTACAAGGAAGTTCAGAAACAACATGTTAAAAGAATTATGTGAAGAAGTTTCTGGGACTGTCCTTCGTAGCATTTATGATGGGGTGTTACCCCAAGTAGAGAAACTACTGGATGAGAAGTTGCCAAAGCACTTGCCCAAAGCTGTTGCAAATGTTCAAAAGGAAATGCAGGAACTAAAGAAAGTTGTTAGGTCCAGATTTAGTCCAGATTTACTGGACTCGCTCCAGACTCGACTACTGGAGCCTCACTGAAAATCTGACCAGAATTGTGTTCTACTGGACCTACTCCAGACTTGGAATCTGGAGTCCCTCTGAAGATTTGTCCAGAAATAATTGAAGATCAGTGAGCATATACTTGTATAGGAAATCTGGAGTATTCTCCAGATTAGCTCACTGGACTTCACCCCAGTCCAGATCAACTCTACTGAAGACATTCTGACTGAAGTCAAAGACTGAAGTCTGAAGAAAGAAGACTTAACAAATGGCGGAGTCCACTGGAAAGTCTTACCAGATCTGTTCACTGGAGGATTGTCAGTGTTCTAGATCCTGCAAGTCTGAACACTGATATCAAGGATTGACTTTTGCCTTTAACACACTTTCCAAAGAACAATCCACTTGTTCTTTACCAAAGTATACGTGTGTTAAGGTGGTTGGATAAAAGGATACACTTACACTTGATGTGACTTTATCCTTATTCCTTATCCAATACATTTAATGTTCTTGTCGGATCATTAAATGTATGCAACCACATTTGTACGGCACAAAGTTCACTGGTGAATTTTGTTGCCTATAAATACAAAGTCATTTCCTTGACATAAATACTTTTAAGCATTCATTTTGCATTAAAGTGAATTTGTCCAAATACTCTCGATCTTAAACACGGATACTTCACAACTTTAAGTATCTCGATCCTAAAGAGTTATTTGACAAATATAGATCATTTGTAACTCATAGGTTGTTAGGATACATACTTAATTGTATTATCTTGATTCCGCAACAACCTTGTATTTTGTTTATTCATCATAAATAAAATACCCATGAAACCATACATAATGTTCCACTTTATTTGTTTATTGCTTTAAGTCTTGTATTACTTTATTTATATACTTGCATTTATATTAAGGTAATACTAGTCCATTCTAGTGCTTATTAGACTTGTTGTATTTACACTTTCCTGGTTAATCATCGAACTTAAGGGACTCACAAAAGTTGTGTCTGAAGCAACTCCAGTAAAAGGTACATCTTTTGGTCCACTGGACAAACTTATGCTTGAACAAATGTGGAATGATCTCAAGTCAAGAACTGGAGATCGTTCCAAGGGGGAAGAGTTGTCTGGTGACCAATCACAAAGAGCATATGGCACTGAAGCCGGGCTTACTGAAGAGGCTGCTGGTACTGAAGCCAGTGAGCCCCAGTTTGAAACCTTCTCAGATATTCCTACTACACTGAAGGCTGTTAAAGGAAAGGAAAAAGTTGTATCTGGTGAAGAGGAAGAGCAAACTGAAGATATTGATAATGAAACTTCAAGGAAGTTAGAACAGAAATGCATAATGATTGAGATTTTTAAAAGAAATCAAAAGGATGAACTGCTGGCCCATCAAAGGGAGATGGCAACAATGGGGACTCTGGACTCCTACAATGCTGGAAGGTTAGGCATTAATATTGAAGTTTTTAAAAGGATGAAGGATGACCCCAGAGTTCATCAATGCCTAAATGCATTAGATGATGTTCATGTACGCTCATTCTACGCTGAAGAAGAACAAGTATATTGTTCAGTCCCAATGTTTGTTGTAAATTTAATGATGACAAATCTGACCTATAAACACTTAGTAATCTTTTGGTTCTTGTAATCTAATCTGGGTCAGACTAAGCTGACACAGCTTGCGATATGTAACTGACCCAGATCACGCTTCATGTTCATAATTGTAATACTATATGGAAGCAAGTGTTATTCAAGCTGCATCAACAACATTAAAGCATTCAATCCAAGTCAAAGAGGAGGATTGAAGATAGAGGACCAAACTGTTAGTGGAAGACAGATTGGAACTAGCAGTCATCTTGGAAACACTTAGGCAGATTGGTGCCGTGACAAACCGCCCAATCTGTGTCAACAATCAAAGTGAAGATAACAACCTGGATTGAAGATAAGGACTATGACGTGACTAGGAATATTCCTAGTATCCAGGTTGGTGGTTGTTTACTGTAACACCCCGACTATAGCGGAAACAAGAGATGCCACAGAACGACATGGTACAAAAGATTTAAGTAATAAACATCAACATAAAGTTTCAAATGCCATTCAAATTAAAAAAAGGTAACAAGTTCAAGTTGACGTTTAATAATCATTACATAACCAAATTCATAATCAAAATATCAAATGTTTGCGTTACTAGTCCAACATGCAACAAATAAACACATCGTCCAAGGAGCGGTCCAAAAGCTAACTTACTGCCCTAGACCTGAAAAGCATGAAGAAAAAGTGTCAACTACGAGAGTTGAGTGAGTTCATAGGATTATGCTAACAACACACATATATTTAATCCAATTCAAGAAAGAATAAGTCATAAATTTCCAAGAGTTCCATCATACTGTCCATACCCAAACCGTATGTTCAATCCGCAATTTCCATCCATAATATAATATCAATACCTCTGAGTCAATGGTAAGATTACCATGACATAACTTGATGAGATGGTTCTTGAGCCACTACTAAGACCGGTTATGTCCCAATAATCAATATATAATGTCCCAAGTGATAAGATAATGATAAGCACATGCTGTCAATCACGTGCATAAAGATAACCAAGGGGTCGTGCCATGGAGACGCCCATAAATATATAGTAGTTAGAGCACCGCGAGGCCAGACTGGCGATGAAGGTGGCCACCAAGGCAGACCAAACATCCCACCGTTACCTATAATAGTGGATGAGGGGACAAGTCCTAGTTGCGCAACCCTCTAACTACAGGCCTCAAATGAGTTAATAGTAGTATACAGGGGACCACCGTTTGACAGTACTCAAGCTCATCATATAACATATAACACGTTGAACATACGATATAATTCCCATATCATTATCATTATTTCAAAGAATCATTTCATGAGATAAAGTCATTTTAATTAAACATGCTTTTCACCCCGCAAGTAAAACATATAAAAGAGTTTGAAAGGGGGCTATGACTCACTTGATTAGAGAGTGAATAGGGGCTGATCAAACGTGATTCCTTCGCTTAGATTTGTTGCGCCTCAAGCAAGCCTAAACCATAACGTATATATTCGCGGCGTAAGTTCGCGTGACATGAACTAGTGAGCTAGATCATGAGATGTATACTAGTAGACTTGCCCATATTTGGTTGTCATTAAATTATGGAATTTAAGTGCATTATGATGTTCTCATTGTTTGGGTATAAGAGATTTGGTGGTAAGAGTCGTTTTCTCATTATACGTTTTTGTACGTTTATTGGAATTTCGGTAGTTTGGCTTGGATTTATATGATTTCCATTGCACACTTTGCTTGGTAATAATATTTGACATTAGTGGTCTTATAATATAAATATTTTATGTATATTTTCTGATTTGTAAATATATATTTAATTTAATAATATTTAATTATTTATTTATTCACTTTATTGATTTATTTGCTAAATAAATCCTTAAAAATACTTTTAAGTGTCATAATTGTCTTTATAAATTATGAATGATTTCATTTGAATTATCTTCTGATATATAAGCTTTTAATTTATAATTTCATGATTTATACTTTTATTTGTGTATTTTCCATTTATTTTAATAATAATATTTAATTAATTGTTTTTACTTAATTATTTATCTTTAAATTATGTAACACATGTCTCTTGCCTTTTAGCTATTTTTCTCAAGTAGGTTTTAGTTATTTTTATCAATGGTTAAGATGATTTAACTTCATTCTTGATTTACATAATTTATTTATTGATTTTTATGTCTTTTAATTACCATTTAAATTCAATAATTCATGGAAATTCATAGAAATCACCACTAAACATTTTGGTCAAAAATCTCAGGCCTTTTTAGGCAACTTTTATTCATACAAAATCATATCAATTCAACCTCTCTTGTGTCTTGCTATTTTGAGGGTTTTATGATTAAAAATCGTTTACCGAAATAGTGATTTTAGCCTCATTCTTAAGCAATTAAAGTGCTTCAAAATGGATTTTCATTCTTGTTTCATTATTTCCAGAAAGTTCATCATATTTTGGTGTCCAAAATCGTGAGAGTGGTGGTGGTGTGATATGTGCAATTTAGTGCTTTCGGTTAGTGATTATTTGACCCGAAAAGGTGGTTTTTGAGCTTGTTGTTGTCATGAACAAATAGATCTGAGTTTTGTGCTTTTATTTCAACATTTTTCCAGTAGGTTTATCATATTTTCTTGGTCATAAGATTATGGTGCATGTGTGTGCTCAAAATGCATTTTTGCGTGTTTTTGGTTTGTGATTTCTAGCTTATTTTAACATGTTTTGATTCAAGCTTTATATCCTTGATATTTTATCAATTTTTCCAGAATATTAACACTAATATTAACATATTTTTTACTTATAACAAGTCCATATCCATCTCATAATCCAACAAAAGATCCAACTTTCTTAAATCTAGCATATATGCATTCGAATCAACACTTTTTACTATCAACTTTATAGATCTAACTTTCAACAATACAAAAACATCTTTTATATGAAAAATCTCAGAATATACTCTTCAAAAATATACAAAAACATATAGATCTATCAACAAGAAAGTTACTTTAAAAGCTACGAATTTATAACCACACTTTTGGGTCTTAAACTTGTTGAATCCTTGGATCTTTCTTATTAGATTCGACATGCATGAGCATGGAAAGAAAGAACCTATCAACTTTGCCCTCATTAAGTGTATATTACAAAGAAAACAAGAAGAAAGTATGAGTTTTTGATAAAACCTTTGAATATAAACAAAAACGAGATTAGATCTAGTAAAAAGGATGAAGATTATACCCTCTTGAACTTGATTTTGGATGATGAAATAGGGCAGATTTTCGTGGCCTTCAAACCCCAATAGTATCGAATAAATTGAAGCAAAATAGCTATTAAGCCCTCAACTATTTTATGGAATGCGTGAATTGAAAGGAGGTAGAAGAGAGAGTTTGCCTTGAGAGAATAAGAGTGTGTGTAAAGAATGTGAAGAGTGTGTTGGAGTGGG
>CM067168.1:145317892-145346489 GCA_034093135.1 Erigeron breviscapus
CAAACTTTTGGAAGGGTCTTCAACGGGAGTTGGGTAGTAGAATAAATTTGAGTACCGCCTATCATCCCCAAACCGATGGGCAAAGTGAGAGAACCATTCAAACCTTGGAGGATATGTTGAGAACGTGTGTACTTGAATATGGTGGAGCATGGGATGAACACTTGAAGTTGATTGAATTTGCTTATAATAATAGTCACCATGCAAGTATTGGGATGCCACCATTTGAAATGTTATATGGAAGGAGATGTAGGACTCCAAGTTGTTGGATGGAGCCCGGTGAAAAGCAGTTGACCGGTCCCGAAATTATTGAAATTACCTCTGAAAAGGTTAATGTAGCTAAAGAAGCCTTACGTGTGGCAAGAGAAAGGCAGAAAACATATGCAGATAAGAAAAGGAGACCGATTGAGTTTAATGTGGGTGATTTAGTGATGCTGAAAGTATCACCTTGGAAAGGAGTTATCCGATTTGGAAAAAAGGGAAAGTTGAGTCCAAGATTTATTGGACCTTTTAAAGTGGTGAAGCGCATTAAAGATGTGGCATATCAGTTGGAATTACCTCCAGAATTGGATGGAATTCATAACACCTTCCATGTATCCTACTTGAGGAAATGTTTAGCTGAGGAGTCGAGTGTGATTCCTATTAAAGACGTGAGTATTGACCCAATGAAGAGAATAGTAGACGAACCGGTAGCGATACTTGGAAGAAAGCAAAAGAAGTTACGCAGGAAAGTGATAGATCTTGTTTTGATAAAGTGGAAACATAATCATGGAGAAAGCTTGACTTGGGAAACTGAAGCAGTAATGAAGGAGAAATATCCCGAGTTGTTCCTATCTGATGAGATTCCGGGGACGGAATCCTTGTAAGGAGGAGGTAATTGTAACATCCCGAACTTTTATGTAATGTTTGACTAATGCCGTTAAGTCAATTTGGGGTGTCGTTAAGTCTTTACTTAATATTTGAATGTAGCTATGTGTGATTAACGTAGATAAAGTAGTTAGGTTGAGAGCCTAAATACTAATGACGAATAAAAGTGTGTTTAATGTCGCTTAAAGGCTATGTAGTGCCTTTTAATGAAGGACTAATGTTGTATATGGTCAATAATGCAGTTATGTAGATAATGAAGTATTGCCTAATGTAGTGATCTATTATGCAGTTATGTAGTATAATGAAGTATTGCCTAATGTAGTGGTCTATTATGCAGTTATGTAGTATAATGAAGTATTGCCTAATGTAGTGATCTATTATGCAGTTACGTAGTATAATGAAGTATTGCCTAATGTAGTGATCTATTATGCAGTTACGTAGTATAATGAAGTATTGCCTAATGTAGTGGTCTATTATGCAGTTATGTAGTATAATGAAGTATTGCCTAATGTAGTGGTCTATTATGCAGTTATGTAGTATAATGAAGTATTGCCTAATGTAGTGGTCTATTATGCAGTTATGTAGTATAATGAAGTATTGCCTAATGTAGTGATCTATTATGCAGTTACGTAGTATAATGAAGTATTGCCTAATGTAGTGATCTATTATGCAGTTACGTAGTATAATGAAGTATTGCCTAATGTAGTGGTCTATTATGCAGTTATGTAGTATAATGAAGTATTGCCTAATGTAGTGGTCTATTATGCAGTTATGTAGTATAATGAAGTATTGCCTAATGTAGTGGTCTATTATGCAGTTATGTAGTATAATGAAGTATTGCCTAATGTAGTGATCTATTATGCAGTTACGTAGTATAATGAAGTATTGCCTAATGTAGTGATCTATTATGCAGTTACGTAGTATAATGAAGTATTGCCTAATGTAGTGGTCTATTATGCAGTTATGTAGTATAATGAAGTATTGCCTAATGTAGTGGTCTATTATGCAGTTATGTAGTATAATGAAGTATTGCCTAATGTAGTGGTCTATTATGCAGTTATGTAGTATAATGAAGTATTGCCTAATGTAGTGATCTATTATGCAGTTACGTAGTATAATGAAGTATTGCCTAATGTAGTGATCTATTATGCAGTTACGTAGTATAATGAAGTATTGCCTAATGTAGTGGTCTATTATGCAGTTATGTAGTATAATGAAGTATTGCCTAATGTAGTGGTCTATTATGCAGTTATGTAGTATAATGAAGTATTGCCTAATGTAGTGGTCTATTATGCAGTTATGTAGTATAATGAAGTATTGCCTAATGTAGTGATCTATTATGCAGTTACGTAGTATAATGAAGTATTGCCTAATGTAGTGATCTATTATGCAGTTACGTAGTATAATGAAGTATTGCCTAATGTAGTGGTCTATTATGCAGTTATGTAGTATAATGAAGTATTGCCTAATGTAGTGGTCTATTATGCAGTTATGTAGTATAATGAAGTATTGCCTAATGTAGTGGTCTATTATGCAGTTATGTAGTATAATGAAGTATTGCCTAATGTAGTGATCTATTATGCAGTTATGTAGTATAATGAAGTATTGTATTATGCATGAAATGTCGAAATGAAGTTGATGTATGTTGTGTGCATGTTTGTATGGCTTGAACACCTAGTGCACTAGACTTGCTAGGTTGCCATGTCACTTGCACGTTTAAGGGCCCAAAACGTAAAAGCAGTAACGCAGTAAATGTTTAGGTAATGCAGTCACCTAAACTAAATAACGTAGGTTCGAGCTCGTTAAACTTTGATGCAGTAAAGTGTTAAGCTTAACCCGTACAAGTCTTAGCCGGATGAGTACGCTAACGCAGTTGTTGCTTGGGTGGCTCCTAGCAACGTGGTCACACGCAGTTTGAGTAATTAACGGAGGATTGACCCCTCAGGATTTTGGATTACTCTCGGATTGGCTTGCCATTCCTTAACGACGTACGATGGGTGGCCTTTTGGTGAACCATCAAGTCGGGTGCAATGTAGAGCACACTTAATGCAGTTAATAACGTAGTAAAGCAGAAATGTAGAAAGCAGATATGTGGATAATGAAGTAATGCAGGATAGGCACATTTAGGATGATTATCCTATTTGATATGAAGTTGTTATGCAGATTTGTGTGATGTGTGACGTGCCTAAAGAACTTGTCTAATAATGAAGATTGTTTTAATTGGACAAATGCTTTTAAATTAAGTGTTATCTTACTTAGCTATTTTAAAAAAAAAAAAAAAAAAAAAAAAAAAAAAAAAAAAAAAAAAAAAAAAAAAAAAAAAAAAAAAAAAAAAAAAAAAAAAAAAAAAAAAAAAAAAAAAAAAAAAAAAAAAAAAAAAAAAAAAAAAAAAAAAAAAAAAAAAAAAAAAAAAAAAAAAAAAAAAAAAAAAAAAAAAAAAAAAAAAAAAAAAAAAAAAAAAAAAAAAAAAAAAAAAAAAAAAAAAAAAAAAAAAAAAAAAAAAAAAAAAAAAAAAAAAAAAAAAAAAAAAAAAAAAAAAAAAAAAAAAAAAAAAAAAAAAAAAAAAAAAAAAAAAAAAAAAAAAAAAAAAAAAAAAAAAAAAAAAAAAAAAAAAAAAAAAAAAAAAAAAAAAAAAAAAAAAAAAAAAAAAAAAAAAAAAAAAAAAAAAAAAAAAAAAAAAAAAAAAAAAAAAAAAAAAAAAAAAAAAAAAAAAAAAAAAAAAAAAAAAAAAAAAAAAAAAAAAAAAAAAAAAAAAAAAAAAAAAAAAAAAAAAAAAAAAAAAAAAAAAAAAAAAAAAAAAAAAAAAAAAAAAAAAAAAAAAAAAAAAAAAAAAAAAAAAAAAAAAAAAAAAAAAAAAAAAAAAAAAAAAAAAAAAAAAAAAAAAAAAAAAAAAAAAAAAAAAAAAAAAAAAAAAAAAAAAAAAAAAAAAAAAAAAAAAAAAAAAAAAAAAAAAAAAAAAAAAAAAAAAAAAAAAAAAAAAAAAAAAAAAAAAAAAAAAAAAAAAAAAAAAAAAAAAAAAAAAAAAAAAAAAAAAAAAAAAAAAAAAAAAAAAAAAAAAAAAAAAAAAAAAAAAAAAAAAAAAAAAAAAAAAAAAAAAAAAAAAAAAAAAAAAAAAAAAAAAAAAAAAAAAAAAAAAAAAAAAAAAAAAAAAAAAAAAAAAAAAAAAAAAAAAAAAAAAAAAAAAAAAAAAAAAAAAAAAAAAAAAAAAAAAAAAAAAAAAAAAAAAAAAAAAAAAAAAAAAAAAAAAAAAAAAAAAAAAAAAAAAAAAAAAAAAAAAAAAAAAAAAAAAAAAAAAAAAAAAAAAAAAAAAAAAAAAAAAAAAAAAAAAAAAAAAAAAAAAAAAAAAAAAAAAAAAAAAAAAAAAAAAAAAAAAAAAAAAAAAAAAAAAAAAAAAAAAAAAAAAAAAAAAAAAAAAAAAAAAAAAAAAAAAAAAAAAAAAAAAAAAAAAAAAAAAAAAAAAAAAAAAAAAAAAAAAAAAAAAAAAAAAAAAAAAAAAAAAAAAAAAAAAAAAAAAAAAAAAAAAAAAAAAAAAAAAAAAAAAAAAAAAAAAAAAAAAAAAAAAAAAAAAAAAAAAAAAAAAAAAAAAAAAAAAAAAAAAAAAAAAAAAAAAAAAAAAAAAAAAAAAAAAAAAAAAAAAAAAAAAAAAAAAAAAAAAAAAAAAAAAAAAAAAAAAAAAAAAAAAAAAAAAAAAAAAAAAAAAAAAAAAAAAAAAAAAAAAAAAAAAAAAAAAAAAAAAAAAAAAAAAAAAAAAAAAAAAAAAAAAAAAAAAAAAAAAAAAAAAAAAAAAAAAAAAAAAAAAAAAAAAAAAAAAAAAAAAAAAAAAAAAAAAAAAAAAAAAAAAAAAAAAAAAAAAAAAAAAAAAAAAAAAAAAAAAAAAAAAAAAAAAAAAAAAAAAAAAAAAAAAAAAAAAAAAAAAAAAAAAAAAAAAAAAAAAAAAAAAAAAAAAAAAAAAAAAAAAAAAAAAAGAATAACATCAAACTAATACATATACTATATAGCAAATTAATAGATACGAAATAAAAAAAATAAAAAACTTACTTCAACGTTGGGTTTACGAAAGGGGTAACGACGGGTCGCTCCTAAAGCCTCGCTGAAAAACTGGGTCGCTCCTAAAGCCTCACCGGAAAATCTTGGCCGGAAAATATGGGGGAGAGGGGGGTTGGATCGGTTGGAATGGAGAAGAGAAAGGGAAGACTTGAGAATGAATGAATGGATGGATCCAGAGAAAGAATATATTAATTTTTTCGAGGCACCCTTTAGGAGCGACTTTCGCTCCTAAAGAGGAGTTTTGACGGGTCAACGGTTTTTTTTTTTTTTTTTTTTTTTTTTTTTTTTTTTTTTTTTTTTTTTTTTTTTTTTTTTTTTTTTTTTTTTTTTTTTTTTTTTTTTTTTTTTTTTTTTTTTTTTTTTTTTTTTTTTTTTTTTTTTTTTTTTTTTTTTTTTTTTTTTTTTTTTTTTTTTTTTTTTTTTTTTTTTTTTTTTTTTTTTTTTTTTTTTTTTTTTTTTTTTTTTTTTTTTTTTTTTTTTTTTTTTTTTTTTTTTTTTTTTTTTTTTTTTTTTTTTTTTTTTTTTTTTTTTTTTTTTTTTTTTTTTTTTTTTTTTTTTTTTTTTTTTTTTTTTTTTTTTTTTTTTTTTTTTTTTTTTTTTTTTTTTTTTTTTTTTTTTTTTTTTTTTTTTTTTTTTTTTTTTTTTTTTTTTTTTTTTTTTTTTTTTTTTTTTTTTTTTTTTTTTTTTTTTTTTTTTTTTTTTTTTTTTTTTTTTTTTTTTTTTTTTTTTTTTTTTTTTTTTTTTTTTTTTTTTTTTTTTTTTTTTTTTTTTTTTTTTTTTTTTTTTTTTTTTTTTTTTTTTTTTTTTTTTTTTTTTTTTTTTTTTTTTTTTTTTTTTTTTTTTTTTTTTTTTTTTTTTTTTTTTTTTTTTTTTTTTTTTTTTTTTTTTTTTTTTTTTTTTTTTTTTTTTTTTTTTTTTTTTTTTTTTTTTTTTTTTTTTTTTTTTTTTTTTTTTTTTTTTTTTTTTTTTTTTTTTTTTTTTTTTTTTTTTTTTTTTTTTTTTTTTTTTTTTTTTTTTTTTTTTTTTTTTTTTTTTTTTTTTTTTTTTTTTTTTTTTTTTTTTTTTTTTTTTTTTTTTTTTTTTTTTTTTTTTTTTTTTTTTTTTTTTTTTTTTTTTTTTTTTTTTTTTTTTTTTTTTTTTTTTTTTTTTTTTTTTTTTTTTTTTTTTTTTTTTTTTTTTTTTTTTTTTTTTTTTTTTTTTTTTTTTTTTTTTTTTTTTTTTTTTTTTTTTTTTTTTTTTTTTTTTTTTTTTTTTTTTTTTTTTTTTTTTTTTTTTTTTTTTTTTTTTTTTTTTTTTTTTTTTTTTTTTTTTTTTTTTTTTTTTTTTTTTTTTTTTTTTTTTTTTTTTTTTTTTTTTTTTTTTTTTTTTTTTTTTTTTTTTTTTTTTTTTTTTTTTTTTTTTTTTTTTTTTTTTTTTTTTTTTTTTTTTTTTTTTTTTTTTTTTTTTTTTTTTTTTTTTTTTTTTTTTTTTTTTTTTTTTTTTTTTTTTTTTTTTTTTTTTTTTTTTTTTTTTTTTTTTTTTTTTTTTTTTTTTTTTTTTTTTTTTTTTTTTTTTTTTTTTTTTTTTTTTTTTTTTTTTTTTTTTTTTTTTTTTTTTTTTTTTTTTTTTTTTTTTTTTTTTTTTTTTTTTTTTTTTTTTTTTTTTTTTTTTTTTTTTTTTTTTTTTTTTTTTTTTTTTTTTTTTTTTTTTTTTTTTTTTTTTTTTTTTTTTTTTTTTTTTTTTTTTTTTTTTTTTTTTTTTTTTTTTTTTTTTTTTTTTTTTTTTTTTTTTTTTTTTTTTTTTTTTTTTTTTTTTTTTTTTTTTTTTTTTTTTTTTTTTTTTTTTTTTTTTTTTTTTTTTTTTTTTTTTTTTTTTTTTTTTTTTTTTTTTTTTTTTTTTTTTTTTTTTTTTTTTTTTTTTTTTTTTTTTTTTTTTTTTTTTTTTTTTTTTTTTTTTTTTTTTTTTTTTTTTTTTTTTTTTTTTTTTTTTTTTTTTTTTTTTTTTTTTTTTTTTTTTTTTTTTTTTTTTTTTTTTTTTTTTTTTTTTTTTTTTTTTTTTTTTTTTTTTTTTTTTTTTTTTTTTTTTTTTTTTTTTTTTTTTTTTTTTTTTTTTTTTTTTTTTTTTTTTTTTTTTTTTTTTTTTTTTTTTTTTTTTTTTTTTTTTTTTTTTTTTTTTTTTTTTTTTTTTTTTTTTTTTTTTTTTTTTTTTTTTTTTTTTTTTTTTTTTTTTTTTTTTTTTTTTTTTTTTTTTTTTTTTTTTTTTTTTTTTTTTTTTTTTTTTTTTTTTTTTTTTTTTTTTTTTTTTTTTTTTTTTTTTTTTTTTTTTTTTTTTTTTTTTTTTTTTTTTTTTTTTTTTTTTTTTTTTTTTTTTTTTTTTTTTTTTTTTTTTTTTTTTTTTTTTTTTTTTTTTTTTTTTTTTTTTTTTTTTTTTTTTTTTTTTAGTAATAAGTCATAGTATTTTATTTTTTTGCATTATTTGTCCTATAAAGGGAGCGGAATATGCATTATAAATAAGTAACGATATGAGAGATGTGAATATAAAGGTTGTTTAATACTACTTAAACTTAGATATGGAATTTCTCACACCATAATATTTTAATCTATTAAAAACAGAGAGCCCAAATCTTAATATTTGACGGGTCAACGGTTACGGGTATATGCATGGGTATCCGCGAGCAATAAATGGGTCACCCCTTTAGGAGCGACTGTCGCTCCTAAAGGGGTGTGGTCGGGTTACCAAACATTCCGTGGTCGGGGTATCTGGCCCGTTTTTTTTTCTAAATTTGTACGTATGTAGCAGACCATTTTTTTATATTGTTTATTTTATAATGGAAAGGTGTACATTTGATTTTTTTAAATAAATTGGGGCTAGGGATGTCGAATTACTTTTTTAGAGTTTTAGTTTTGGTTGTGAAAATGTCAAACTTCTATCTTGGTTATACTTTTGTATATATGAAGTCTCTAGTCTTAGTCGTTCATGTGGTCCATGGATGTAGTTTCAATTATCATATATTGGTCGGCGAATGAGTTTTTAAATTGATATATGGTCGGAGATTGATTTTAAATATGCTATATTGGTCATAAAATTGTCTCGTTAACAGTCTAATTAGTTGCAGCATGAATAATTGATTGAGTTGAAATTCAGAATTGTTACGATTAGGACATTGAAAGCAGCTTAGGTTGAGATTTTAGAACATAAATATGTAAATTGTTATTTCATGTCATTTAAACCCTTAAACTTTATCATATGATCCAAGGGTCACATCATATCTTTTTTTGTTTTACTTTTATAATATTTATTTATAATAACCAATTTATAAACATATATACTAGAAGGGATTTTGCGTAAAACGGCGGTGGTGTGATGGTGGTGGCGGCGGTGGTGGTGACGACAACGAATGGTGGCGGCGGCGGCTTGACAACAAGTAGTGTAGGCTATTGATGTAGAGATAATTGATGTAAAAATGATAATGTATAATTTTAAGAGTCTTAGATTTGTAAACTATTTTATTAAGAATATTTTTGAAACATTACCTAAGGAGGTGGGTGGAGTAGTAATAAGTCATAGTATTTTATTTTTTTGCATTATTTGTCCTATAAAGGGAGCGGAATATGCATTATAAATAAGTAACGATATGAGAGATGTGAATATAAAGGTTGTTTAATACTACTTAAACTTAGATATGGAATTTCTCACACCATAATATTTTAATCTATTAAAAACAGAGAGCCCAAATCTTTAATCTATTTAATAAACAAAAATTAAAGAATTACGGAGTATTATGTAAGGAGTTTCATACTTAAGTTTAGGTATAAAACCACCTTATATAGATTTTTTTAAAAAGCGGAAACGTATTGATTTAGACCATTCGTAGTCCCCCTGCAAAGTATTAAGTATTCATTATATCTCACAACATATACCCAAATATTCATTGTATCTCACAACATACCCAAATACCTAATTAAAACATTTTTTTTAATTTTTTATCTTTTTTTAAAAAAAATAAATTGCTCACTCACCCTTCACCACTCGGGTGATGGCTGTCGCCTCATCACTTTCACCAAGCCCCACCACCGATGCCCGGCCCGTATCAACCCTTGACCAAAGGCTTCATCCTTCATCATCAAATCCTTCATCATCAAGGGCGCCACTCACCGATCTTTACAGATGGTCTGATGAGGTATGCAATGTATGATATTAATTAATGATGTATATATTGAAACTAGTTGTAGACCCGTGTAAAAACACGGACAATCGATAGACATTTTATAAAGTGATATAGTAATATAAGCAATATATTCTGATGCGGAAATGACCCCGAACCATTTCCACAAAAAGTGCTCCAGTTGGATCCTCCAGATGCATTCTCCAGTGAAGATCCTCCAGGTGCAGACTCCAGTCTCCAGTCTCCAGCTCCAGTCTCCAGTTTCCAGACTCCAGTCTCATGTCCAGGTAGACTCCAGTCTCCAGACTCCAGTTTCCAATCTCCAGTTCCAGGTAGACTCCAGTCTCCAGACTCCAGTTTCCAGTCTCCAGTCTCCAGTCTCCAGGCTCCAGTCTCCAGACTCCAGTTTTCAGTCTCCAGTTACAGGTAGACTCCAGTCTCCAGACTCCAATCTCCAGTCTCCAGTCTCCAGACTCCAGTTTCCAGTCTCCAGTCTCCAGACTCCAGATTCCAATCTCCAGTCTCCAGTTTCCAGTCTCCCAGACTCCAGTCTCCAGACTCCAGTTTCCAGTCTCCAGACTCCAGTTTCCAGTCTCCAGTCTCCAGACTCCAATCTCCAGTCTCCAGTTTCCAGTCTCCAGACTCCAGTTTCCAGTCTCCAATCCAGACTCCAATCTCCATTCTCCAGTCTCCAGACTCCAGTTTCCAGTCTCCAGTCTCAGTTTCCAGTCTCCAGTCTCCAGTCTCCAGTTCCAGTCTCCAGACTCCAGTCTCCAGTTTCCAGTCTCCAGTCTCCAGTCTCCAGTCTCCAGTTCCAGACTCCAGTCTCCAGACTCCAGTTTCCAGTCTCCAGACTCCAGTTTCCAGTCTCCAGTCTCCAGACTCCAATCTCCAGTCTCCAGGTAGACTCCAGTCTCCACTCTAGTTTCCAGTCTCCAGTCTCCAGACTCCAGATTCCAATCTCCAGTCTCCAGACTCCAGTTTCCAGTCTCCAGACTCCAGTTTCCAGTCTCCAGTCTCCAGACTCCAGATTCCAATCTACAGTCTCCAGTTTCCAGTCTCCAGACTCCAGTTTCCAGTCTTCAGTCTCCAGACTCCAGACTCCAGTGGGAATGTGTTCAATGATATCCCGCCATATAAAAATGTCACATTTGGGTGGAAGCCATTTAGCCCGCTTAAAAAAAATAGCCGAGAAAATAAATGTTACATTTAAATGCCTTTTATTAATAGCCTAAAATGTCAACCTGGTGAAATGTAGAAAAGCTATTCACGTTTTTCTGATACTCTAATCAAATTCATTTATTTCCCATGGTTCCACTTTCATTTTCACCCTTTAATATTTTTAGAATTACAATATATTTATCCTAATTAAATTTAGAAAGACCCCTCGATCAACTAATAGTAACTATCTCTAATTAACCTCGAAAAGATAAAGGATTTTAATATATACTCGTAGTTTTTAATGAATTTGTAGCCTTTGGGGCATCGCGTAACATAAGAGTACCTGACATTATCTTAGTTAGTCGTTCAGAAAAATATATATTACTTAGTTCAAAAAAAAATATATTACACTTTTTGACATTGAATGAAAAAAAAAACTTATCAAATACTCCGTAATACTTAATTTAAATCTACCCACCAATTTACAAAAAAATCTTCAGCATGTTAACAACCCAAAATCTTTTCTAATAACAAGCTTTTTCCTTCACATAAATACAATTACAAAATTGTAATTTCCAGTCTCCAGACTCCAGTATCCAGTCTTCCAGTTTTGCTTCTTTTATTTCATCTTTACAAATTTTGCAAGTTTATCTTCGTTACACACAACCTGCAATTAATTTTCAAGCATATTAGAATAGCATATATCCAAAAACATGTCACAAAACTTGTAAAGTTACAAGTATGCCACGATTTGAGTTTACATGATCATCCAAAACAACTCTAGTCCCAGCCTTTGCAACAGTAAACGACTGCTCATCAATCCAGCCTTAAATAACTGTCCAAAACCCACCTTTTCCCAACACTTGATCCATTATCGATAATGCAGCTCAATCTTTTATCCATGAAAAGTACTAATTTAATTACCATTGGCATGTGATAGCAAGGTCACATACACAAATCAAATGCCATGCCAAGGAATACATTATCTCAACTTATTTCAATACAACATCTTCCTGTCTTGATAAAGAGGAGAAAAGCAAGATAGGTTACCGAATTGACTCATTAGAGATAGAGCGTCGATCTTCGCATTCTTAAGTATATGGGCGTAATTCCCACCTCGAAATTTCATTAGCTGAGAAGCACCATCATTTTTAATCCTTTATATGACAACAACTCTATACCTGCATATTAATATACAGTTTCATCAAATATCGTTGCTTCATTATATAACACGGTTGCATAACTTGGTCTAAAATTTATAAGCCATCAAATTTAAATGGTCCCGGATGCAAACAATACTACATCATAAAAAAATCAGTCAATAACTAAATAAAGAACATAAAAAATTCATCATTTATTTTACCTTTTGACGAGTGTCCTGGTCTCTATGAACACTTCAGCAGCACGCCTACAACCTATCATCCATCACTGCTACTTCCAAAAGCCTTTCGATCATCATCTTCTGCTCTATTTCCTTGAAGCCTTTGAAATTATCTCTCTTTAACTAACCTGCCTCAACATAAAAAGCGTGTTCAGAATTGTTCATGAAAAAATGTACCTGATATGTTCATGAAAAAATCAAACCTGACTTCTTCAAGGGTTAATATTGTTAATCAAGAAGCAACGAAGCAAAGTGGATTTCAAGCAACTTTTGATTAAAAACTAAGAAATCACAAAAAGTTTATGTACATCAGTATAGTAACTCAAACAACAAATTTTACATATTTTATTGACCCAAAAATATAATCAAACAGTTCATGTACATCAATATAGAAGGAAACAATTTAAAGAATTTAATTTAAAATAAAACTCACCATATGTTGTTCTTTTCGATTTGATTACATCTGAAAGTTTTCTTTTGGTCATCCATCTTACAATCTAAATATATAATCAAAAACCCAATAACAGTTGTACATCAAAATCCATTACGCGAGGCTAAGGAAGAAAAAAAAAAGAGACCAGAATCCTCACCGGGCTATAAATGTGGAAGTGGCAGCAAAAACGGCCATGGAATATGTCGGTCCATAAATCAGTCAAAAACACCTGAAAACACAAATCAATATAGCATAAACACACATTGAATCATATTTCCTCCTAATACAATACTAATCAAAACTAAATATTTTATTAAAAAACAAAACAACATCATATTCATCACCAAATTTCTCTTTAAATGCCATTGCTTCAGCTAAAACTCGGTGACAACCATCGGTATCACTCTCAAAAATCAAAATGAACATTTTTTAAAAAAATAAATAAAAAACAATCAGTTTCATCTTTCCAACTCTTAACTAAAAAGATACCCATCCTTTTTTAATCTAATACAAAACTAAATAAAACAATGAATCATATTATATATATTAACAACCACCAACCTACTCTTAATTTGTTACGTCTCCTAAAGGAGATCGGTGGTGTATATCTCCGATCAACCATCGCCCCATGACGCCAGTTTTCTGCCACCACCGTTTCACCTAACTTCCGCTAGATCTAGAGAGTGACCGGATATGTGTATGTGTATCAATCGTGTTCAAAAATTAGGGTTTTAATTTGAGGCTAAAAATTATGATAATGATGATGAGATGAGAAGAGAGATGGGAGAAGACTGAAAGTGGAAGAATCGATAAAAGGAGATCTGTGATTTTTGAATTGTTTTTGGAGAAAGAGAAAGAGAAGAAAGAGTATTAAGGAAGTTGGATCAAATCTTCTCATAGAAGCCAAGAAAAAAACACACATGACATCATGTGTTTTTTCCTAGTTGGACATGCTACTTAATCGACACCTAAGCTTTTCTAGTGCTTTATATATATATACTAGTTGTAGACCCGTGTAAAAACACGGACAGTTTCCAGACTCCAGTCTCCAGTTCCAGGTAGACTCCAGTTTCCAGTCTCCAGTCTTCAAGTCTCCAGACTCCAGTCTCCAGTTCCAGGAGTCTCCAGACTCCAGTTTCCAGTCTCCAGTCTACAGACTCCAGTCTCCAGTTCCAGGCTACTCCAGTCCAGTCTCCAGACTCTAATCTCCAGTCTCCAGTCTCCAGACTCCAGTTTCCAGTCTCAGACTCCAGTTCCAATCTCCAGTCTCCAGTCTCCAGGTACTCCAGTTTCCAGTCTCCAGTCTTCAAGTCTCCAGACTCCAGTCTCCAGTTCCAGGAGTCTCCAGACTCCAGTTTCCAGTCTCCAGTCTACAGACTCCAGTCTCCAGTTCCAGGCTCCAGTCTCCGGACTCCAGTTTCCAGTCTCCAGACTCCAATCTCCAGTCTCCAGTCTCCAGACTCCAGTTTCCAGTCTCCAGACTCCAGATTCCAATCTCCAGTCTCCAGTCTCCAGTTTCCAGTCTCCAGTTCCAGGCAGACTCCAGACTCCAGTTTCCAGCCTCCAGACTCTAGTCTCCAGACTCCAGTTTTCAGTCTCCAGTCTCCAGTTTCCTTCCAGTCTCCAGTCTCCAAGTCTCCAGACTCCAGTCTCCAGTTCCAGGTAGACTCCAGTCTCCAGACTCCAGTTTCCAGTCTCCAGACTCCAGTCTCTCAGTCTCCAGACTCCAGATCACTCCAGTCTCCTCCAGTCTCCAGACTCCAGTTTCCAGTCTCCAGTCTCCAGACTTCCAGTCAGTCTCCAGTCTCCAGTCTCCAGACTCCAGTTTCCAGTCTCCAGTCTCCAGGCAGACTCCAGTCTCCAGACTCCAGTCCAGTCTCCAGACTCCAGTTTCCAGTCTCCAGTCTCCAGACTCCAGTCTCCAGTTCCAGACTCCAGTTCCAGACTCCAGTCTCATTCTCCAGACTCCAGTCCAGTCTCCAGTCTCCAGACTCCAGATTCCAATCTCCAGTCTCCAGTCTCCAGACTCCAGTTTCCAGTCTCCAGTTCCAGGCAGACTCCAGTCTCCAGTCTCCAGTCTCCGGACTCCAGTTTCCAGTCTCCAGACTCCAATCTCCAGTCTCCAGTCTCCAGACTCCAGTTTCCAGTCTCCAGTTCCAGGCAGACTCCAGTCTCCAGACTCCAGTTTCCAGTCTCCAGACTCTCAGTCTCCAGTCTCCAGTCTCCAGACTCCAGTCTCCAGTTCCAGGTAGACTCCAGTCTCCACTCTAGTTTCCAGTCTCCAGTCTCCAGACTCCAGATTCCAATCTCCATTCCAATCTCCAGTCTCCAGTCTCCAGACTCCAGTCTCCAGTCTCCAGACTCCAGTCCAGTCTCCAGTCTCCAGGCAGACTTCAGTCTCCAGACTCCAGTCTCCAGACTCCAGGCTCCAGTCTCCAGACTCCAGTTTCCAGTCTCCAGTTTGATTCTCCAGTCTGATTCCATTTCTCCAGTTTGGTGGGTTGATTAGGTATCAAAATTGTAGCTACAACCCTTTAATATTAGTTACATGTATTGGTTATATTAAATATTCAATTTAGTCTTTGTTTTTGATTTCTTTTTGGCAATTCATGGGATGTTATGTTTAAAATATTAATAATTTGTTATGAAAAAATATTTTTTAAAAATGTTTTAGCATTAAGTCAAATATTGATTAAGACAAATAAAAAGTTCTAAAATGTAAAATAATGACCAACAATAAAATGTAACAAATGATAAGCTTAGATTACATGTTTGTTTACGTTACTGGTTATATTAATCATTAATTTGATTAGTGTTTGTTTTTAAATAGTTTTTGGCAATCCATGGAATGTTTTGTTTTCAAATAGTTAATGGTTTAGCATTTTATGTAGTTAATTCAAATTTCATAAACATAAATGAACACTATTAAAATGAAGGGATAAGGACCAAAAATAAAACCTAACACATGATCGTGGTTGAAATTAATTTTATAACTTCAACCAAAACAAAGATAATGTTGTTAACTTTCAACAAAAAAATTATTTTAAAACCAACCAAATGTATTTATAAATGAAAACTTAAGGTTCAATTTCACAAAGTATTGAAAATATGTAAAACATATATTAACCCGAAAACCCCACCTAACTTATCCCCTTAATCCCTTAATCTCCTTAATATATACAACCATTTTATATATACAATCATAGTTGTAGACCCGTGTGAAAACACGGATTATTGATAGACATTTTATAAAATAAATATTTTATAAAAAGTTCTATATTGACAAAAATATCTAAGTCAAAGACATGTCTCATTGAATAACCCGGAGAAAACCTTTACTTGTTTAGTCGTTCTTATGAATACATTTTTTAAGCAACTTTCAATATCAAGTTAAAAGTCTCATGCTAAACCCATGGGTTATTTTAGAATTTTCTATTCTAAGCATAAAATGCAAATCCCAATTTATAATAAAGCATAATAAACTACGAAATCAAATACTTAAAAATCATGTCGTATATTAATGATAAAAAATGATAAAGTTGAGTTGCATGTTTGATTCTCCAGTCTGATTCCATTTCTTGCTATATAAAATAATTGGACAAGAACACATTAAGCAACTAAAAATGAAGAAACTTATACAGTGGAAAAATCTAGCTACTTTGTCCCTTCATGGGACTAAAAAACAAACACTTAGTGAATCAAAGATGTAATCTTTCCATTTGAGCAAATCAATTAATGATGTATATGTTAAAATGGTTTAAATAAGATACAAAAGCATTTTATTTCAAGCTGATAATACTTTTGATGCGGAAATGACCCCGGACCATTTCCACAAAAAAAGTGCTCCAGTTGGATCCTCCAGATGCATCATCCAGTTGGATCCTCCAGGTGCATCCTCCAGTGAAGATCCTCCAGGTGCATCCTCCAGTTTTCAGTCTCCATATCCAGTTTCTCCAGACTCCAGTCTCCAGTTTTCCAGACTCCAGTCTCCAGACTCCAGACTCCAGGCTCCAGACTCCAGACTCCAGACTCCAGACTCCAGTCTCCAGACTCCAGGCAATTTTTATAAAGTTGGGGGATGTGTAGAAGCCATGTCTTAAATTTTAAATAGTTATAAGAAAATCTGAATTTTGAATTCTTGAGAAGTGAAATTCTTGAGAAGTGAATTTTGAAAATCTGAATTTTGTATTTGTTATAAGAAAAAAATCTGAATTTTGAATTCTTGAGAAGTGAAATAAAGTTTAACCAAGTTAATTTGCATTGGAAACATTCAATTATGGCTGTAACTTTAGAAAGCAAGTACCTGGAGCCATGACAAACCCACTGCTCGATGCAACTGAAAGCCTCTAACTCCTAAACATGTAGTTAGAACCAAATTAAAAGCCAACCAAACCGTGAACTAACGTGGCTGCTCTAGGTTCTTGACAACTCACTTTTGTGAGATCATGCTCTAATCTCCTTTAATATATATATAATATATAATATCGTCATATATATATATATATATATATCGATAAAATATTAAAGATAAAATATATAAATTTATTTACCTCTTCTCCTTGATTTGACCGCCGGCTCAGTAAGAACAATATCATCATCCTGATGCAAAACACATAACAAATACAAAAATTGATAATTAAAACCACCAAGTCTTCAATACCAGGCAACCCAAATATCTCTTCCAACAAAACCACCACATCCACAATATAAATAGCTAACAATTTTTATAACTACAAAAATTGATGAAGATAGATTGATGAAGATGGATGACTAAGAATAAGATGAAGAAGGCAATAGAAAAAAACTTACAAAAAGTTTTTGTTCATTTGTTTTGTATAGATCGGAATCAAAATCAAAAGATAAATACAATAACTGTCAAAAAAAATTCAAAGATCTGAATAAATATTAATAACAATGAAAATTTGTTTGAAATGAATTTTACCTTGTTAGCTTAAAAGCAGATGGAGAACATGTTATTATGTGAGGAATGAGAGAAGTTGATCAGAGATGACCTTCGCTGCCGTGGATCTGACCGGAGATGAGCTACCATCGTTGATCTGATCGGAGACTGTAACAACCAACTAAAAAAATATTAGGGTTTTCGGGCTAAAAATTAAGATAGTGATGATAAGAGAAAAATAATTAGAAGACTCAAAAAGAAAGATGACGAGAAGAGAAGAGAGAAAGAGAAGATTGAAAGAGAAAAAGGTTGAGTGAAAAAAAAGATCTGTAACTTTTGAGTTTTTTTTGGGAAAATGAAAAAGAAAGAGAAAGAAGAGTATTAAAGAAGATTGGATCAAATCTTCCCATGGAAGCTAAAAAAAAACACACATGACATCAGCCATTATGTGTTTTTTATGATGTGGATAACCTTAAAGGCCGACACATAAGCCTTTTCTTAGGTCATCACCTAATCTCCTTTAATATAGTTAGAGATAGAGTGTGGAGTGCAACTAGCTAGTAATAAAAAGTCTAAAAAGATGGTGCAAGCTTTCAATTAATGCAATTCATCCTTATCTACGGCAATATATGATGTGATAGGATAGTACATATAGCTTAATTTGTAATCCTTCTATACGAGAAATGATTAATGCTCAATATGATTAATTTTAATTGGATCAGGTTAATAGCATGTTATTACACTAATTAAACTCTTGTGTAATCTACGTAGTAAAAGAGAGATACATATGAATCTACATAATATGGTTTTTTGCCTAATTTATTTTTCATTAGTAACAATAGCTACATAATCACATGGATATCGGCTTTTGCCTTCGCAAGATATCCGCTTACAAGATTAAACTCGGATCTTGGCAAACATTTTTGGATGATATTAGAAGCCTGGATCATATGTTAAAATTAAATATAAGTATTATATTATATTAAATTATATTATAATGTAATTATTACAATCTTTTAATAAATAGTACTAGAAGCCATTTTTGGATTATATGTTCATGTGCTTGTACAAATAGGATAATGAGTTAGATGCAACATGTGAACAGTTGAAGTAATAAACAACATGAGAAAGTAGAACATGTAATCATATTAGTAATGAAAAATAAAATGGAATAATTTCATATATGCCATTGATAAATATCAAGATATCATATTTATCAAATTAAATTTTGAAATATCATATATGTCATTCCTAGTATCCTAAAATATCAAATATGTCATTGTTAACTATAAAAATATCATATAGGCCCAAATACATTTTATTATATGTTATATATGTCATTATTTTTAAAAAACAATTATCTAACATGTCATTGAAATATATATATCAATATGTTCAACTAAGTTAATTAAGTGAAAATTAAACATTAAAATTCTTTTAAATAATCGTCAAATTCTAAATTCGTATTTATCCTCTCTTTTTTTAGTTATGGGGTTTTTTCATCAAATAACATGGAGACAAATTTCCATGCAATAATAAAAGCATCACATATGTCATCACAAACCAGGATTGCAAAATACTTAATTATATAACATGAGTGAATTGAGTAACGAATTTAAGAACATCATAAAATTAATCATGTTGATTACATTGAATAAAATTTAGGTAGTTATAAAGAAAAATCATGGACTGAATTATAAAAACAAGTGAAAAGGCAAGTATAACTGTAAATTTCAATTTTTTTTATTGATTTTTGACTATATTAATATAATTGGGCATAGAAATTAATTTAGATATAGATATAATTACACTTGACAACCCGTCTATGCAGGGGCGGATCCATAATGAAACCACTGGGGGTATGGCCCCCGTTGCAACTCAAAGATATTCTAGAAACAATTGGTTTTATAGCATCATTAAATTTATCCTACATGCATTATATTAAGTTTGCCCCCACCTAAAAATATTCATGCCCTCATCCGAATACACAAAAAGCTAAATTACCTTAGAAGAGTATGTTTATATCTTAAACAAAGTTATGCGAAGTGTTATATTTATAGAAGAGAATAGTGATAAAATTAGTTTCGTTGTCCGATGTGGGACAACTACTTCAAATGCTACCAGACTACTAATTTGAAAGAGTGCTATTTTTTTTTCTTCTCAACATTCATAAACACATTAGTTGTAAGTATTAGACATACAAAGTTAACCATGGACTTGATTTTCAGTTCTGCTTATATTAAGCAGATTTGATATCAATACTTATAACTTGAACTTAACCAAATCAAATAAAGAGATTGTAGACTATATCTTGGCTGCCAATGAGTTAGTCTAATTGTAGAGCATAATTACTTAATTAGCGTCCATATATAACTTATGTTTCTCACCTAAGCCATTGTTTTTATAAATCCAAGAATTAATAATACATGAAGTGTAGACTGTAGACCAAATTAAATTTTATAAAGATATTAAGACTACAAGTTAATTTGACCCGACCCGTTTTGACATACTAAAATTGATCCGTTCAATTTGTGCTATCCGACCCTTCTTAGTACTTGCCCCCATTTATAGTATTTTCTAGATCCGCCACTGTTTATATATATTATAAAAAGAGAAGAAAAGAGTGCAAAGTCATAGAAATTTCCGTTGTGGATTCGTTCACCGTTGGATCATTATGAATTTTAATATATTGATTCAAGACACATAGATTTGCGATCTGGCCATATGGATCTTCAATTGGAGGTTTCGACAAAGAAATATAACTTGTTGAAGTTGCAGGTCAAATTTGCAGAGATTTTTTGCTGTTATTGTGTTTCAATTTTTGTGTGATTATTGTTGGGTAATTCGTCTTCATTTACAATTTTGGTAAAGAGTATATAAGTTTAGTAAAAATTTTATAACATCTAGATATAAAATTCCAACAATTACAATTTTAGTCAAATATATTAATGCAAAGGTCAATAAACTATGCATTGCTCTTTGAAGAAGTTAACATTAAAAGATGAAATATTATTATTTAGAATTTTTTTTGTTTAACTAATTCAAAATTTCAAACACATATCAAAATTATTGTATTTTAGATTAATTTTACAACATTTTTTTTATGTGTTTGAACAAAATTAATACGAGTGAGGTGAGATCCTCTAAAGTTGATCCAACTTTATAGGTCAAGTTAGATCAACGTTATCTATTGGATTAAATCCAATGGTAAAGTTAGATCAACGTTAGCTATTGTATTAATTTACTCTTGGTGTATGCACTTGGTGTATGTATTGTAAACTTGCTTGTGGCTTAACGTTTTGTTGGGTCACCTAATAATAGTAATTGATTTTGTTGGTCGTTCAAAAAAAAAATAATTCTGGACCATTGGATTTAATCTAATGGTTAAAGTTGATATAATTTACCTATAAAGTTGATCAACTTTAGAGGATATTACGTTAATTAGCAAAATCTATCCTAATTTACCTTTTCTTATAAAGAATAATTTTAGGACATATAAAAACGGCAGCACTATTACAAAATATTTAACATGAGGTTTTGAAAAATTCAAAGTTAAAAAAAATTGGAGGGATAATCAAGGGGGCGGCAAAAACCACGACCACCAAACACACACACACACCGTCGTCAATCGCCACCATGTCCTCCAGATCTTCTTCTTCACGTGCTTCAATCTCTCCGTTCAGGTCTCGAAAATCTTCCGAGCCGCCGCCGGACACTTCATCCCGCCGGTCCAAACCACAGATTTCTCCGGCGAAACGCAATAACAGTCCAGTAGTTGCTTCAAATAAAGTCAAAGAGAATGTAACTGTCACCGTTAGATTACGTCCTCTCAAGTAACAACATTTTCTTAATTAATTAATTAATTAATTTATTAATGATTTCTGTTTCAATTTGTTTGTTATAACTGTTTCTGATTTGTTTGCTTGTTACTTCAGCTCGAGAGAGATCCGTAAAGGAGACGAGGTTGCGTGGTTTGCTGATGGCGATTACTCGATTCAAAACGAGTTTAATGCCGCATTTGCTTACGGATTTGGTTAGTTTAGCAGCTCATTTTTTGTTTTCATTAGAATGTATTGTAGTTTATGCTTTAATTAATTAAATAATTAATTCAGTTAGGATAGTTTTTTAGGGAGGAAGTTGGAAGTACTTACTTAAATAGTAGCAACTAAATTTAAGTTATTTTCGTGTTCATTTAATCGATTATGTGAACGTTTCTTTAATTTATCTGGGCAAAATATGTTAAATGACAACCTACTTACACTTTTGTTCCAAGATAGGCAATGTTAGTAACTATGTTAGAGACCAATATCAGTAATGTACTTAATTGGAACAAAATTTGAAAACTTACTACTTGATCATGGTAGTAACTTTTAACCTTATTATTGTATTGATTTTTTGATGTAATAAAATGTATTATATTGTTAATACAGACAGAGTGTTTGGACCAGCAACGACAACAAGGCAGGTTTATGATGTTGCAGCTCATCATGTTGTTAATGGTGCCATGGAAGGAATTAATGGTATTCTTTTATGATCTAAAAATATAACAAAATATATCTGCTTTTGATTGTCACATGTTTTTTGGTGAGTCACTGGAAGCTTGGAGAATACGATTTCTCTTGTATCTGAATCTTACAGCTTTGTTGAATCTAAGATGTCATGAAATTGAGCTCAATATGCCTATTTACATGTATTTACTAATTATGCAGGCACAGTGTTTGCATATGGTGTGACTAGCAGTGGGAAGACTCATACAATGCATGTATGCCTATTTATTTATTTATATCTTTTGCTTTGCCATTATTTTATTATGCCATCTTGTAACATACATAATACTTCCTTCTATAAAAAAAATAATTTTAATCCTATATTGCTTGTTGTCGTATTTGGATTAGATTCAGATATAACTGTAGTTGTTAATTAGAGTCTATGGTATGTGTAGGGCGAGCAAAAGTCACCTGGTATTATACCTCTGGCCGTGAAGGATGTGTTTGGGATTATTCAAGAGGTAAATGCTGCTTCTTCACCCAATGATATCTTGCCTGAATGGGCACTAACTTGTAAAAGTTAGGATGGATTTGTTTCGTTACACACTAAAAATACTGTAATTTCATCAGACACCTGGACGGGAGTTTCTGCTTCGTGTATCATATCTGGAGATCTATAATGAGGTGTGCACCTTTTTTATAATGTCTGGTTTCTCTTTTCTTGGGAGATTGTGATATGGAGTGACCAATCGAAGGTTATGATGAGGATTCATACTGCACTTTGGACTTTCAGAGTGGTTTTAATTACGTGCCATATGCTATGCTAATGTGTTTCTTTTCTCCAAGGTCATAAATGACTTGCTTGATCCAACAGGCCAGAACTTACGAATACGAGAAGATAATCAGGTTCATATGTTAATATCATGTTCCTATTAGGTTTCTTTATCATCTGCTGAATATTACATAAGTAGTTCACTGATTTAAATTTGGTCTCATATTGGGTTTGCACTTGACAGGGAACTTATGTTGAGGGAATCA
Source organism: Erigeron breviscapus (assembly GCA_034093135.1). NCBI lineage: Eukaryota > Viridiplantae > Streptophyta > Magnoliopsida > Asterales > Asteraceae > Erigeron > Erigeron breviscapus. The sequence continues at coordinate 145,340,348 of CM067168.1, forward strand.
AGGAGGAAGTTGTTCTGTCACCTGCTCATGCTCTTTCATTGATAGCATCTGGAGAAGGTATGGTTGTTTCCATTTTCTCCCTTTATATTGAAATATATGTTGAAAAAATCTTACCTTGAAGCAAAAAGTATAAGAAATATGATTATGTTGTGTACCATTTTTGTGTATTTGGTGTGCTTTACATATTTTCATGACTACACGCCCTATATTCAAGCATCTGATTTTCTAATTTTGTGTTTAAATGTTTGTCCTTTTTATGGTTGCAGCACATAGGCATGTAGGTTCGAATAACTTCAACTTACTCAGCAGTCGTAGCCATACTATATTCACCCTGGTAATATAATATTGTTTTGTTTAACACGATCTTTGTATATGTATGTAATATTGTTGTGTTTATCTCTTAGGTTTGAATATGTTTGGCCCATTGGTCACTTTATATTTTATTTGTTCCTAACATGATATATAGAACATCTAACACTTTTCCAAGTTCAAATTTGTGAGAACCAGACTTTATTAGGTAAAGTTACATGATTTATATAATATGTATGCTTCATTACAAATAGGATCCAATGATTCTTATCCTGATCACTCATCATGCTCACATGGCTTTCAATTTCAAAGTAATAATCTGAAAGGTTTTATGTCAATTTGTCTACTAGATGATTGAAAGCAGTCCATGTGGGGAAAATCAGGAAGATGAAGTAAAGTTGTCACAGCTGGTATTGCAAAAAAAATTTGTTATATATTTGGGGTTGATATATGTATTAAACTATGTTTATTGATTCACTCTTTTTTTTGTAGCACTTAATTGACCTGGCAGGATCTGAAAGTTCTAAGACGGAGACGACAGGAATGAGGAGGAAAGAAGGCTCATACATAAATAAGAGCTTGCTTACACTTGGCACAGTAAGATTATATGCTATTTCTTTCTTAAATCGGGGGACTTCAAAATATAAAGTTTGAAGTTTGAGTTACCTATAGCCTGTAGGTATATTTGATGCAAGGACCTATGTTTCATTTGAGATCCATGTTTTATATACAGGTGATATCTAAACTAACAGAGGGTAAGGCTGCTCACATTCCTTATCGAGATTCAAAGCTTACACGGTTGTTACAGTCATCTCTTAGTGGTCATGGACGAGTTTCTGTAAGTTCAAGTACCTTTTCAAGTTGCTTTCCGTAACCTTTCTGGTACTTCAACATGTAGAATTCATCCTCGATTTTATAGCAATTTGATGTCTTAATTGAACTATCTAAGTATTGATACTTTTGACTTTTTTGGACCTTGGTGTAGCTTATATGTACTGTGACTCCTGCCTCAAGCAATACAGAGGAAACACACAATACCCTTAAGTTTGCACACCGTAGTAAGCATGTGGAAATAAAGGCTTCACAGAATAAGGTGACACTGGATCAATCCATCTTGACTTCCCATACCTGGCTTTCTTTCTGACCTCTTTATGCGTGAACTTTAGATTATTGACGAGAAATCGCTTATCAAGAAGTATCAAAAGGAAATTTCCAGTTTAAAGCAAGAGCTTCAGCAATTAAAACGTGGTATGATGGAGAATCAATCCATGATGGCACCAAACCAAGAGGATCTGGTTAATATGAAACTTCAGGTTTTTACTGTGTAATGATATAAGTTATTCCAAATTTGCAAATATTTACTGTAATAACATTTTGGTTAACATGTGGCAGTTGGAAGCTGGACAAGTTAAATTACAGTCAAGATTAGAGGAGGAAGAACAAGCCAAAGCGGCATTGATGGGAAGGATTCAAAGATTGACTAAACTAATTTTGGTCTCCACGAAGAGCACAATGGGACAAAATATACCTGGAAATCCAGATCACCGAAGGAGGCATTCCTTTGGTGAAGATGAAGTATGTAATATTTGTTCTGTGTGGTTTGAAAAGTTGGCGGGTAGTGTAACAGGTCAAACTAGGCAGTCTTTGATATGGGTTAAATGGGCGGGGTTAGGATGGTCCGTCAAGTCCTTTTGGTCCACTTACTCCTGAAGTTTTAAGCTCACTAATGCATCAGATAGGATTGTAAAAACTACATATTTGAATGAACCTTTAGTTAGTTTAATAATGAAGTGATCAAGAGGACTTAAGATTTAATAACGGTTTGGGCGACGTTCTCTCAGTTGACCTATTGACCCATTACCATTATATCTAAGTTTATCATTTGGATATAAAAACAACTCAAAAACCAGCCCATTTCTTAGGCAAATGGGTTTGAACTGGCAGCCTCTAGTTCAGTGTATTCAAGTTTTTGTTGTATGAGAATGGATTAGTAAGTATTAAACTTTGCCTATTCATTTTGGTGTTACATTTCCAACAGTTATTGGTATTTAATTGAATACTTATACATATAACATATTGATACAGCTAATACACTTACCAGACAAAAAGCGGGGGATCTTTCTTGATGATGATTCAGGAAGCATCGATTCCGAGTTTTCAGGAGCAGGGAAGTCTGATGTGGCTAATCTTGATGAGCTAGTCAAAGATTACAGAAAGAACAGAAAAAAAGGAATGCTTGGATGGTTCAAGTTTAAAGTATGTTTTTGAGACAAAATAATGTGGGACTGCTTCTATGTTGGCAGATGCTAATTGATGTTTCTATGTTCATATTGGATATCTGAATTATGAGTTCTCTTTGCAGAAGCCTGATTATTTAGCTGATTCATCACCACGTATTGATCTTGAAAGTTCTGCAAGTGATTCACCTACATCCTCCAGATCATCAAATAGTAGATCTGTGCTTAGTGGCACAAGAGGTGGACTTAGAAAATCTGTTGGAAGAAGAGTGGATGATATGGTAGTTGCTGATCCGCTACTGCAAATAACACAAGTAGGTGAACTGTTCAGTGCAACTGCTGGAGGTCGGCCATTACCTCCGGTAAGAGACGAACAAAACATTTGATGTATAAACTATTCACATTTGTTGCCTCATGCTTCCTTTGATATATATAATTAGTTTGATTATGAGTGTCTCTCTCAGACAGGAAGTACAATTACTGACCAAATGGACTTACTCCGTGAGCAAGTGAAAATGTTATCTGGTGAGGTGGCACTTTGCACTAGCTCTCTGAAAAGGCTCTCAGAGCAAGCAGCTAATAGACCTGAAGACTCGCAACTTCAGGTTAGCCAATTTCATTGCACGGCTTTGACGTTACATTGGAAGTTTTTACTTTTCAGTCAAATCTTACTTTGACTTCTAAAATGTTGCTTTGATGGTTAAATATATATTATTTAGGAACAAATGCAAAAGTTGAAATATGAGATTAGAGGAAAAAAATCTCAGATACATCTACTAGAGCAACGGATGATTAGTTCAGTAGAGATGAATCCCCATAATTTAAAAAGCCTTGAAATATCTCAGGTAACGTGTGATTCTACGTAATAATTATTGAGTTTCACCAGTGCTGCTTTACCATACTGATTTCTCTCTTACTGTAAACGTATTTCACTTCATAGGTTCCCTCTAAGCTTGTAACTCAACTAAATGAAAAAACATTTGAACTTGAGGTAGGTTTTATCCTATATATTTTCATTATTTTGTTAACTTCTTGAAAGTAAGGTAATATGAAATGATAAACAATGCCAAAATAATATTAATATCTCATTGTTCTATATATGTCAAAGATAAAAACAGCAGATAACAGGATTCTACAGGAGCAATTGCAAGTTAAGGTATAATTATAGTAAGTATTTTATCTCCATCAAGTTTAGGTTTATTGTTGAGCTCTAACTAATCATTATTGCTGCTCAGGTATCTGAGAACACTGAAATGCAGCAAACCATTCTCTTACTAAGGCAACAGCTGGAGTCCCTAATAGCAGATAACAACTCAAATTCTCGACGAAAAAAGTATGTCAATGAAGAAACTTCTATCAGTGAAAGTACACCAACTAGTGTTATAAGTTTGAATAAAGTGTTCTCCCAAGAGGACTCCATACACGGCAGTAGTGATTGCGGCGATGCATATCTGAATTCTCAATTTCTTATACAGGTTAAAAAAATCCCTTTTCTCTCTTTCTGCCATTCTTTATGTTTTAGAAATTTGGGTGAGAATAAAAGTGATGTAGCTTAAGAAATGCAAGTTATGTTGGCTCAGGCTGCTGAGATAGAGACATTGAAGAAAGAGAAGGCGCAGATGGCTGAAGAAAAGGACGAGCTTATGATGTGCAGCCAAAAGTTGGCTGATGAAGGTTCATATGCAAAGGAGCTGGCTGCAGCTGCAGCAGTAGAGCTCAGAAACTTAGCTGCAGAAGTAACAAAACTTTCCTACCAAAATGCTAAACTTAATGCTGAGCTTGCTGCTACCAAAGAAGCTTGCTACTCCAACTTATATCAAAAAAATTATGATATTGGTAGTCGTCCAGACGTACATGTGAAAAAAACAGAAGATGGTATACTTACAGAGGAGTTGCAGAAAGAGCTTAAAGCAAGACACCAGAGAGAAGCTTCATTGGTTAGTGCACTCTCAGAGAGAGATAAGCTAGAAGGTGAGCTAAGGAAAAGACTAGATATAGCTAAACGACGCGAGGAGGATTTGGAAGCTGAGCTGGCAAACACGTGGGCCCTTGTTGCAAAGCTTAAGAACTCTACTACTTCTGAAATTAATTCTAGAATTTTGCAAACAGGAGTCGACAATTTTTCAGCAAATGTTCGAAGCAATGAAGTTTTTGAGGATGATGTGGTTTCAGGCCCGGATGAGACAAGTTCACTTAATGAATTAAGACTATTGTATCATAAAGAAAAAGAAAGGTGCAAGGAACTGGACAGTTGTGTTTCACGATTAAAGGTACTCCTTTTCCTTTCATATACGCACATGTTGAATTTTCATATACATAGAAATCACTGACAACATATGCAATTAGGTACTTGAAGTAAGACCATGCAGCTTTCTTGTATTATCTGATAAACCTGTTTGTTAGTTGTCATATGGTAAAAGTATTCAATATATATTTGTGTATCTCAGTTTCATCTATGGTAGAACTAGAGTACCTGGGACATATAGTATTTGAATTGGTTAGGGTTTTGCCTAATGCCCGTTGGTGATTGCTAATCTTTCATGCTGATTTTATATTGGTTAAGTCAATTCTTTACTGTTAGTCTATACGAAACCGATTCATCAACTTATCCATTTTTTTGTACTAACACTCAATTTTCTCCATGTCAGGGTGATGATATTGCTGGTTTGGACATTGCTTCGTTGGATGAACTCCAAAACCTACATGTGGAGGCAATAACCAAGATCTGCCATACAAAGGTAATGTAGCTCATAGAACAAAGATACTCCCCAAATTTTGATCTAGTGCTTTTTAAAGCTCATTGAGAAATAGATCATGATTTGAACATTTCACGCTATCTAATAGTTTACTGATGTCTGTTGATTAAGCAGGCACTGTACAGATGACGATGCCATGTGCAGTTGTCCAACTGAAGCATTTGTTATGTCGAAGAAAACAAAAGCTACAAGGCAGGATTTCTTTAGCTAGCTGCAGAAACCTTTGTAATAGATGTTTGTTTTCCTCAAAATTTTCATGTCCCAGAATGTACATTTGTTACTACTAAACGTTACATCTTGTAATACTAGCAATATATAATAATTGTGTCTTCCATCAGAGTGTGGAAGCTCTTTATTTATCAATCTTCTTAACTAGTTCACAGGTCAATATGCAGCACAATGGGACTGAAAAATGCCCATGCTCGAACCATAGGTCCTGCAAAAGCCTCCATAATCTGGATCTCCATCACCTATGCTGCCAAAAAGCAAGAAAAGGATCTTATTGCGTGAAAAGCCTTTTATCTTTTCTAGTTTATTGAATCTATAATCTATATCTATACTACATAGTAAAGCAATTGGATTTAATTAAATTTTGAATATTTTGAGGACCTTTACTAATAATACCTTCACTAACAGATAAAAATAATTTCAGTCAATTAATTCCATCTTTCAATATTTCACCAACAAATAAAAAAACACAATTTAATATACAAAGCCGGTAGAAACTGCATCAGTATGATTCTAGTTATAAGATAAAGACTTTAGACCTCGGAAGCTTGTTGCAGTTTGCAGGAGCCCATCCTATTCGTTGATTCTCATTGTCATAGAGGATTAAATATG
>CM067168.1:145347489-145392166 GCA_034093135.1 Erigeron breviscapus
ATCAGTTTCACATTAAAGGATGGAACAATCCAGTGTACCTTGTCCGCTGAAGTATTGAGGGATGCCTTACACCTCAATTACTGGAGAGAGGGTGAATCTCCAGTTGTCTTACCCCCAAATATTAATTTTCGTCAAGTCCTCCTCGAAATGGGTCATAAGGAGTGTTTGGACAATGGGGTTTTGAAGACGAAGGGTGCGATGACCATGAATGGTCTTACACCTTCATGGAGGTACTTTTTCATCCACCTGGTGGAGAGTATGGGTGGGAGTTCTGGTGGTCTTGATCAGATCAACTCCTCACAAGCAGAGATGGCTTACTGCTTGTGGAATGGATTGAGAGTAGACTTTGCAGACATCTTGTTTAGAAGCCTAGTACAAAAGCTGAAGGGTACATAGGGGTGTTTGTATCCCCTTCTCAAGGTTTCTCTCTCTCTGTTTTAAACAAATTCTGGGCAGAGAAGCATACCTAAGTACAGATTCACCGTACACTGCTCCAGATATGTTGAGGAATTTAGACTCTCTGGTATCTGAAGCTGGAGAGGTCGAAATTCCAGAACGAATGCAACTGGCATTCGCTAAAACTGATGCACCTATTGAAGGTGAGTCAGAAAGACAACTGGGCGGTCCTCAAAATAATGAGGGACCCTCCAGTTCGTCTAATGTTGTGGTTGAGGATAGAGCAACCATAACTGAAGCAACTCCAATCACATCTATCCCTGGTGAAGATACCTCGGTATCTGATCCTACAACAGATGCACCCATCCAGGAAACTGGGGAAGGTCATCTGGAGACTGACCCTTCTGGTCAGCCCTCAGTTACATTCATGGATCTGGACATGAATGTTAATGACGAGGAAATCCTGATAGAATCTTCGGATTCTGAAGGTACTGAAACAGACTTGGAGATTTTTGATTCTGTTGTACCAGATCAAAACCCTTCATCTCCAGTCTCGCTTCCAGATGCATCAATTTCACTTTCACCATCCCAACAAAATGTGCCTACAGATATACCATTCCCAACTTATAACTATATGTCTGGAAACAGACGTTTGGCTCCTTCACCAACTGGGCAATTCTCACTTGTTCGAGAAATGCCACCCCCACCGCCGCCGTTGTTCACACCTGAGCATTCTCAGCATGAACAACACATTGATTTTCCAGTCCTTTCTTCTACCACCACTCCTACTATTTCTTCAACTGCTGGTATGACAACTGGGGAGACTTCTCTAAGTTTGCCTCCTCCAGTTGCTCCAGTAGTAACTGATGCTGGTCCAGTGACACCTTCTCCTTCGTCACTGGACAGTCAAGTTGTCTCTTTACAAGCCGATCTCCAAAACCTTCTTACCAGGGTGGAGGAGATTCAAAAGACACTTGACAAAAACACCAAGTCTTTCTCCAGATACCACAAGGATCACTTGACAAACATTAAAGTGGTTGATCTGGGGATTAACAAGTTTTCATCAAATGAAGACTTGGTGTTCAATAAGCTAAATGAGTTGGTCACTGGCTGCAACAATCTGGCAACATCTTTGAAGGAAGCCTTTGACCTTACTCAGTCCAAGGTCACAACCTCAATCTCCAATTTGCTTGGAAACACTGTAAGAACATCTGAAGTAGATTTAAGGGAGATTGAAAGGCAGGTAAAGGAATTGGTTGAAAAACCTGGCCTAAATGTTACTGAACTTGGAGAGCAGTTGATGACTTCAGTTGGTCAGAAGATAGAGGATACGCTGGGTGCAAGAGAAGCACAATTGATTGAAAGGGTGATGTCTGAGATTACCAAGCTGGCCACTCCTCAGGTTGATCTGGCCCCACTCACTAGTGAGATCAACCAGTTGAGAGGCAGCATTGAAAATTTGAACACCCAGGTATCCCTTCATGCTCAGTCTTTGGATAAACTGACAACTGAAGTGGAAAGTTTGAAGAAGAAGGATGAGGAAGTGAAGGAAAAGGTTGTATCTGGTTTGGATGAAGACTCCAAGATCTTAAATGAATTAAAAACTGGTCAAGAACAGGTTACTGCAAATGTTTTGACCCAGTCAAAGGAGACCAACCATTTGTGGAGGTCTTTCAGGATGATGTATGGGATTTTCAAGGAGTGCAAGGACATGCAAACATGGCAGCCTCTTGACCGGTTGCCATCTCACCCTTCTGAATGGGAAGTTATTAGGGCAGGTCTAGATGCTGCCAAGGGGGAAAGAAGTGCAGTCCTTCCACCAGTTGCACCTGAAAGAACTCCATCTGGAAGTCAAGCTGGTAGGGAAATGGTTGTAGCTGCCAGTACTGAAGCTGGTGAGCAAACTGGTGATATGGGTGATAGGGGGAATGTTTTGGATAAGGGCAAAGGGTTAGCAGTTGATGCATCTGCCCAGCCGGCCACTGATATTCCTATGTTAGAAACTGGCAATGCTGATGTACTTCCTCCAGTTTCTGATAGTGTAAGCAAACAACTGGCCATACTTGGTAATCAAATTAAAGAAAGAAAGAAGATGAAACAAGCCAACCAAGTTGAAGCCAGAGCACATCTTGCACATATCAAACTGCTTGATATGAGTGATGCCAATCTTTTGGGAATCACTAAGGAGGAGTATGCCAGAGTTAAGCATGATCCCAGGATAGTTGACCAGTTGAAAGAAATGCTTGATGTAGAACTGGACAGACACTATCCTAATGATGAAGCTGAATTCGATGCCAAAAGTTTGAACATATCAGTGGAGAAGGCTAAGGAGAATAGGGCCAGTGGGATTCTAAAAAGAATTGCAAATGTTAAGAAGGTTGTGAAGAAGGTATTGAATCCACTAAGAAGGATTCCTCAACCAAGAAGACCACTGACAAGAGATGCTGACCTTAGACATTTGTTGAACCAACTGGCGAGGTATCTAATGAAGACATCAAGTCCGCTGTATTGGCTGCTGGTGCTGGGAGTATAAAAATAACAAATGAATCTGAAGCAAGAAGCTATTACTCCCAGATCATGTCAACCAGAAGACATAGTGGTACTATCAATGGTGTTAATGTAACAATCAAGCCAGGCACCAAAGTCTTTCACGTTGAAGTTAGTTATACCAGAGGGCCACTGGTTAAAACTGACAATCCTGGTGCAATGCAGTATGGGTTCAATGAATGGGTGGAAATGGTGAATGTGTTGGATGCAAAGGCACAAAAGAATAGGTTTGAGAAAGCATGGGTGAACTTCTTAAGGGGCAAGATTCAACATAAAGAAAATCTGGAGCTAAAGTTGAATATTGACCCTGAAGACTCACAACCTATCTCTTCAGTGACCAAGAGAAGAAGAACTGGCGAAGGGCCATCTCATTAAGTTCTTTCTTTTCAGTTATCTACTTGTATTTTGTTTTACATTCTGTAACTTGTATAAATTTCATTTCCTTGTATAAATGAAGTTACCAGTTTGTAACCACAAGGTAGATAATAGATTAAAATCTAACAAACCTAAAAGAAAAACCTAAGGCATTTATTGATCTATAAAAATGCCTTGGAAAACTTAGATAGATTTAAATCAAACAAGTCCTTCCAGTTCACACGTGTACAGATACAAGAACTAGAAAAAGACTTGGCAATATTTCTAGACAAATAGGGGGAATTTGTTAGGACCAGTTTACTGGTAAACTGGCCAGTCTCCAGTTGCACCTGGAGACCTAGTGAAACTGTCCAGTGAACTGGAGACCAGTGAAACTGTCCAGTGAACTGGAGACCCAGATGATTTGTCCAGAAATATATTGAAGTCCAGTTGCACCGTACAGTCAACGCAACTGAAGACTTCCTCCAGTTGAGAATTGACCAGTTGAAGAATCATTCCAGTTGAAGTCGAAGACAACAAATGGAAAATAGAGAATGACAATGGCAGCGAAGCCCAGTTGACATTCTAGTCAGTTACAAACTGGAGACCATCAGTGGAAAGCTCTTACAAAGCTTTACACTGATTACGAGGAATTGACTTTTGTGCTTTATGTCCTTCTACCCGGATAATAAGACTTATCTTATTATTTAATTACTAAAAGGTACATAAAGCTGGTTGAATAAAGTTGCTTTATCCTGCAACTTTACACTGCATTTTAAGGAATTAAATGCTATTCCTTAAATGCTCTCAACCACATTTGTACGGCCAAAGTTAACATCCCAATGTTAACTTTGCCTATAAATACAAGTCATTGCACAACAAGAATATTAACTTCTTCGAACACACTTCGAAGGAATTCACACTTTGCATACCTGCAATATTCTTGGTGAACTTGTGCAATATTCTCTCAATCGTAAAAAGGAACATTTCACAACTTTAAGTGTTTCGATTGTTTATAGAAATTCCGAGTGTAGATCAATTGTAGTTCATAGGTTGTTAGGATATTTACATTCTTGTATTATCTTGGTTCCGCAACAACCTTGTAATTTTTTTAACATCAATAAATAAATTACACTTGAAAATTACATATTGTCTCATCAATTTATTTTACAAGTATTTTGTATTATTGCATTGTTCTTTACTTATTGTCTTTTAAATAAGTAATCTATCTAGAACTTGGTATATACACACTGCAACTGGTCGTCTCCAATTCAGTGCATATATTGCAAAGTAACTCCACCATCGACATAGAGGTGTCTTCAGTAGTACCATCTATTGAGTTGGGACTTACAAAAAGATGTTTTTATGTTGTTCAAAGTTAGATCTATAAAAGTTGGTATTGAAAAGTGTTGATTTGAATGCATGCATGTTAGATCTAAGAAAGTTGAATCTTGTTGTTGGATTATGAGATGGATCCTTGGATGATGATTGATGATTTTGAAATTGATAATAATCTGGAAATTTGATGTTGAGAGATATAAAAATAAAGTATTAATCTTGTAAATGATGAACTCAAGTGTTAATTAAGCAAGAATGGTCATTGGTGAGTTGTTATAATCAAAAACATTCTGACAGAAATAATTTTCTGTCTTAAATCGGGTGAACTGAACATGTGAGGGCCGTTTCAAGCAAAACTTTCAAAATAAACCAAACAAAAGATATGATTTTTCTACCAAAAGTGGTCAAAACTGGATTTTTGTCTTAATATTGAGTCAACTTCGATGATTTTTAATTTCTTAACTAATAGGTTCCAGAAGTTTAAACTTGGTGTGAACTGAGTTCAAAGTGTCCCTAACTTAAAATAAAATTGGGAGATTTTTCTTAAATATTCATCATAGAAATCTTTTAAAAATATTTCGGGTCGCATAGCAGCAAGCATTCTGACCAACTTTGGTTTTGTAATTTGTAGAGGTAGTAAACAATGTCTAAAAATTTAGCAAAAATTCACATAAATATAGGACACATATATGTCTCTGTATAAAAATCACCAACGTCCAAATAGTTCAACTTAACCAAGAATGACTACTCAACATTTTATGAAAATAAGTGTTAAAACAGAAAATTCCAAGTAAAAGTCCTTCACAACAAAATAAGCTAAAAGTCACTAGATTGCAACTTTAATCAACTCCAACAATCTCGTAACAAAAAGTATTATAAACCTACTGAGAATATGTCAAATAAAAGTTATAAAACTTAACTTGGTTATTAAATGGCAAAGACAAACCTACAAATCACTAATTCGGTTCATATAAGCACTAACCGAAAGCCTTAATTTGCACATATCACACCACCACCACTATCACGACTTAAGACACCAAAATATAATGAACATTCTATAAATAATGAAATAAAGATGAAAATCCATTTTGACGCATTTGAATTGCTTGAAAAATGAGGCTAAAATCACTATTCGGTAAACGATTTATAAGCTTAGAATCCTCAAAATGAGCAAGACACAAGAGAGGTTGAATTGATGTGATTTTCCCATGATAAAAGTTGCCTAAAAGGCCTGGGATTTTTAGCCAAAAAGTTATGTGATGATTTCTAAGAATTTCTATTAATTATTAAATTTAAATGCTAATTAAAAAGGTAAATAAATAAATAAATAATATATAAATCATGAAATTGGTTAAATAATCACAACCAATGATAAAAGTGACTAAATTTAAATGAGATAATTAAAATAAATAAATAAATAAATAAATAAATTATATAAATCATGAAATTGGTTAAATAATCACAACCAATGATGAAAGTGACTAAAACCTACTGGAGTAAAATCATTTTAAGTCAAAGAACAAATGTCGTATAATTTAGAAATAATTAAGTAAGTGAAAATCACTAATTCGGTTCATATAAGCACTAACCGAAAGCCTTAATTTGCACATATCACACCACCACCACTATCACGACTTAAGACACCAAAATATAATGAACATTCTATAAATAATGAAATAAAGATGAAAATCCATTTTGACGCATTTGAATTGCTTGAAAAATGAGGCTAAAATCACTAATTCGGTTCATATAAGCACTAACCGAAAGCCTTAATTTGCACATATCACACCACCACCACTATCACGACTTAAGACACCAAAATATAATGAACATTCTATAAATAATGAAATAAAGATGAAAATCCATTTTGACGCATTTGAATTGCTTGAAAAATGAGGCTAAAATCACTATTCGGTAAACGATTTATAAGCTTAGAATCCTCAAAATGAGCAAGACACAAGAGAGGTTGAATTGATGTGATTTTCCCATGATAAAAGTTGCCTAAAAGGCCTGGGATTTTTAGCCAAAAAGTTATGTGATGATTTCTAAGAATTTCTATTAATTATTAAATTTAAATGCTAATTAAAAAGGTAAATAAATAAATAAATAAATAAGTTATATAAATCATGAAATTGGTTAAATAATCACAACCAATGATGAAAGTGACTAAAACCTACTGGAGTAAAATCATTTTAAGTCAAAGAACAAATGTCGTATAATTTAGAAATAATTAAGTAAGTGAAAATCACTAATTAATAACTATTTTTAAATTAATAGAAAAATTACATAAATAAATATATATATCACAATATTCTAAGTTAAAAAGCATAATAATCAGAATATAACTCAACTATAATTATTCATAAGTTACAAAGGCAACTATGATACTTAAAAGTATTTTTAAGGAATTATTTAATTACTAGATCGATAAAATGAATAAATAATTTAATAAATAATATTAAATTGAATAAATGATTATAAAGCAGAAAATATTCATGAATACCAATATTATAAAGTTACTAATGCCAAATGACATGATTAAGCAAAGCGTACAATGGGAACCATGATAATCAAAGGCAAGTTACCGAAATTCTAACAACTTATAACTACATGTATAATGAAAGTGACCCTTTTACACCAACACTCTCTACAACCAAAAAGATGCGAATATTAACAATACACTTGGATCCCAAAATTTATAACAACATAATGAAAGTGGCATTTCTTAGTGATGGCTTAAGATAGGAACTTACGTATATTAGTCCTATCGTAGGGATAGTCTTGGCTTGAAATGTGATTGAGGAATATGACAGATATATGATCAAGGAAGCGATAGATGGGAAGTACCCATTTTGGATAAGTGAATATAATATGCGGCATATCAAGGTGAGTCATAGCCCCCTTTCAAACTCTTTTATGTGTTTTACTTTCGGGGTGAAAAGCATGATAAATAAAATTGCTTTCTTTTATGAAATGATACTTTGAAAGAATGATAATGAAATGGGATATATTGTATGTTCAATGTGTTATAAGTTATAAGATGAGCTTGAGTTCTGTCAAACTGTATCACTTCGGTACACTACTATTAACTCCGAAAGGGGAGGCCTGTAGTTAGAGGGTTGCGCAACTAGGAGTCGTCCACTCACCCACTAAAATAGGTAATGGTGGAATGTTGGTTGCCTTTGTGGCCACTTTCATTGCCAGTCCGACCCGAGCGGTGCTCTAATCTACTTTAAATTTAAATGGTCGTCTCCATGGCACGACCCCAATTGTGATTAAAGCACTTGATTGACAGCTTGTGCTATGAAATGAAATATTATGTTGATTGGGACATGAAAATGGTCTTAGTAGTGGCTCAAGCATATACTCATCGAATTATGCCTTTGGCATAAAAAAAAAAAAAAAAAAGAAAAAGATCTATATTAAACTCGTTTTAATGAGAATACTTGTTGCATTTAGACATTCACCTAAGCATATAGGAATTCGAGACATGCTTTACTTGAGGATTATGCTAGTTTAGTAGGATTCCCCTTTGCACATTAGAAGTGAAATGAATAAGATTGAAAGATATTCGTTGATACATGCTACTCTATGCTACAACATGTGAATTTGGGCATGATTTGATTGCAATGTGAAAGTTGTAATATGCAATGTGAAAGTTGTAATGTGCAATGTGAAAGCTTGTAACATCAATGTGAAAGTTTGGAATGTGCAATGTGGAAGCTTGTAACATCAATGTGAAAGTTGTAATGTGCAATGTGAAAGCTTGTAACATCAATGTGAAAGTTTGGAATGTGCAATGTGAAAGTTGTAATGTGCAATGTGAAAGTTGTAACATCAATGTGAAAGTTTAATGTGCAATGTGAAAGCTTGTAACATCAATGTGAAAGTTGTAATGTGCAATGTGAAAGCTTGTAACATCAATGTGAAAGTTTGAATGTGCAATGTGAAAGTTGTAATGTGCAATGTGAAAGCTTGTAACATCAATGTGAAAGTTGTAATGTGCAATGTGAAAGCTTGTAACATCAATGTGAAAGTTTGGAATGTGCAATGTGAAAGTTGTAATGTGCAATGTGAAAGTTGTAACATCAATGTGAAAGTTTAATGTGCAATGTGAAAGCTTGTAACATCAATGTGAAAGTTTAATGTGCAATGTGAAAGCTTGTAACATCAATGTGAAAGTTTTAATGTGCAATGTGAAAGTTTGTAATATGCAATGTGAAAGTTGTAATGTGCAATGTGAAAGCTTGTAACATCAATGTGAAAGTTTGGAATGTGCAATGTGAAAGTTTGTAATATGCAATGTGAAAGTTGTAATGTGCAATGTGAAAGCTTGTAACATCAATGTGAAAGTTTGGAATGTGCAATGTGGAAGCTTGTAACATCAATGTGAAAGTTTAATGTGCAATGTGAAAGCTTGTAACATCAATGTGAAAGTTGTAATGTGCAATGTGAAAGCTTGTAACATCAATGTGAAAGTTGTGAATGTGCAATGTGAAAGCTTGTAACATCAATGTGAAAGTTTGGAATGTGCAATGTGAAAGTTGTAATGTGCAATGTGAAAGCTTGTAACATCAATGTGAAAGTTTAATGTGCAATGTGAAAGCTTGTAACATCAATGTGAAAGTTTAATGTGCAATGTGAAAGCTTGTAACATCAATGTGAAAGTTTAATGTGCAATGTGAAAGCTTGTAACATCAATGTGAAAGTTGTAATGTGCAATGTGAAAGCTTGTAACATCAATGTGAAAGTATAATGTGCAATGTGAAAGTTTGTAACATGCAATGTGAAAGTTGTAATGTGCAATGTGAAAGCTTGTAACATCAATGTGAAAGTTTGGAATGTGCAATGTGAAAGCTTGTAACATCAATGTGAAAGTTTGGAATGTGCAATGTGAAAGTTTAATGTGCAATGTGAAAGTTTATAATGTGCAATGTGAAAGTTTATAATGTGCAATGTGAAAGTTGTAATGTGCAATGTGAAAGCTTGTAACATCAATGTGAAAGTTTGGAATGTGCAATGTGGAAATTGCGAGATAAATGCATGCGTAAAAGCTTTGTGATTTATGATGCTGAACTTTAAGTAGCATATGCACTTTAAAATAATGAGATTATTATAAGGCACGAAATCATTTTGGGGTATGACTTGTTCAAATTATTGAATAATGATGTTGATTATTTATGATCGATTTAGAAAGAAAATATAGGCACGACGAGTTGATATGAAATTTCATGGACGATATGGATATAAGAGCCTTTACTCTCTAAGTTTGAGCTATTTGAAACTAGCGCGTGAATATTACGACGATTATGTAGTCATGCCTTACTATTAAGATAGTTATTGTGTCCTGAGGTTGAGCTATTTGAGGACTAGTGCGTGAATGATATAATGAGTATATAATCTTGCCTTAGTATCGATATAGTCATTGTGCTTTAAGATTAGACTATTAAGAACTAGTATTTGCACGATATGATGATGATGTGGCTAGTCCTTACTGTAAAGATAGATATTGTGTGTCGAGATATGACCGCTTGAGAACTAGTGATTGGCCCTGAGAAATTCATTATGAATTAGAAATTTCCTAAGTATGAAAGTTGTCATTGCAATGTGAAAGTTTATAATGTGCAATGTGAAAGTTTATAATGTGCAATGTGAAAGTTGTAATGTGCAATGTGAAAGCTTGTAACATCAATGTGAAAGTTTGTAATGTGCAATGTGTAAATTATATAATGTGCAATGTGAAAGTTTATAATGTGCAATGTGAAAGTTGTAATGTGCAATGTGAAAGCTTGTAACATCAATGTGAAAGTTTGGAATGTGCAATGTGGAAGCTTGTAACATCAATGTGAAAGTTTGGAATGTGCAATGTGAAAGTTGTAATATGCAATGTGAAAGTTGTAATGTGCAATGTGAAAGTTGTAACATCAATGTGAAAGTTGTAATGTGCAATGTGAAAGCTTGTAACATCAATGTGAAAGTTTAATGTGCAATGTGAAAGCTTGTAACATCAATGTGAAAGTTTAATGTGCAATGTGAAAGCTTGTAACATCAATGTGAAAGTTTAATGTGCAATGTGAAAGCTTGTAACATCAATGTGAAAGTTTGAATGTGCAATGTGAAAGTTGTAATATGCAATGTGAAAGTTGTAATGTGCAATGTGAAAGCTTGTAACAGCAATGTGAAAGTTTTAATGTGCAATGTGAAAGTTTGTAATATGCAATGTGAAAGTTGTAATGTGCAATGTGAAAGCTTGTAACATCAATGTGAAAGTTTATAATGTGCAATGTGAAAGTTGTAATGTGCAATGTGAAAGCTTGTAACATCAATGTGAAAGTTTGGAATGTGCAATGTGTAAATTATAACATCAATGTGAAAGTTATAATGTGCAATGTGAAAGTTTATAATATACAATGTGAAAGTTGTAATGTGCAATGTGAAAGCTTGTAACATCAATGTGAAAGTTTGGAATGTGCAATGTGAAAGTTTGTAATATGCAATGTGAAAGTTGTAATGTGCAATGTGAAAGCTTGTAACATCAATGTGAAAGTTTGGAATGTGCAATGTGAAAGTTGTAACAGCAATGTGAAAGTTATAATGTGCAATGTGAAAGTTTATAATATGCAATGTGAAAGTTGTAATGTGCAAAGTGAAAGCTTGTAACATCAATGTGAAAGTTGTAATGTGCAATGTGAAAGTTTGAATGTGCAATGTGAAAGTTGTAATATCAATGTGAAAGTTGTAATGTGCAATGTGAAAGCTTGTAACATCAATGTGAAAGTTTAATGTGCAATGTGAAAGTTGTAACATCAATGTGAAAGTTGTAATGTGCAATGTGAAAGCTTGTAACATCAATGTGAAAGTTGTGAATGTGCAATGTGAAAGCTTGTAACATCAATGTGAAAGTTTATAATGTGCAATGTGAAAGTTTATAATGTGCAATGTGAAAGTTGTAATGTGCAATGTGAAAGCTTGTAACATCAATGTGAAATTTCTAAGTATGAAAGTTGTTATTAAATACCCATCCGTCATTCGTTCACTTGTGCTCTTTTGAAAATTATCTATCATCATATTTCTTATGACACCGCTACTCAATATTGACATACGACAACGCGATATCATTGGTGGAACATCTTCTCACGAACGTCGGGCGATATACTCTAAGAATTGTAGTCCCAAGATATGACGCGACTCTATTCCCTTAGATACTACGCGTAACCTTTGTATTCGATCTGAGATGGTGCGAAACATATGGAAACGTCGAATGAAGTTGGAGACTTATGAAAGACGAGCGGTATTAAAGCCATATGACGATACAACGACACTAGTAGGACGCATTCCTATATATATTCTAGACGACACGTCCTGAGAATGGTAACCCTGAAATTTGGTGCGATATTTCTATTCTAACACGTGTACGCAAACAACAATCTATATTCTAAGCCGGTGCGACATATATTGAAGTCATCGAAAGTTGGAGTCCATTGGGCAACGAAAGACATAGAAGTGATTTCTTTAACTCGCGCAAGGAGTCTGATTCGAGCCTTAAGGATTCTTTCGTTTTTGTATTTCCTATTTCATTCATTCGAGACCAAAATTCTATATCCTTGATATTCTTGATTATTCAAAGTAATGATCACCACCGTTTCTCTTCAAAGGTAGTCACCTAACAACACACAACTCACTTACGTAACATTCCGCAATGGCGAAGTCGAGTAACTAGTACCCTGTTCTCGCTGCGACATCAATGGATGCGAAAGACGTCCATGCCTCAGACGTCCATAAGTGAAAGACTTGGGATGACTTTATAGCATAAAAGATGTTATTGGATCATGTACATAAAGTAGGACAGAGAAGATTTGTGGTGTATAAGTCAAAGTACATGGAAGCACAAGCGAAGAGTATACTAAGCTTTAACTTGGAGAAAGAATTGAAGGTCTTCCCTATCTATGTTGATCGACCAAAGGAAAAATTGAGCGGCCGACAAAAGGAAGGTCGTGTGACATGAAGGTCACCTTTGGATAAATATAAGACTTCCCTAGAACTTGGGGGAGATCACTAGCAATGTTGGAAGACGAAAGTAGTTAGAAGAAGAAAACCAAGGACAATAAGATAACTAGGATGTGTCGAGTAACCCTCAAGATGGAAGAGTAACAAAAAGGATTCTGAGCTATCCTTTTCTTTTTCAAAACACCAAAGCAAACGGATATTTGCTACATGAAGGAATCAGGAATTTGGCGAATTGAAGATCGTCAAGGATGGTGAGATAAAGTGAAAAGTAGGAAAATCCCTTACATTTTTCTAGAGGAAAAATGTTAAGGGGGTAATCGCAGCAAAGGTAGATACTCGAACAAGGAGTATGAAGCGCAAGATCTTACTTTATCCTTCAAGAAGAGTTATTCACTAGCATCATTGAAGATGATTTGGAGTAGAATATGAAGTGAAGAAATGTCATTTGACTCAAACAAATGAAGTGAAGGTTTGAACGGAAGGGTGATAAGGATAATTCGCATCTGTGATGAGTTAGGATCAAAGGATCCGTATCACCATGATCTGACAAGTACCCTTGAGATAGCTGCAAGGACTAGCGACTGCTTGTGTGCTGTTCAAGATGACAATTACTCTAGTAAGAGATGGATCCGAGTGACGAAATGGTAAGGAGTATGGTGACCCATAAGAAAATGAAAGGAAAATGGAGAAGACCGAATGGTTGAGAAAAGGATGAAGTAACCGATGTTTCCCCTAAATTATATTATATCACAATTTCTAAGGACATTAGGTTATTGTATTTGAAAAGAAGCTTAGCTTAGAAAGCTGAAAATGGATATGAGGCTCAGGGGAGCAAAGTAATTGAAAGTTTTGTAAAGGTCAGGAGAACCTAAGAAGGATTATTTTAAAGGAGGAGTTCATACGAATAAGGACATCAAAGTGTTTACCTGGAAATGATGGTGGTGATATGATTACTTAAGAGCATAAGGATTGTGTAAATCCTATCATGAGGAATGCGTAGGTATAGCAAAGAAACCGAATAGGCTATATGTGCGATGTTAAAAGAGATTTGTCGGTGATGAGTCATAGATAATGGTCCTTCTAGCGTAAAAAGGAAGTAATTAAGGTACCTTAAAACGATTTGAAAGCCAATATCGGCAAAAGCAAAAGAAATTGGTAACGATATGACTTAGTGAATAATGAAAGAGGTGACTTTGGAAAAATAAGGGCGAAATTGAAGAACAAAGGTGAGTGTGAGGAACAAGATGGAACTATCGTCATACAATTCATGATTCCCTCGAACGCTATAAAGCAACAAAGACGACATTGGAAAACCCTAAAATGAGATACTACGAAGATGTACCTTGCAATTTTAGTGCAACTCGGCACCCCAGTTAGTATCACTTTTGTTAAAGGGGTAATCCCTTAACAAGTGATTGGTCACAAACGACGCCAATATTTTCAAGAAGCGACAAGCGTGTCCAACTGTAACACCCCAAGCCGAGGCTCGGAATATCACGGAAATCATATAGCACAAGGTGGAATTACAATAGAACAAGAACTAAATGCAAATAAAGATTCAGTGAATCCATTACAAAGACGAAACAAGTACCAAAATACAAAAGGAGCAATAACCATCAAGGTTATAAAGGAGCATTCAAAAGATGGCAATTAATCCTAAGTATAATGCAAAAGAGAAGGTCTATGAATCCTTGATTCATCAAGTCCAATGCCCGGGTTAAACAGCAAGCAAGCAAGCAACTATACTCCGCGCCCAGGATTAACCTGATTACCTGAAAAGTGTACTAAGCATAGTCAACACAAGGTTGGTGAGTTCGTAGTAATGGTCCACAAGGAACCCTAAACAATAATCATAATGTACAAGTAGAGGCTAGACGTGACTTACAGTGAGCCTCTAAGTAACACAACAATATCCAATCCACAAAATTTCATAAGTACGTAAATGCGTGTAAATGAATGCTCAATGATATGAATATCAAATGCAAGTACCAAAGGCATAAATAAGTCAACATGCCTATCTTATGCGTGAACGCCAGTCACCAATGCAACGATACCCTTCTATCATCACAATGAACAAGGCTGTATCTCAAAATCATCGAGATATATATGTCTATATACTCGGAGTCAGGCACTACATCCAAAATAGGTGCATACATCTATGCACCAGGATGTCGGCAATCCCCTGCCGAGGGTTATCAATAATGTATGCAATGCTTACAATCAAATGTAAATACATCAGTCATGAACCAACAATCAATATACGATGAACTTGAACCAACAATCAATAATCGTAAGTTATAAGCCACCAATCAACATTCAACGAACGTGAACCAACAATCAATAATCACCGTTCATAAATCAAATTTCAATTTAAACCACTATACGTACATACACTTAAGAGGATTCTACTTCCTTCGAGTCTCAGATGCTTATATATAGGGTCACCCGCAGCCTTCCCACCACATCTAAAACCCAATGAAGGTATAACCGACTATCATGTATGTACGTCAATTCCTAATACTAACGAAATACTTAACAAACATAAACCAAGTCAATCAATCAATCAATCAATCAATCAACAATGTAAGTAAACACGCAAGTTTACACTTTTCAGCCCGAATCTCAAGCGAGTAGGGAGATACGAAACTCACCTTGTCCGACAAAGAAGCTAGTATAAGATTACAAGCGAGTATTACGGTCCACACGTCCACAACCTATAATTATACATCAATATACCATAATGTCAACTCTACAATCATAAACAAGTTGGTTTAGCACAATTAGATCAAGTCACAACCCTAAACGCCTTTCTAACTTAAACGAGTAGGAACAAGACGCATTCGACTCGACCTTTTTAGAAATGAGAAAGGATTCATACAAAAAGAGTGTTACTACTAGAAACTAGACTCTCTTACGATTCCAACGATAGGTCATACGACTTATTTGGAGTTACGGGTCAAAAGTTATTAACATTTGAAAATCAACGCGCATAATTTCACAGAACCTAACCACTGCGCCGCAGTGAGCCATTGCCAAGCTCACTGCGCCGCAGTGAGCTAACCATGAAATGACCAGGCCCTAGCCACTGCGCCGCAGTGGGCTAGCCTAAGCCACTGCGCCGCAGTGGCCCAGTTCTGACCAGAAGCAGCAGCAGCACCAGCATATGCAGGAAAACCTAAACCAAAACCCCCAAATCGACCCAACCAAACCAAACGATTTGTAAAGCCTTGTAACTTGATTTGAAGCATAAATAAACACCATTAACCATAAATAAACACCATTAACCATAAATAAACATAACCCAATCCACAAATTCAACCAAAACATCAAAATCATACCCAAAACCTTCAAACCCTAATTTAAACCCTAATTTGACCTAAAACGAGATTTAAGCCGAATTGTGACCCGAATCCACTTGAAATCAACTAGAAAAATGTAAACAAACATGAAATGATAAATATGGAAGGAGTTTAACTTACCAAAATCTTCACCTAGAGTTCAAATCCAAAAATGAGCTTAAAGAGAAAGTTTCTTGCACCTTGAGACTCCAAAATTTTAGATGATGAAAATACAATGAAGATGATGATACTTATTACCCTATTTCAACTTAACAACAATGATTTACGATGATTTTAAGAGGGGGAGAGATGAGTTCTTGGAGAGTTAGAGAGAAGGTGATAAAGATAGATAGAATAGATAGAAATGAAAGGGAGGAGGAAAGGATAAGGGGGGGGGAATGGGTCTTGGGGGCTGGTGGGTCATGGACTACCCACGGGCCGACCCGTTTCCCCTCTCAAGCCACAATACAATTAGTTACACATTTAAATACCGACTACACATACAACGACCCGACCAACATACCACATAGTCATATAATCACAAATGGGTCCAATTATTTCATTCAACAAGTTTGTTAGTCAATTTACACAAAAAGTCAACGGGTCAAAATTCACGGATGTTACAGTGTCCAACATCAAACCAAAGAAGGATGAAAGTAGACGAGAAACTATTGGAACGATTCTTTAATTGGGGTAGGAGACGATAAAGGAAAATATGCAAAGTGACAATGGAAATAAGTAGCCACCAACGATCGATATTCCAACGTCTCTCACTATTTTATTGTAACTCACGTTACGAGCCGTTTGCTCATTTTACACCTCCGTATTGCCATTCTCATTATCATCCCACTATTTAGTATTGCTCTAGGCAAGATTGACAGCCCGCAACGATTACATACGATTAATCTCCAGTCGCCTCAAGAGGTGAGCGACATTCGTAACCTTTTTCTTTTTTGAAGTTTCTGATCAAGAGGAATTTAGGGAACCGAGGAATGGATGCCCCTATCCCTAGAGTTAAAAGCTCGCATGAAACCAAGAAATCGTGATAAAATCTTGTTTGACTTTCCCACATTATATGTCTCCGTGTAGACACCCTTACTGTTGGTCTATCCACTTTTACTACCGTATGAATGATCGAACTTCGAGGACGAAGTTTCAGTTAAGGGGGTAATGATGTAACAACCCTCAAAATCCCGACTAGGATAATTTACTTGACTTGTCTAGACAATTATCCCTAGAGGTTTATTAAGAGAATTGACCTTCTAGACATTTAAGGCATAGTGATAATTGCCCTCTAGTTCAATGAAATACCGTAAATGACTAGCTATCTTAGAAATGCCATAAACAATAACAATAATCATTCAAGACAATCCCAATCTATAAACTAGTTCTAATTGAACTTGATGAAATGTCAATAAACCAAAAACTTCATTTTCAAGAACTCAAGTTATATAAATAATAATGTAAGACTCACAACTTGTAACAAAATTTAATAAACCTTACAAAATGTCCAACAAATTGATCACCAAGCCAATTTAAGTAAACATGACATGAGAATAAAAATTTCTATCTCAAAATATATTTATAAACTAATATGTACCTAAAAGTGTTTAAATAATAATAAGTATATGTTTATATGTCTAAAATAAATACAAGATTATGACTAATGGGTTTATGTAACAAATTAAAAACACAAAGTATGCATATACCCACATACACTCACATGACATACACATATACATGTACTAGGACAAACAATGCATTTACATTACAAATAAACCTATATTACACCTATAAAACAAATACCCACTTAAAATATATACATATACATACTTACATACACACTTTTAAAAAAAAAAAAAAAGATAGAAACCCTACCTTATACCTTTGTGGCCCCCCCCCCCCCTTCACACACACACACTTACATCACTCTTCTTCTTTCCTAACACCCCCCCCCCCCCCCCCCCCCCCCCCCCCCCCCCCCCCCCCCCCCCCCCCCCCCCCCCCCCCCCCCCCCCCCCCCCCCCCCCCCCCCCCCCCCCCCCCCCCCCCCCCCCCCCCCCCCCCCCCCCCCCCCCCCCCCCCCCCCCCCCCCCCCCCCCCCCCCCCCCCCCCCCCCCCCCCCCCCCCCCCCCCCCCCCCCCCCCCCCCCCCCCCCCCCCCCCCCCCCCCCCCCCCCCCCCCCCCCCCCCCCCCCCCCCCCCCCCCCCCCCCCCTTTGAGGCCCCCTTTCACACACACTCAACCTCACTCTTCTTCTTTTCCCAACACACACACATATTCATTTTACTCTCAAAAACACTCTCTTCTCTCCCTCCTCCTCTCCATTTTCGGTCCAAGGAAAACAAGAAAAACAAGAACATAAATCTTATTTAATCTATAATAACAATAAGGATTTAAAGAGGGTTAAACAAGGATTAATTCAAGATAGGTTTAAGGGTTATTAGGAGCACATAAGCCACGAATTTTCTGCACTTTTTCACCATCAAAACCAAGTTCTTCAAGGGTATAAATCTTCATCTCTTTACTAGATCTATCTTGTTCTTGCTTATTTTTCAGAGATCTTATCAAAAGTTTATGTTTTCTTCTTGTTTTCTTTGTAATATACACTTGATGAAGGAAAAGTTGATAGGATCTTTCTCCTCATGCATATGCATATCGAAATCTATGAGAAAGATCCAAGGATTCAACAAGTTTAAGACCCAAAAGTGTTGTTATAGATTAGTAGCTTTTAAAGTGATTTTCCTTTTCATAGATCTATATGTTTTTGTGTATTTTGAAGAATATATTTCTGAGATTTTTCATTAAAAAGATGTTTTTATGTTGTTGAAAGTTAGATCTATAAAATTGGTATTGAAAAGTGTTGATTTGAATGCATGTGTTAGATCTAAGAAAGTTGAATCTTGTTGTTGGATTATGAGATGGATCCTTGGATGATGATTGATGATTTTGAAATTGATAATAATCTGGAAATTTGATGTTGAGAGATATAAAAATAAAGTATTAATCTTGTAAATGATGAACTCAAGTGTTAATTAAGCAAGAATGGTCATTGGTGAGTTGTTATAATCAAAAACATTCTGACAGAAATAATTTTCTGTCTTAAATCGGGTGAACTGAACATGTGAGGGCCGTTTCAAGAAAAACTTTCAAAATAAAAGTTGTAGATAAAAGAGTTAAGTTTAACCTCCAACTGGAATCACTCAAAAATACTAAACCAAACAAAAGATATGATTTTTCTACCAAAAGTGGTCAAAACCGGATTTTTGTCTTAATATTGAGTCAACTTCGATGATTTTTAATTTCTTAACTAATAGGTTCCAGAAGTTTAAACTTGGTGTGAACTGAGTTCAAAGTGTCCCTAACTTAAAATAAAATTGGGATATTTTTCTTAAATGTTCATCATAGAAATCGTTTATAAAATATTTCGGGTCGCATAGCAGCAAGCATTCTGACCAACTTTGGTTTTGTAATTTTTAGAGGTAGTAAACAATGTCTAAAAATTTAGCAAAAATTCACATAAATATAGGACACATATATGTCTCTGTATAAAAATCACAAACGTCCAAATAATTCAACTTAACCAAGAATGACTACTCAACATTTTATGAAAATAAGTGTTAAAACAGAAAATTCCAAGTAAAAGTCCTTCACAACAAAATAAGCTAAAAGTCACTAGATTGCAACTTTAATCAACTCCAACAATCTCGTAACAAAAAGTATTATAAACCTACTGAGAATATGTCAAATAAAAGTTATAAAACTTAACTTGGTTATTAAATGGCAAAGACAAACCTACAAATCACTAATTCGGTTCATATAAGCACTAACCGAAAGCCTTAATTTGCACATATCACACCACCACCACTATCACGACTTAAGACACCAAAATATAATGAACATTCTATAAATAATGAAATAAAGATGAAAATCCATTTTGACGCATTTGAATTGCTTGAAAAATGAGGCTAAAATCACTATTTCGGTAAACGATTTATAAGCTTAGAATCCTCAAAATGAGCAAGACACAAGAGAGGTTGAATTGATGTGATTTTCCCATGATAAAAGTTGCCTAAAAGGCCTGGGATTTTTAGCCAAAAAGTTATGTGATGATTTCTAAGAATTTCTATTAATTATTAAATTTAAATGCTAATTAAAAAGGTAAATAAATAAATAAATAAATAAATGAATAAATAATTTAATAAATAATATTAAATTGAATAAATGATTATAAAGCAGAAAATATTCATGAATACCAATATTATAAAGTTACTAATGCCAAATGACATGATTAAGCAAAGCGTACAATGGGAACCATGATAATCAAAGGCAAGTTACCGAAATTCTAACAACTTATAACTACATGTATAATGAAAGTGACCCTTTTACACCAACACTCTCTACAACCAAAAAGATACGAATATTAACAATACACTTGGATCCCAAAATTTATAACAACATAATGAAAGTGGCATTTCTTAGTGATGGCTTAAGATAGGAACTTACGTATATTAGTCCTATCGTAGGGATAGTCTTGGCTTGAAATGTGATTGAGGAATATGACGGATATATGATCAAGGAAGCGATAGATGGGAAGTACCCATTTTGGATAAGTGAATATAATATGTGGCATATCAAGGTGAGTCATAGCCCCCTTTCAAACTCTTTTATGTGTTTTACTTTCGGGGTGAAAAGCATGATAAATAAAATTGCTTTCTTTTATGAAATGATACTTTGAAAGAATGATAATCAAATGGGATATATTGTATGTTCAATGTGTTATAAGTTATAAGATGAGCTTGAGTTCTGTCAAACTGTATCACTTCGGTACACTACTATTAACTCCGAAAGGGGAGGCCTGTAGTTAGAGGGTTGCGCAACTAGGAGTCGTCCACTCACCCACTAAAATAGGTAACGGTGGAATGTTGGTTGCCTTTGTGGCCACTTTCATTGCCAGTCCGACCCGAGCGGTGCTCTAATCTACTTTAAATTTAAATGGTCGTCTCCATGGCACGACCCCAATTGTGATTAAAGCACTTGATTGACAGCTTGTGCTATGAAATGAAATATTATGTTGATTGGGACATGAAAATGGTCTTAGTAGTGGCTCAAGCATATACTCATCGAATTATGCCTTTGGCAGAATGGAAATTATTATTATTATGGTTGGATATTATGGATTGAACATACGGTTTGGGTATTGGACCTTATATGGAATCATTGAAAGTTGTTGAAATTGGCAATATTGAAGTATTGATGACCAAATGGTTTTGGTATGATGAATGATTAATCGATTGATATATGTTTCTCTCATGATAAATGTGACAAATGAGAACTTTATAATTTACCATGGATTTCTCAACTATTTTGAAATGGATATGTAACGAGATCTACTTAAAAACCTATGCACTCACCAACTACGTTTTCATAGTTGACACTTTTTTTCTTCATGCTTTTCAGGAATTAGCATAAGTCTTGAGGAATTATATGCATCATGATTATTTGCATTGCACTTGGGAGTCAAAGATCAAACCTTGTGATGGGCAATGGAATTCGCCTTGATCATTGTAGTATATCACCTCATGTATTTGTTATTTGTTTCGTGGACTCAATATCCAAGTATGGTAGACGTATTGTACTTGGGAATTGGTTCACATGCTTGTGCATTGTAAAATTATTTTTATCAAATAAAGCTATGGTGAATGTTATTTATAATCCTTTGTTTTGAATACTCGACTTTCTGTACATCTCATCGTTCCGCCTTAGTTGGGGTGTTACAGTATGAGCTCGGCATTTACGAGGATTTACTCTAATACACGATGACTTGACACTATGGTGTCTGACTTGCTCTGTTATCGTGTTTGCCGAGGTTTTTGCTCGGCAAATCATACAAATTTTCAAAATTTTTGCCAAAATCAAATTTTGATCCTTATTATTTTCTGGGCAAATTTTTTTTTAAAATGTGCTATTTGCCGAGGTTTTTGCTCGGCAAATACTTAAAATTGTTTTCTTTTTCTTCAATTTTTATTCTAAGTTTTTTTATTATTTGTGTTGATTTTAAAAAATGTATGTATGTATGTTTGTGGTTATTGTGTTTGTCTATATAGTTTTTCATAAGTGTTAGGGTAAGAAGCAAGGTATCGAACGCCTTTGTGTACTACCTTTGTCGTCTTATCTTTTAATACTTATGTGATTCTATATGTCGTCATGTTTCTTATATATATTAGGGTGAGAAGCAAGGTATCGAACGCCTTTGTGTACTACCTTTGTTTTCTCATTTTTAATATATGTGCGAAACATTGTCCTTGTGTAATAAATGTGTTTATTAAATGTTGGTGTATTTTTATTTTTCTGTGTTTAAAATGTTTTTCTGGTCAAAATTTGGTCAGTTCATTTTTCAGAAAAATAATAAATACCAAGATGGCAATGTTTCAAGAAGGTGCTACAATGAAAATGCAAGCTAATCAAGCACTTCATATTCCATTTTCCTCAAAATTCCCAATCATTACTGAGATTCTGAGCCATCATCCATTGAATGTTGCTTTAACTGGTGGTGCTATTGTTCCTGAGAAGTACATATTTGATCTTTGGGAATCTATTGAGTATGTGAAAGGCAGTAAAAGATATAAGACAGCAGACTACTTTCAATTCTCTCTACAATCAGATGATCATGTCTTTAACTGCAAATTCACATTGGATGAGTTCAGAACAATAATTGGCTTTCCTGAACAAGAAGAATATGAAGAACTGCCATCTGTTGAAGATATGTTAGCTGGAGTTCATTCATTGGGATATGAAGGAGAGTTGGCAACTATGAGAGACTTCAAAAGAATGAATGTGGCTACTCTCTGGCACACAATGTATAATGTTCTTTGCACATGTTTGATGCCATCTCAAAAGGGAATTGATGCCATGACAAAGCATTCTCTTTCAATATACTATGCAGTCACTCATAATGTTCAGTGTGACTTTGCAAAGATTATTTGGGATAAAATGATACAAGTGGTGAAGGGAAAAGATGTGCAAGAAAGGAAATACATTCCCTTTATCAGATTCTTCACTCTGATTATTGAAGATGTTCTTGATAATTCTGAAGATATTCCCAAGTTGGAGGATAGTTTCAAATGTGTTATTGCGATGTATAAATCCAACATGAGAGGAACAGGAAGTGAAGTTGTTAAACCTTTTCCAATTCCACCATTTCTACTGAATTTGGCTCCTGCTCAGAGTCCCCACCTTAGGTCTTATAGAGAGTGGTTAGCCACAGCAATGGGATCTGAAAGCCGACAGATTCCTACCCAAGCTGTGCATAGGTCGCCAAGTGAGGGTCCTAGGATCTCTAAAAGAAAAAGAGGGGTTAGTGATGAAGGGACTTCTGAGCCGAGGAGAAGGAAATCAAAAAGAGTTGTTTTTGAACAAGAGTGTTACTCCTGAATTTGCTACTTCACCTACTTCTCAATCTACACCGAATATTCCTTCACAATCCACACCATCCATTCAATCAACACAATCTCCATCTGCCGTTCAATTTTCACAATCTTCACCTTCTACACCGATTCCATCCGTTGTTTCTCCCAATCCACCGACACTTACACACCTCACTATTCACCAGTTCTTAATCCGACACCACTTGCTTCAGCATTACCGAATGAACCACGTCCACCACCTGGTAGACGAATTAAAATGATTGCTCGAAGGCCACCATCAGGTCTACCAAAGGCATCAAAGAAGAAATCCAAAAGAAAGCATAAGTCTTCTAAATCTGCAAAACACAGAATTGAATCAAGTTCAGCAGATTTGAATGAACCAGTTGATGCCTCTGCTGAATTAGATGTTGAGCAAGCAACTCGTATTGTTGATAATGTGATTTCAGAGTTGGATACTGAGATTGTTAGCACTGGAGATGATGTTGTGCAGGAGGAACAAGGCGGGAATGAGGGAGGAGTTGAAAATGTAAGAGAGGATGAGAGGTCCGGGTTAGGACAAGGGCAAAAAGAAAACGATGGCCCTCCGATAGTTCAAACCAATGAGTCTAGCCGGGTTGTATACCCTAGGATAGAAGTCGGGAACTGCCCATTCTCGCTTGCACCAAACTCTCCTCGCCATTCTGACTCCTCACAACAGGAGTTAGTCTCAGAAATGCACGGGGATCAGCCACGTTCACCACACTCTCCTCATTTGGAGGATGAGAGTGTTGAAATAAGAGAGGATCAGCCCCACCTCTCGCCTTCATTTCGTGCACATGAGTCTAGATCTCCTAGGTACACGGATTCACAAGCTCAGTTGAGTACTGATGCCGGAACAAGCGGAGGGGGACCCACTTTGTGTGACCCTCAAGGACAGCTTGGAAATCCTGCCTTAGCTAACATTATGCCAGCTTTAGCCGCAGGTAACAGTTCTCAAACCGAGACTGGGGGACAGTATGAACGCCTAGGTGACACTGTTGTTCCTCATGATCAACCTGAAACTGTATTAACGGGCATTCTCAGTGACCCCGGTGTTGTTAGAGGTTTTACCCAACAACAAGTCCCGGACAGTGATTTATCACAGTCTAGGACACAACCTGATTCTGGTTGCAAAGCCAATGAATCTGAAACTGCTGGTGAAGGTTTAACCCGAGGATCTGCAGGAAATCCTGAATCAGCTTCGCTGAATTTAGGTCACACCACAAGTGTGCAAACAACCTCCAGGTTGGTTACTCCATCTCCAACACAAACACAAAGAACACCAACACCAATTCAAATACCATCAACAACAACAAATCAACAATCCAAAGATGATGCATGTGAATTATTACTTGGCATTCTAAGGTCTGAGGGTGATTTGTTGTCAATGACTGATAGGGGGTGCTGAATGCTTTGGAGCTACGAGAAAGAGAACTTGCACATGAAAGACAAGTTAAGAATTTACAAGATCAAGTTCAAAAACAGAAAGCCGATTATGATGCAAAGCTTGCAGCTTTTGAGTTACGTTTGTTAGCATTAGAATCTTGCCGACCGGCCTCGGTTGCTTCTAGACGGGATGATCCTGATTCCGATGATCACCCCGAGGGGGAGAACCAAGGAGAGGGTCAAACGAATATTGAAAACACATCGGCAAGAGTTGAAGTAAATGTTGAAGATGTGGAGATGAGAGATAGAGCTCAAGGTGAAACTCAAGATGAAGTTGATAAGATGTTTAAAGAACTTGCTGTAAGACTTTCTGAAAGAAATAATGATGATGATCCAGAGGAGATTAATAGGATTTCAGAAATTAGAAGAAAATTTGATGAAGTTTTTGGAGTTGATATGTTGATGAAGAAGAAGAAGAAGAAGAAGAAAATGAAAGTATTGTGGTTAATGAAGAAGAAGAGTTTGTTATTGAAAATGAGATTGTTGAATATGCTGAAGGCGAAGCAGATATTGAGGCTGTAAAGGACAATGTGATCTTGGATGAGCCGGAGATAGTTGAGACTTCAGTAAACGTAGAAGCTGTTGAAGAACCAATGTTTGAAGAATTTCCAGATCTTGATTATTTTGAAACAGGTTCATCAAGCAGAAATGAAGTTGGAGAATCATCTATACCTGCTAGCACAACTCCACAGCATTACACTTTTAATGACTTTAATAGTTTTGATGACTTAAGAAAGACTCCTGAAGCTGCTGCTCAGAATTTCAAGAAGTCCACTTATAAACAAGTGTTAACAGAGGCAATCAGATCCGAAGAAGTCCTTCCTGATTATTTTCCAACCGAATTGACTGAAGAACAAAGAAGGTTTATTGATCGAGGATACTTCTTGAGGGACAAAGAAAGAATGGTTGCTCTCGGTGTTAAGCCAAAGGAAGCAGCAAAGAAGTCAAGATATCTGGAGGAAAGAGCATTTCCTATATTCTGTGGAGCTACTAAAATTGCTAAAACTGAGAGACCAGAGATTGATTCTATGTACAAGTTTAAGGAAGCAAGGCAAGTTGAAGAATATAAAGAGCTTCTTAAACTCACAAAGAAGTACAATCCCAAATTACTCCAAGAACAAAGGAATCACAAAATTTTGGTGCTTGGTCAGAGTGATTCTAATCAAAAGGGTTTCTATCTCTGTTCCATGTTTTCATGTGAAAAGAGATAATGACAAGATTTACAGATTCACTGAAGCTCAGTTCAAGCTTTTGCCGGTTGATGATATAATTTTTCTTTACAACCATTTTCTGAATGCTATGCAAAGATACCGTGAAGACGTTGTTGCTTTTGATGCTGTGAAAAGATACATGTCAAGCTGCATCCAATATGCTTCATTGGAAGATTTTCATATTGGTTTTGAAGTTGTCAAAAGAAAAATCAATGTTCCTTATCCAGATCAAAGTCTTTACACTGAAGACATTGAAAAGCTAAGTATTGGTCATGTCATTGAAGAACCATCCTTTGGAGTTGTCTTTCTTAACAGCCGAAAGAAGAAGATTTTCATTCGCATGGATGAACTTGCTTCTTATTCTGATGGAACGTTAGAGTTTTGCAAAAATGTCTTGATATGCTTGAAAGAAGATGATCAAGATGCAAAGAAAAAGGAAGTATTTGATAAAGCAATCTCCAAGATTAATCAAAGACTTGAATACAGAGACAGCATCAGAATGATGAGAGAGGCGAAGAATGTTAAGAAGTCAAAGTATGTTGTACGTCGAAGAGGAGGTTGCTGGATCAAGTATGAGCCTAGTCATCTTCCAGGACCACAAAATATTCCTCCAAGGAACTTTGAAGCAAA
Organism: Erigeron breviscapus; assembly: GCA_034093135.1. Lineage (NCBI taxonomy): Eukaryota > Viridiplantae > Streptophyta > Magnoliopsida > Asterales > Asteraceae > Erigeron > Erigeron breviscapus. The sequence continues at coordinate 145,374,201 of CM067168.1, forward strand.
CATGATAGTTCCAGATGATCGACCTGAAGGAGATAACTGGTTCTGGCATCCGAACAAAGACAGACCTAATACAAGAGCTTGAAGATTGACAAAGATTGGATATTTTTCACAAATCACTACTAAGGGGGAGATTGTTAGAAATATAAATTGTAGTAGTTGATTTGTTTCCTTTATGTATTTTGTACCTACATTGTAAATGTTGTTAATATGGAAGGGGGCCTAGTGTAAATTGTATAGAGGTATATAAACCCCCTCCATTACTTGTTTTGTAACCTTTGAACCCCATAATGCTATCTAATCTTTCCCTGACATCTACACTTTCTCTCTCTACTTTCTCTCACATCCCAACCGCCATTAACACACACTAAACACACACTAAAGCTCAAATTCACATCTTTACACATTTGAAAATTTCTACATTACAGTGAATAGAACAATTGATCAGTATGAAGTACAACATGTTGAAAAATTCCAACTAGCAGCCAATTATGATACTAAGTTTGCTACTTATATAAGCAATTGGATTAAATATTGCATCAAAAAAAAGGTTAAAATTTTTAACCTTTGCTTAAAGCAACCAGAAAAGAACTGCATGTATAATATTGAATTAGATTCGTTTTACACGAATACATATTTTACACATATGGAGTTGGAATTTTGCAACCTACATGCAAAAGTTACCTTTACTTGGAATAATCTTACTGAATTAAGTTTAGGATATTGCGATCTTCAACCAGAATTGCTGCAAAATATTTTAAGAGGTAGTCCTATGTTAATATCTCTGAAATTTGATTGTTGTGATGGTTCTGTACTACATATAAATTCGGAAAGTGTTAAAAATTTGGTACTCAAGAATTTCAACACTTCAGAAGATACTGATAGTATAGAAATCAATGCTCCTAATATACAATCACTAACAATTGTCGGAGTTTTGGCTACATATATCATGTTCATATCAAATGTTCCTTCTTTGTTGAAAGTGGATTTAAATTATAAAATACCAAAAAAATTGATGAAGATAAGTGAAGAAGAAGAAGAAGATATAATGAACGATATTTTCATCAGTTTACAACATGTTCCCAACATTCTTGTTGGATATTACTGTCGTAAGGTAAGTTTTACTTAAACGTTATATGTAATAATTCAATCCTTTCTCTGATGTTTCTATTTATTTTTTTTAATTAAAGGTATTCAGACGTCGTCATGTTCGAGATTGGAATTCTTCATCAAACATAAGTTTTTCGGATTCACAACCATTTACATGGATGAAGAATCTTTTTTATGATTATGAATTATCATCAAGTTCTGATGAATCTGAAGATACGGACGATGAAACTGATATAAGTGACAAGAATAACAATCAACTTTAAAAAACCAGGTACAATACAACAAATTATATTGTTATTCTTCATCATTCAAATACAGTTTAGTAATAATCAGATATGATACAACAAATTTTATTTCAAAATTTTCAATTATTATTAGTAAATTCAGCTTACACGTTATTATGTTAAATAGACTTTCAATTAAATCGAAAACTCAGATTGGAATGTCAAAATCAGATTAGATTATATTATATTGTTTTTAATAGAATCTGAATAGACTATTTTCAAGTTCTAATTGAATAGATTCAACCTTAATCAACTTAAAGACTTAAAATAGTTTTCCAACATAAAATGAATTATAAGTTAGAAAGGGTGGAAGCTTATTAAAGAATGAAACCTAACCTGTAAAGAGGCATATATATATAGGAGGAAAAATTAGATTGGATAATAGAAAGACAAATGATTTATGAAAACCTTATTAAATTTGTATTTCGATACTTTTATTGGGCTTGGGTTACTTAAAAATGTTAAAATGCAATTTGGGCTTAAAAACAATTCAAAAAGATGTACAGATACAATATGACAAGTTTTATATACAAACAAATTGATTACATTTTATCAAAATCAAAATTGGAATTATATATAAAATTATTTTATAAAATTAAAATTAGTGTTTTAGTAAATTAAAATATATTGAGTAAACAAATTATTTATTATTTTGTAGAGTTTTGTATGGTAATTTTTTATTAAGCAATTTTTAAGACTGTAATTTCTTTTATAAACATAATTAATACATCACATTAGAAAACTTACAAAATAGTATTAAAATAATCACTTTAGAACTACAAATTGATTCCGATATGATTATAAAACTTACAAGATTATGAACTAAAATATTTTTTAAAATACTAAATCTTTAAAAAAGTTATAATATTTAACAATGCTTACATATAAAAGATGACACCTTCTACAACTAAATAAAATATACAAATTGTAAAAAAAAAAAAACTCTTTAGATATGTAACAAATTTTGTAAAGAATGAAATCTAAAGTTATAAAATTGACAATATATTTGCTTTTCAAGCTATGAGACTTGAGCTTTATTTTTTTGGAATTTGTTATTTTTGTGATTGTCTTACCAATTAGTATATATAAAAAATATATTTGTGGTAGGGATAAATGAACAGTCGATCTGTTTTCGCTTGGGATGTAATTGGCCGGTTATATTATTAGTCGGGATATTCAAAGATATTATATTTGCAGTATATAAAGAGACACATTGTTTTCGATCGATAAGTCAAACACTTCTTCAACAATTACGGCTATAACTCTTTTAATCAATCAAATTTTAAAAAAATAATGACTCGTTTGTATGGTTGTACACTATCATCAACTGATCGAAGATATGTATTCAGGAAGACCAATATGAGAAAGATGAAAATTGAAAAGATCAAAAGGGTGCTGCAATTGGATGAAGATTTTTTAAGGGAGGTTTATCGGATGGTAGCTTGGAAAAACAACTTGAGTAATGAAGCTAAGGAGTTGGTGAGGGTGCTTAGGCGTAGGTTTGATCCATATGTGATGACCCTGGATGATTTATCAAATAAAGTTATGCAGTGGATGTGGATGTCAACACCACATATGGAAACAGGGCATGTGAAGATCTTTTGGGGGGATGGAAAACACAGATGGTACCCGGCTAAGAAACTGTTGGAGTCGACAGACATAGAGTTGCTGCAGCAGTTAAGTCCAAACAACTTTACATACACATCGAAAAAGAGAAGGAAGCGATGTAAGTATTTAGTTTAGTTTGAGAATGATTTAGCGGTCAAGATCGAGGAGTTGAAGGAAACTAACGAGCAAGCAGGATATGGAGGATATGCATATGAGGAGATGGCTGAGGAGGAGTTGTGGGGGTATGATTGGTGATATGGTTTGCATGTTTTCAATTTGTCATTTGATGTATTTAGTACTTTAATCCTTTAAGTCTTACTGAATTAAGTTTAGGATATTGCGAAATTGAACCACAATTGCTACAAAATAATTTGATTGTTGTGATGGTTCTGTAGTACATATCAAACTGAAGATACAGACGATAAAACTGATACGAGTGAAACAATAACAATAAAATTTATATAACCAGGTTCAATACAACAAATTATATTGATATTCTTCATCATTCAAATACAGTTTAGTAATAATCAGATATGATACAACAAATTTTATTTCAAAATTTTCAATTATTATTAGTAAATTCAGCTTACACGTTATTATGTTAAATAGACTTTCAATTAAATCGAAAACTCAGATTGGAATGTCAAAATCAGATTAGATTATATTATATTGTTTTTAATAGAATCTGAATAGACTATTTTCAAGTTCTAATTGAATTAAATTCAACCTTAATCAACTTAAAGACTTAAAATAGTTTTCCAACATAAAATGAATTATAAGTTAGAAAGGGTGGAAGCTTATTAAAGAATGAAACCTAACCTGTAAAGAGGCATATATATATAGGAGGAAAAATTAGATTGGATAATAGAAAGACAAATGATTTATGAAAACCTTATTAAATTTGTATTTCGATACTTTTATTGGGCTTGGGTTACTTAAAAATGTTAAAATGCAATTTGGGCTTAAAAACAATTCAAAAAGATGTACAGATACAATATGACAAGTTTTATATACAAACAAATTGATTACATTTTATCAAAATCAAAATTGGAATTATATATAAAATTATTTTATAAAATTAAAATTAGTGTTTTAGTAAATTAAAATATATTGAGTAAACAAATTATTTATTATTTTGTAGAGTTTTGTATGGTAATTTTTTATTAAGCAATTTTTAAGACTGTAATTTCTTTTATAAACATAATTAATACATCACATTAGAAAACTTAAACTTAAATAAACTTTAGAACTACAAATTGTTTAAAATAATCACTTTAGAACTACAAATTGATTCCGATATGATTATAAAACTTACAAGATTATGAACTAAAATATTTTTTAAAATACTAAATCTTTAAAAAGTTATAATATTTAACAATGCTTACATATAAAAGATGACACCTTCTACAACTAAATAAAATATACAAATTGTAAAAAAAAAAAAACTCTTTAGATATGTAACAAATTTTGTAAAGAATGAAATCTAAAGTTATAAAATTGACAATATATTTGCTTTTCAAGCTATGAGACTTGAGCTTTATTTTTTTGGAATTTGTTATTTTTGTGATTGTCTTACCAATTAGTATATATAAAAAATATATTTGTGGTAGGGATAAATGAACAGTCGATCTGTTTTCGCTTGGGATGTAATTGGCCGGTTATATTATTAGTCGGGATATTCAAAGATATTATATTTGCAGTATATAAAGAGACACATTGTTTTTAAGTCAACATTTCTTTTTTTTTTTTTTTTTTTTTTTTTTTTTTTTTTTTTTTTTTTTTTTTTTTTTTTTTTTTTTTTTTTTTTTTTTTTTTTTTTTTTTTTTTTTTTTTTTTTTTTTTTTTTTTTTTTTTTTTTTTTTTTTTTTTTTTTTTTTTTTTTTTTTTTTTTTTTTTTTTTTTTTTTTTTTTTTTTTTTTTTTTTTTTTTTTTTTTTTTTTTTTTTTTTTTTTTTTTTTTTTTTTTTTTTTTTTTTTTTTTTTTTTTTTTTTTTTTTTTTTTTTTTTTTTTTTTTTTTTTTTTTTTTTTTTTTTTTTTTTTTTTTTTTTTTTTTTTTTTTTTTTTTTTTTTTTTTTTTTTTTTTTTTTTTTTTTTTTTTTTTTTTTTTTTTTTTTTTTTTTTTTTTTTTTTTTTTTTTTTTTTTTTTTTTTTTTTTTTTTTTTTTTTTTTTTTTTTTTTTTTTTTTTTTTTTTTTTTTTTTTTTTTTTTTTTTTTTTTTTTTTTTTTTTTTTTTTTTTTTTTTTTTTTTTTTTTTTTTTTTTTTTTTTTTTTTTTTTTTTTTTTTTTTTTTTTTTTTTTTTTTTTTTTTTTTTTTTTTTTTTTTTTTTTTTTTTTTTTTTTTTTTTTTTTTTTTTTTTTTTTTTTTTTTTTTTTTTTTTTTTTTTTTTTTTTTTTTTTTTTTTTTTTTTTTTTTTTTTTTTTTTTTTTTTTTTTTTTTTTTTTTTTTTTTTTTTTTTTTTTTTTTTTTTTTTTTTTTTTTTTTTTTTTTTTTTTTTTTTTTTTTTTTTTTTTTTTTTTTTTTTTTTTTTTTTTTTTTTTTTTTTTTTTTTTTTTTTTTTTTTTTTTTTTTTTTTTTTTTTTTTTTTTTTTTTTTTTTTTTTTTTTTTTTTTTTTTTTTTTTTTTTTTTTTTTTTTTTTTTTTTTTTTTTTTTTTTTTTTTTTTTTTTTTTTTTTTTTTTTTTTTTTTTTTTTTTTTTTTTTTTTTTTTTTTTTTTTTTTTTTTTTTTTTTTTTTTTTTTTTTTTTTTTTTTTTTTTTTTTTTTTTTTTTTTTTTTTTTTTTTTTTTTTTTTTTTTTTTTTTTTTTTTTTTTTTTTTTTTTTTTTTTTTTTTTTTTTTTTTTTTTTTTTTTTTTTTTTTTTTTTTTTTTTTTTTTTTTTTTTTTTTTTTTTTTTTTTTTTTTTTTTTTTTTTTTTTTTTTTTTTTTTTTTTTTTTTTTTTTTTTTTTTTTTTTTTTTTTTTTTTTTTTTTTTTTTTTTTTTTTTTTTTTTTTTTTTTTTTTTTTTTTTTTTTTTTTTTTTTTTTTTTTTTTTTTTTTTTTTTTTTTTTTTTTTTTTTTTTTTTTTTTTTTTTTTTTTTTTTTTTTTTTTTTTTTTTTTTTTTTTTTTTTTTTTTTTTTTTTTTTTTTTTTTTTTTTTTTTTTTTTTTTTTTTTTTTTTTTTTTTTTTTTTTTTTTTTTTTTTTTTTTTTTTTTTTTTTTTTTTTTTTTTTTTTTTTTTTTTTTTTTTTTTTTTTTTTTTTTTTTTTTTTTTTTTTTTTTTTTTTTTTTTTTTTTTTTTTTTTTTTTTTTTTTTTTTTTTTTTTTTTTTTTTTTTTTTTTTTTTTTTTTTTTTTTTTTTTTTTTTTTTTTTTTTTTTTTTTTTTTTTTTTTTTTTTTTTTTTTTTTTTTTTTTTTTTTTTTTTTTTTTTTTTTTTTTTTTTTTTTTTTTTTTTTTTTTTTTTTTTTTTTTTTTTTTTTTTTTTTTTTTTTTTTTTTTTTTTTTTTTTTTTTTTTTTTTTTTTTTTTTTTTTTTTTTTTTTTTTTTTTTTTTTTTTTTTTTTTTTTTAAGTCTTACTGAATTAAGTTTAGGATATTGGAAATTGAACCACAATTGCTACAAAATAATTTGATTGTTGTGATGGTTCTATAGTACATATCAAACTGAAGATACAGACGATAAAACTGATACGAGTGAAACAATAACAATCAAATTTATATAACCTGGTTCAATACAACAAATTATATTGATATTCTACATAATTCAAATTCAGTTTAGTAATAATCAGATATGATACAACAATTTCATTTCAAAACTTTCAAATGTTATTAGTAATATATTTTATTATAATGTGTTAGATTGGATTTAAATTCAGCTTACATGTTACTAAATATAATCTTTAATTATAATAAAAATTCACTGTTTAGAATCCTTTATTAATTTTACAATGATCTAAACTGATAACAAGCAGTATTTGACTTACATAATCCTGTATTAAGTGTTTAACTACATGTTGCATTCAGTCTCAATTTATAATATCATAATGATCATACACATACATTACATAACACAATAAATAAATAATAATGAATATAAAAAATATCATAATGATCATACACATACATTACATAACACAATAAATAAATAATAATGAATATAAAATAATGAATCAAGTGACTTACAAAAGATTAATCTAATCAAACAAATAGTATGAATTAATTAGTCAAAAATATAAAATTAAATAATAATCTATCTTAATCAAACTAATTAAACTTGAAAATATTTAACTATATCATTTATATCAGTATGTCTTTATCAATGTCGTAGAAAAACTCTAATAGAAAATGTATAAGTATATTCATTATAAAACTTCCAAGATTATCAACTAAAATATTTTTTAAACTATTAAATCTTGAAAAAAGTTTTAATTTATTTTTCTATAATATAATGAATATATAAAGTTTATATATTCATATTTCATGTAAATCTGATTAAAATGATTTATAAACAATAATCATATATACAAAATCCTACACTCAGCCCGTCCATCGGACGGGTCTATTCCTAGTAAATTTATATGTAGACTAATAAAAGTAACAGTAGTTGTAACATCCTAAACTTTTCTATCATTGCTTTGACTTTGACCGTTAGTTGACTTTGACACCGCTAGTTGCTTAAATGCTTAAGTAATTAACTATTGATGTTTGAATGATAAATTTAATACTTGAACTAGTTACTAATGGTCATAAGATGTTATTATAGTTGTCGGATAGTAATTAAGGTGCTCCATCGGTCGTTTGAGTTCCCGGTTCGTTAGTTTGAGCCTTAACGGTCGTTAGATTTAAGTTAAGGGCACTTTGGTAATTGTGAAAGGGAGTGGACGGTTTTGAGGGGGATTAGGCAGCCCTAATCCCTAATTTTTTCCAGAATTAAGTGTGTGTAATTGAAGGTGTGCCTCCCTTTGCCTTCCTTGCTCAATTTCTTTGATTTCGGGTTGAATCGGAGTGATTAAACGCTTGTAGATCGAATCTATAATCATCTTTAAGGTAAGGATGGTAATACCTACTGATTTTTGGTTATATTCATCTATTCAATTCGTTCATATATGGTCTTGATCAATTGAATACGTTTTATTGATAGAATCGGTGATTTCGGGTCATTCGGTGATTGTTATTGCAATCAATATGTATCTTGAGATTTCCTACAGGTATGAAGTTGTTTCTAGAGTCATTTTAATGTTCAAATAGAACCAATATAGGGTTCACATCTGGTCTTGAGGTTTGATATGGATTCGATTGCGTTTGTGAGTCGATTTAGGTCATTCGGGTGTCAAATCGATTGTAAAATGAGTATAATGAATCCATGAATCAATTGATGATTTCATAATGATAAGTAAGTCTTAATTTGATGTGTATGAACTGTAGAGGTCGTGGTGGCTTGACATGGATGTTTGATGGTGGAAATTATTTGCAAAACAAAGGGTTTATTAGGTCTGAAAATTCAGTCATATTGCAAAAATCATATCTTCTTTATATGAACGACTTAGGAGATGACTCTTACATTTATGAAAACCTCTATGTGTCCCCTAAATTTGATATGAACAAAGTTTCCTGGGATTTTGCCCAGAGATATGCGAAAAATGTTGATTTCCAAAAATGGTCAGGTTTCGGACGAATTCTGCAGACTTGTCTTTTGAAATGTGTTGCTCCCTCAGGTTTAGCGTAGCTGAGGTAGTTGATGAAGAAGAGCGAGGAATGGGTAGATAGCTTGCTGATGACCTTAGCTACCCATAGTTGTTGCACATTTTTAGACTCTTGCTTATGTTTTGGCATTTATGTAGTTTGCATGTTATGTAGTCGGTTGTTTTGTGTTGGGCAGCCGACGGGTTTCTATTTAAACTTGTTTTGACGATATGACCGAGTAACACCAATGATTAAAGAAACCAAACAGATTTTAATTGGTTTGGACTTTCAAAGTTTACTTCCGCTTTGTTATAACGCCGTTAGGCGAAAATTTTTGGAAACCCGTATTTTTAAATGAAGGGTGTTACAGTAGTAATAATAATTAGATGCTTTGCTAGAGGGATGGGGACTCACATAGTATCTCGGCTTCCCACTAAATTCTTGTAAATCCTATGACTTTTAATAAGTGATTTTATAAAAATAAAAAATAATAATTAGTATTGCTTTGCTTGAGGGATGGGACTCACATAGTATCTCGGCTTCCCACTAAATTCTTGTAAATCCTATGACTTTTAATGAAAGTGATTTATAAAAATAAAAATAATTATAAAATAAAAATAAAATAATATAATAAAAATAAAAATAAAAATAAAAATAAAAATAAAAATAAAAATAAAAATGACAAAATAAAAATAAAAATAAAAATACAAAAACAAACAAACAGAAATAAAACAAAAAAGTAAAATAAAACTAAAAGAAAATAGAAATAAAAATAAAAATAAAAATAAAATAAAAATAATAATAATTAGTATTGCTTTGCTTGAGGGATGGACTCACATAGTATCTCGGCTTCCCACTAAATTCTTGTAAATCCTATGACTTTTAATAAGTGATTTTATAAAAATAAAAAATAATAATTAGTATTGCTTTGCTTGAGGGATGGGACTCACATAGTATCTCGGCTTCCCACTAAATTCTTGTAAATCCTATGACTTTTAATGAAAGTGATTTATAAAAATAAAAATAATTATAAAATAAAAATAAAAATAAAAATAAAAATAAAAATAAAATAATAGAATTGAGATGCAATTGAGTAATACGAGGGGTCTGACCCGCCCTCATTTGTCTTGTGCATACGGATTACTCGGGGATTGGCTTGCCATTCCTTAACGACGTTTGATGTTCAACTGAATGGTTGTCATCTAGTCGGGTGTAACTTATGTTACACATTGACGCAGTTAAAATGTAGTTACGCAGTTAAAAGTAGTAATGCAGTTATGTGGTTATATGTGTGTAATGCAGAATGAAGGATAGGCACATTTAGGGTGTTTCATCCTATTATGTAGTTTTGATGATGTGATATGCTTGATGTGTGTTGTGCCTTAATGACGTTGATTAAATCCACAATGTTTGAAATGGATAAATGTTTTATAACTTGAGTGTTATCTTACTTAGCTAATTCGTTAGCTAACACTTGTCTTTTGAAATGTGTTGCTCCCTCAGGTTTAGCGTAGCTGAGGTAGTTGATGAAGAAGAGCGAGGAATGGGTAGATAGCTTGCTGATGACCTTAGCTACCCATAGTTGTTGCACATTTTTAGACTCTTGCTTATGTTTTGGCATTTATGTAGTTTGCATGTTATGTAGTCGGTTGTTTTGTGTTGGGCAGCCGACGGGTTTCTATTTAAACTTGTTTTGACGATATGACCGAGTAACACCAATGATTAAAGAAACCAAACAGATTTTAATTGGTTTGGACTTTCAAAGTTTACTTCCGCTTTGTTATAACGCCGTTAGGCGAAAATTTTTGGAAACCCGTATTTTTAAATGAAGGGTGTTACAGTAGTAATAATAATAAGAAGAACTAAAGTAAAAATAATAAAATAATAGCAATAATAATTAGTATTGCTTTGCTAGAGGGATGAGGACTCACATAGTATCTCGGCTTCCCACTAAATTCTTGTAAATCTTAAGACTTTTAATGAAAGTGATTTATAAAAATAAAAATAATTATAAAATAAAAATAAAATAAAAAACAATAAAAAGAAAATAAAAATAAAAATAAAAATAAAAATAAAATAAAAATAAAAATAAAAATAAAATATTTAAAAAAAAATAAACAAAAAATAATTATAAAATAAAAATAAAAATAAAAATAAAAATAAAAATAAAAATAAAAATAAAAATAAAATAATTCAATGTACAATTGGAAATCTAACATATAATAAAACAATATATACGTGTTTTTTGTTGCATAATTACACATCCAAAGATTTTCACACATAGGGTTGTTTAAAATCTAAATGAAAATTCAAAACTTACCAAATATTTTAGAAAAAAACACATTATGCATTTCAACAAACACCTATAATAACACAAATAATTACATGGGAAAACCACGGAAAACACGACTTATTTGAATAACCCGGTGACCTACCAATTGTAGAAGTAGGATTTTTGGCAAGCAATAAGCACTTAAATAATACAATTCAAGTGTACCATCTTCTTTCTCATTTCGAGGAAAAGGTGCGGAAGGAAAAGGAAACAACGGAGGGATCCGAATCGGACCTAAATGGGAATGACTTAAAACGTTGATTAACTATGAACCAATAATATATCATTCATTACACTCATAACATTCAAGTAGTTGGAGAAATAAAAATAAACAAAGTTAATATAAAAAGAAGTTGAAGAATCAAACATAAAAACAATTAAAAAAAATAAAAATAAAAATAATTCAATGTACAATTGGAAATCTAACATATAATAAAACAATATATACGTGTTTTTTGTTGCATAATTACACATCCAAAGATTTTCACACATAGGGTTGTTTAAAATCTAAATGAAAATTCAAAACTTACCAAATATTTTAGAAAAAAACACATTATGCATTTCAACAAACACCTATAATAACACAAATAATTACATGGGAAAACACGAAAAACACGACTTATTTGAATAACCCGGTGACCTACCAATTGTAGAAGTAGGATTTTTGGCAAGCAATAAGCACTTAAATAATACAATTCAAGTGTACCATCTTCTTTCTCATTTCGAGGAAAAGGTGCGGAAGGAAAAGGAAACAACGGAGGGATCCGAATCGGACCTAAATGGGAATGACTTAAAACGTTGATTAACTATGAACCAATAATATATCATTCATTACACTCATAACATTCAAGTAGTTGGAGAAATAAAAATAAAAAAAGTTAATATAAAATTGAAATCTAACATATAAGAAAACAATATATACGTGTTTTTTGTTGCATAATTACACATCCAAAGATTTTCACACATAGGGTTGTTTAAAATCTAAATGAAAATTCAAAACTTACCAAATATTTTAGAAAAAACACATTATGCATTTCAACAAACACCTATAATAACACATTTTGCAAGTTTGATACAAAAGTGTGAAAAGTCGCGAAACTCATCCCTGTCATATCACACCTGTTGCAATTTTGGTCCAAAACTAACGTGCCGTTAGAATTCAGCCGTTAATGCCCCCATGTGCTTGTCACATGGGGGGTAGTTTCGTCCATTTATTGCTCATAGGACCATTTCTGCAAAAAAAAAAAAATGTATAAATCTAAAAAAAATTATTTTGTATAAATCTAAAAAATTATTTTTATATAAATCTAAAAAAAATTATTTTGTATAAACACAATCGAAATAAACAATCTGATCTCATTCTCTTGTTCCTTTTTCAACTCCGATCCAAACCATGCCTAAAAAACCTAATCAAAATCGTGGAAAAAGTGCAAATAAATCTAAAAATAAAAAAGTTGATGTTGAGTTCGACGGCCTTGATCCTAAATCTTTAGGGTTTAAATCCGATTCTGTTCAAGATAATGAAATCACTCGATCAAAATACAATCTGAGATCTAATTCCTCCAATTCTGAGTCATTTGTTGCAGATTCATTCGAATCTAATGTTGCTGCTACGCTATTTCCTTCAAAAACGGTGGAAAACCCTAAAATCACCACACAACTGCCGCTCGCCGCCGCTGGGGTGGCTGCCGGCCACCAGGGGGAGGCCATGGCAGCGAATATCGATGGTGATGGGATTACTTTGATTAATTCTGACTGGAGAAACGATCTGGGGGCTGGGGGATCGAACAAAAACCCTAAAAATCCAGAAAACCCTAGCCGCCCCATATTTTCTTTCCCACCACCCACGGCTGCCGCTGCTACTGTTCAGATTCCGGTCAGCCACCAGGAGGCTCCTGGTGGTGCGACTGATAGATCCCAAGTGGCTGCTGCTTCGGGTAGTGTTGGGTCTTTGGGTTCAAACTTGAATGAAACACAAACCGAAAACACTTCTTTTTCATAGACTCATAGATATACTCGTATACAAAATATATTTATTTTTTTTGCAGAAATGGTCCTATGAGCAATAAATGGACGAAACTACCCCCATGTGACAAGCACATGGGGGCATTAACGACTGAATTCTAACGGCACGTTAGTTTTGGACCAAAATTGCAACAGGTGTGATATGACAGGGATGAGTTTCGCGACTTTTCACACTTTTGTATCAAACTTGCAAAATGTGTGATAACACAGGGACCAAAAATGCAATTCGTTCTAATTTTTATATATATTAAAAGACAACTGATTAATAGCTTATTAACCAATCATAACTCTCAATTTTATCAAATTGAAAATTGATGATGTCATTATTAATTTAATTATAAATTAAAAATCCTAATAATCATTATCTAAATATATTAGTATATTATATTTATATTAATATTTGTAGAAAAAATCTCACTAATTTACACTTTTTTTTTTTTTTTTTTTTTTTTTTTTTTTACGATTGTATATTTTTATAGTTTCTTATTTTTATCACTTAACTTACTTTTAAAGTTTTTTTTTTATTTTTTTTTTTTTTTTTTTTTTTTTTTTTTTTTTTTTTTTTTTTTTTTTTTTTTTTTTTTTTTTTTTTTTTTTTTTTTTTTTTTTTTTTTTTTTCTTTTTTTTTTTTTTTTTTTTTTTTTTTTTTTTTTTTTTTATTTTTTTTTTTTTATTTTCATCATTTAATTAATTTAAAAAATTTCAGCATTTTATTTCTAATTTTTTTCTTCCATAAAATCTTTTCTTTTAATATATTAAAAGGCAGTTGCTCAAAAACTTATTGACCAATCACAACTCTCGATTTCTTAAAATTGACTTTTGTTTTCAATTGCAAATTTACACTTTTTAACCATTAACTTTAATATAATAGATAAAGAATAATAGCTAATACATATCCAATAGAATAATAGATAATATATATTCAATAGAATAATAGCTATTATATATCATAATTATACGTTCTATCATATAAATATAAAATTAATTACTAAAAAATAAATAAATTTAATGTAAATATATTAAGATTTTAAAAGTAATTGTATTATTATTCTTTTTTTAAAGTTTTTTTTAATAATTGTCATGACACATATACGAAAAATAAAGCATGTAAAAATGTAATCTTTATAGGAAACACATATAACATTGTCATATTCTAATTGAAATATTTAGAATATGTTTCATCTAAAAATAAGATATAATTTTTAAAAGTGTAAAATAAGAATGTAATATCACCTTGTGTAACAATAAATCAAATAAAATGATAGTGACCTATTATGATTTTTTTAAATTTAAATATCGCTAAGTATGTCACAATCTACAACTTCGATGAACATATTTTAAAAAATATTTCACTATAAAACTCAAAGTTTTATAATTTTAGATCAATTTTTTATTACTAAAAATTGTAAACTAAATTTTAAATCATAATAAACTAACATCTAATATTGATAAAATTGTAAGCCCGTGTATTTGACACGGGCCTAAAATCTAGTAATATAATTAAAAGACATAAGAAAATAAAATCTAAAAACATAACAAAGTGAAAAGAAACGATTAAACGGTATGTAATCAAGATTAGATCAAATCGTTTCTTTAATCAAGAGGGTAGTCGATGATGTTTTTAAGGCCGGTCACACGTTGGGTGACCAATGCACTTGGGCCGAATCACACCACGAAAATTGCAGGGAAGACAAAACCACTTGGGAAGTCAAATGCCGCAACACGACAAGTGGTGGCTCGACGAAAGCGCTTACCGTGGCATAGGAAGTATGTCAATAAAAGATGATGAGTAATCGTAGCATTTCAATGTATTTCGTGTTTTTATCATGTACTGTCTTTTTTAATTATGTGTTGTCTTTTATTTTTAAGTAATGTAATGTGTTTGTTTAATAATAAAATGTGTTTTTGTTATATTTGAATGATGTTTTTGTTATAAAAAAAATTATAAAAGAATTGATGATGTGGCGAAGAAGTTCCAAGAAACTTGTCTTATAGATAGGTAGAGTCCTGAGGGGAGTCCTGAGTGATGTGATGCTGATGTGGCAGGCAAGAAGCTGGAGGACTCTCCTCCTTATAAGCACCGGCCTTAACAATTTAGATTATAACACTTGAACGAATAAAGTCTTATTTATTCAACAACAAAGCATACAATGTCAATCATGGATTTTCAGTTTATCACGATTTTTAACGCTCATTTACTATCCATTCTAGATATTCACCCTTAAATAAAAATGTAGATCAACTTTCATAAGTGCTCTTTTTCCTCTTTGATCTTGATTTTCCTTTTTAGTACTAGATGGATGTCCGCGCGATGCGGCGGTGATGGTGGTAGCGACGAAGGTGTGACGACGGCGGCAATGGTGGCAGTGATGTGCGGTGGTGGTAGCGTGGCGGTGAATGTAAATTAATTGATGTATGAGGGGTTAATATGGTTATTTAAGGGTTGGATGATCTATGTTGTAATTTATTTCATTAAGGGTATTAAAAGGTTAAAGATGAAGATATACTCGTATACATTGCACACTTACAAAAAAAAGGTATAAATATTCCAGAAAAAAACTAAAATCTTCAACAAATTAATAACAATGACCACCATTCTAGTTCTAGATAAACAATAAAAAAACGATGTAAATGCATATCAAAGACAAGGACGACCATCTGATCGAATCACTTGATGATCGTCCAGATTAACTACTGTGCACGTCTTTCGTGTTTAGCAAACTTCAAGCAGCCAATATACGACTATGATCACAAAGATTAACTACTGCTCCGCCTTTCTCTATAAAAACTGTTGGTTTACTCCTTGAAGCTGCTTATCTGAAGTCAAAATCGTTGCAGAGTTCTGGACGGTATAAAGGTATACATTAATTACCTCTAAGGTCTTGCAACTTATACCAAAGTTATATGTAGATCTTATAGGATTACATGTATCTACTTGACATATCATTTGGGCTTGTTATGACAGGATATCAATTATTGTGTCTGAATGTAAGTCCTGTTTACAGTTTTTTGTTTATTTGCAGAAGCGGCTGAATCATGCAAGGCTATTTTGGACATTATCGAATCATCTTTACCAGACGGCTTGCCTGAAAACCTTGAAGCTGAGAATAAATTGCATGAGATTTTAAGAAATGCAATTGAGTTACTTCCATATTTGTGGGAACTTGCTAACATGCATCATGAAGCGATCTTGTCGTATAGGCAGGCACTGCTCCATAACCGGCATCTCAACAATGAAACGACTGCAAAGATTCAAAAGAATTTTGCCATTTTTCTTCTTTATAGCTAGTGGAGGAGAATAGCATGATATCCAAATGGATGATAATCAGTTGGAAAGTGAACAATGAGGAATGAACAACTATTGGGCGACTTTCTATGTTTAAGCAAACAGGCAGAAGTAGGAATTTTGACTACTTTCACGTTTACTAGCAACCAACTGTATCTTAAGCAAACAGTAATAACCAATTAGGCTGATCAGTAACTGAACCAGAAATACAAATGTTGAGTGTACTTTCAATGTTTAATTAGCTAGTAGAATAACCAAGCAAAATAATTTCATGAACTTTAAAAGGTTAAAGATGAAGATATACTCGTATACATTGCACACTTACAAAAAAAAGGTATAAATATTCCAGAAAAAAACTAAAATCTTCAACAAATTAATAACAATGACCACCATTCTAGTTCTAGATAAACAATAAAAAAACGATGTAAATGCATATCAAAGACAAGGACGACCATCTGATCGAATCACTTGATGATCGTCCAGATTAACTACTGTGCACGTCTTTCTTGTTTAGCAAACTTCAAGCAGCCAATATATGAAGTAATAACCCGGCCTATATATATACGACTATGATCACAAAGACTAGACATATGGTTAAATACTTCCGAATAAGGGAGTCTTGTTTGACACTGCAATTATGTTATCCTTGGTCAGAAGAGGTACATAGGAGGATTTCAATTCGAACGTTGTCGGTGTTTCTTCTGTTGCATCAAGTCAACTTCTATACGAGGTGTATGTTGCTTAAGTGCCCGTCTTAAAGAATTTTGCTCTTGGACAGATAAACTAAGAATATAATTCAGAACGGATGTTGAATCAAAATGAGAATAAACAGATATGATGCATGTTATCGCTGCTTCTCTTAGCTTTGTATTTTTGTCATGCACCAATGGTGCTAATTTAGCAAGCCATAATTTCAAGATGATGCCAATGTTCCCAGCACCCTCAGCATGTTTATTGAACGAGAGGATAGCAAACTCTATGACAGCCAGTTTTGCCTTTGGGGATCGTCGTTCATCTAATGACCGAAGCAAAGCTGGCAGCATTGAATCAACACCGTACGTTTTACCAACAATTTCTAAAGTTGTCGAGCATGGTTGTCTTACTAATTCCTTTGGATCAATTAACCGAGAGAACACATGAGGTAATATTCTCTGTTGGAAATCACAGGCCCAAACTCACACAATCAACACACTAATTTGTATGAATAAATTTGCAGAGGCAAAAATGGAGAAAAACTTGCTATATTATTGAAAGAGAGTACATTACTTTCTACACTACATGGCTTTATATAGCCTTCACAATGACCCACAACTGACTCCACTTAGCATACTATTCGGTCAAACATAACCTCCTACTATCCCCAATGTTATTCTATGCTAAATAACCGGTCAAACTATGACCATTTCCTATGACTATTTCTTTTAGTTTATTGCAAGACAAAAACAACCAAAATACTAACAATAAAACAATAGTAAATCAAGATTAAATCCTACATTCACCCCCTTAATCTTGATCAGGTTTTTGCTACTTGCTCGATTCTTGCTTGCATTCACTCTTGTTGTTCATGCTAAAACAAGAAGCGGTTTTTCTTGCTATACTTGCTAACTTGCTTTAGTAATTAGTGTTTTGTTAAATTTCGGGACGAAATTACTTTAACGGGGGAATGA